>JALJCO010003224.1:0-352500 GCA_023101725.1 Atherinomorus stipes
AAAAAGTGCACATGGGCAACCATTGATGTAAAGAGGAATTTATGTTTGAACTGACCCATTATCGCCATGTTTCTGTCTTTTCTTTGGTTAAATGTATTATATCATTTTCATTAAACGTAAATCAAGGTCTCATTGGTTCAAAGTTATTGACTGACTTAGAAACAAACAACAATTTTGCATTGAAGTGAAAACGTTGCATGTCATGTGACGTGCGTACGTAATGACGTCACGCTTCAACCGTGGACTTGACTTCAACTTTGAATGTTCCGCCATCTTCTTTTCTCGCATGAAGACTCCGCAGAAGAATAGAGAGAGAAAACGGTAAGAAATATGCATGAACGTTGAATATGTGTATACATTTATTCACCACTCTTACAAAAAGCAACTTTATGCCGTCTCTTATTTGTTTATATGACATGACGTCGATAGCCGTGACTATTTGGCACGACATCGGTTGGCTAACGTTAGCTACCGAGTCGATACAGGTTAGTTAACATTAGTAACGTTACGAACCAGAATTTTATATCTTGTCGTCTTCCATGTATGCTACAGTAATTATATTTATTAAGTTGACGATTATGTTTGCCATTTTAAGGCCATTGAGCTCTGCACACGAGGCGTGTCTAATTCGAACTAGCTGGCATTAGTTAGCCATAGGAGGCACATATATAGCATGTGCTTAATCTTGCGACCATAAGCTATAATATTTCTCTACATTTTGTCAACACGAAAGCAGACTGTTTATCGTTACTCTGTGTGGCCATAAAAACTCCCAGCAGGAAAGGAACATTAGCTTAGCAGACGCCGCTTTGTGAACTCGGCTGCGTGCATGTGTGTTGGCGCACTGCTCTGGTTAACTTGCGACCTGCTCTAAACCAACTTTTACAAAAGTACGGATTACCTGGTTCACTTTCCTCACGGTTTCACAGTAACTGTAACCGTGTATTATGTTCCGTTTTCGCGTCTTCATCTAACGTTAAACAAACGTGAAAACGGAGTGTTATTCAGAATAAGAAGTGGAATAACAGTGGGCACGTTTACATGGAGACTTTTTTCCCTTTCGGATTGAAATCATTCTGATTGACGATTTTAGGGCAGCTGTTTAGATGGGAACTAATACATTCGGATCTGGCGTGTACATGCGCCAATATTCATTCAGAATAACCCTGCCTGACATGCGCAGAATGATGTAAATCACGTTATTTATTAAAGACGGAGGTCTACAAACGGCTGATCGTCACAGTCGTTGTGGTTTCTGCAGGACGTTAATGAAGCAGCAGCTGATCCTCGAGCTCCTACTGGAAACAACCAAGAGGAAAAGCTGTAGAGACAGAGTTTGGGTTAAAAACAAACTTTCTGGCTGTCCAGGGAATTACGTTGTTCACAGCTATCTGTCAAAGCGTTTACATGATACCCCGTTCGGTTTGGGGAAAGGAATATTCTACCCCTGTGAAACCGAACGAAAGTTCATTCGGTTCGGCGCTTTTCATTCGGAAAGAGGCGTTTACATGGATCATTTTCATTCTGAAAGAGCTTTTAAACCGAAAGCAATCGGTCTATTTGGGTCCATGTGAACGCAGCTAGTGTTTGTGTTTCAGTGGAAATCACTGTAGCCTTGTGTTTGTTACTTTGCTTTTAACAAATATCTTCTTTCTTCTAGGCCTGCATTGGTGTCGTGATATTAAAAAACAGCAACCTCTAATCGGTAAGTGGTCATTTTGATGCCATTTTAGTTATGCTGTTGAGTATCGTGTGAGGTTACGGCAGGGATCACCAATTCCGGTCCTCGAGGGCTGGTGTCCTGCAGGTATTATGAGCTGCCCTGCTGCAACGCACCTTGTGACTGCGCAGCGCTTGATGTAAAGCTCTGCACAAGTTTGCTAATTACCCACTGATTGGAGTTAGGTGTGTTGCAGCAAGGGCGCTCCCAATACCTGCAGGACACCGGCCCTCAAGGACCGGAATTGGTGGTCCCTGGGTTACGGTCATGATTATTATAAGTATTATTCTTGTTCATCACCTGTGATGGGGAGTTTTCTTTTCTGCGACTGAATCAAGGACTGTTAAAAAGAAAAAGAAAAGAAAGGACTGAAAGCCAACCAGTGTTTCCCCTACAATTTGTTTCAGGCCTGGTAGTACCGATAACTTTCAGCTCCTAAAGACTGGTCTTGATAACTGATGACCGAAAACAGACGTGTGTTTTGGGTCATCAGTCAAATGATTAGGTATTACCTAATCATGTTGTGTGACCTGCAAAATACAGCAATAACAAACATTAAGGCCTATATTGCTGAATGATATCACTTAATTGAAATCAGTAGGCTTAATCTTGCTAACCTCTTATCAAAGTTGCATGTAGGATGACCAGATTCCCTCTGACCAAATGTGGAACAAAGGCTACATAAGTGTGGGACAATAACTAGTTATACAGACTTTCCCCTTAAAGAAGGAAAAAACAATGAGCTGCCAGTGAAATTTATTATTATTACAAAAATAATAATAAACAAAAATTTTATGAAAATCATAGCACTGATTTTAAATTGTGGTTTAACAGAATAAAAACATTTTTTTTTATCAGTTTCTTTTTTTAGTTTCTCTTCCTCTTATTTGAATTACCATTGTCATTTTAGGCTTTTTTTTTAATGGGAAAGTATGAATAATGTTGAGGACAAATGCAGACGTCCTATGCCAACACAATTTGAATTCAACTTTGTCAAGTTCTCGGACATAAGCAAACCGCAAAAGATTTTATACCGTTTTACAGTTTCTCTAATTTTACCTAATCAAACAGAAAAAGAGGTCAAGTCCTTATACTTTCTGTGACCACCGCTTTCTCGAAGTCTGGAATAATTTTTCCGTGTCGTTCCACGTCACGCTTCCCACTGTGCAGCATGGAAACATATACTCTGACAAACGTGGACCTGCATAAAGTCCTGACTTTGAGACTGATTGACATTCAGTCATTCACATCAGTGGTCGGCAATCAAGAAAGAACTACAATTATTAAACTAAACTTCCAGGCTTCACTCTTTAATAGCAGAGTTTGCCCTTTGGACTGAATCCAAAAGGTAATTTGAACTGACAAAGCAAATTTTTGTGGAATTCATGGGCACAGTGATATGATCAAAAGCAATAGAAAAAAAAAATCAAAAGGATATATATATATATATATATATATATATATATATATATATATATATATATATATATATATATATATATATATATATCTCATTCTATCGACAAGTTTCTAATTCAAAACCATGGTAGCTGCCATGTCTGCTAGTTTCTGCTAAGGACTTCCGGTTACCACGGTTACAGGGTATTTTACACTAAGGACATGCGCAAATGAACAACACGCATACAAAAACCTCCCGAACTTGATTGAAAAGTTGATATTGTTAAACCCAGAAGCGTTCTGGGACATATCGTGCCGTACGTGGCTGCAGTAGCTTGTGAAACAAATAAATATGAACGTTGTAAAATGAGCGAACTTGCCGTACGACGGCAGCTGCGTGTCCAGCCATACAAGTGCAGCCCGTAGTCTCCACCTCTTCATAATGCACAATGAAATGTGTATACTATTAATACTCAAAGCCAGTTTGACATGAACTTAACCTATTGTCTCTCTTTTTCTCTGTCTCAGACTCTTGAGCATGGCTGGAAAGAACTCTGCAAAGCTGCTGGTTTTTCTGAGTCAAGATGACAAAAGAAAATTGTTGTTGCCAAATGGGATTCCAGAGTCCGTGGAGGAGCTTGTTGATGATGTGAGGAGAGCTTGTGAATTGAAGGGGAACTTCAGGATCCAGTACCAGGACAAAGACTTTGGTGATACATTCGTAAATTTGACATCTACTGGAGAACTTGACGATCTTTGCACCATCAAAGTAATCCCCTTGCCTGATGAAGACGCAGCTCCTGCACAGACAGCTGTCAATGTCAGCCTCAGTAGTAATGACGCCTTTTCCATTTCTGGTGAAACTGATGACACTTGGATTCTCTCCTCACCCTCCTCCAGCCATTCTTCAAGGACCGAGCAGTGGCCAAAAGAGTTTCCCATTCCAAGCTTTGCATATGAAACTGAAGTCCAGTTAGAGAGAGGAAATGCTGCTTTTAAGGCAAAGGGAACAAGGTTGAAAGTCAGTCCTAGGATCAAGTCAGACATTCTGGAAAAGGTGTCTGATCAGATTTATAAATATAAAGCCTACCCAAAAAGCTCAGACTTTTGTGAGGTTTCAGAGGCACTGATCAAGAAGCACCCCTGCTTGGCAGAGCCAGGATCTTGGAATGGCTGCTATGGGTGGACACAGAGACTTAAAACCAGGATGGGAAACTTCCGTACCCAGCTGAAAGGACTTGGATGCCCTGAACTTGCTGTCAATTCTCTAAAGACTAAAGCTACAGATGATGCCCATCCAGCAAAAAATGTCAAGCGACCTAAACGTGGTGAGGCCAACCATGTGCCGTCCTATCCAGCTGGCGAGACGGCAGATAATCTTGAGATGGAGCGGCAGGTACTTTTGAAGGAGGTGAAGAAACGGAACAACGGGAGGACCATCCGAGAAAAAATGGCCAAGACTTTTGCTCTTCGTAGACAAGAAATTGTGGATCAACAGCCCAGGGTGGAAGAACTCCAGGAGCGATGGCCAGCAATGTTTCAAGAAGAGGAGGTATGAGTTGAATCCACTGTCATAATCTGTTCAAACTATTTTGGTGAGTATGTTGTAATCTTGTTTTTTCTGTGAAACTATGTCCCGGGGGGGGGGAGATTTCATCATTTACAGTCAGTAGAAATTAATTGAACTTTGTCAATCATATGCTTTAACATGAAATGTGTTGTCTAACTTGTATATTTCAGATCAATGCGGAATTCCTACGGATCACAACGGTACCACTGCAACCACGATTTTTAGCTGGTTTGGATAAACAGAGCAGTCAGCTTCTTCAGGTCATAAGGAGAAAAGGTGGAGCTGTCGGTGAGAAAATCAGGGATGCACTTAAACCTTTGGATCAGGTATGAAATGCATATGTATTGTGTTTGATTTCTTCTTTTATCAGTTCATTTTTCTCTTTCAGTGAGTTGAAAGCTGATATGCATTTTATTATGTCTTTTTGCTGCAGGGTGTGGACTTGAACATAAGAAGAGAGTGTCTCCTGAAGTCGCTTGTGCTCTACCTGGGTGAGGATGTGAGCCACCTGATGAAAGAGTACCTGGTAAGTCAAATCATGAGAATGGTTAAAATGATGTAAAATTAATGTATCAATTAGTATTGCACCATAAACTCCAACCAAAACAAGGAAAAGTGAATTCTTGTACACGCTTCACTTTTATTTTTGATTCGTCAGTTTATGTACAGCACTTTGGTCAACTGTGTTGTTTTTTAAAGTGCTTTACAAATAAAGTTGAGAAATTCGCTGTTTTGACATACATTACTGTATGTCATAGCTGCTCTGTGTCACGCTCCGCTCACAAAGCGTTGCTTTACCTGAGAAAGTAAGTGATATGACCACACCACGTGCACTTCTGCCAGCACCGCACGTGGGCGGAACGCGCATCAGAAAACGCGTCATAAAGATTGTGGAAACGCACACAGCAAAAACTTGAGTGGCAACTTTGTGTCAATAATGTCAGCATGTAATTTGAGATCTGAACTTAAAGAACATTTAGTGCAGCTAGGGATGCACTGAACACTCTGCTACCGAATATATTTGACCGAATATTGCAAAAAAAGCCATGCAAGCAGACGTGATCTGGCGGCTGTGTCAATCAGCCTAAGCAGAGCTAAAAGGACGTTTGCAGTGGTATATAAAATTGATGGTCTACGTTGTGGTAGCCACTGCTTGACAAATGCAACTACTTCCTGTCCCACTCACTAAACTGACTGGCTAGCGTGTGCATCACATATTTTTGGTTCCCTTTTTTTATAGATGCGTTTTCTGCCGCAAAGCATCGAGGCTTACTATGACGCTGAATTGTCATGTGACCCATTGTAGAGCCCTATAAGATCCGTTTTATTTTATTTTTTTAAAATTCTGTTTTCATTTTTCCTGTTTTTAGGTGTTTTTCCGTTTTTAATTTTTGAGAATTCCGTATTTAATCAATTTTACACAAATTTAACACCAATACAGTGTATAAATCAATTAAATTTAGCCAATTAGTGCCGTTATAATTACTAACTTGAATGCTTTCATGCTTTTAAACCATAGACTGTATATAATTACTGGACGTAGCTTCCGGTCTCTTCTGAATAGAGAAATGTGAAGCCAGGTGGGCGTGTCTTACCGTCGCCATCTTGCCGTGTCACGTACATCGTCACTCCAGGAAAATACTAAAATGGGCACAGCGCGGCCGCAGGGCAAATGATTGACAGCTGACGTACTGTGGGCTAAACGCTAACTGAGCTAACACGAAACTAAGAGGAGCTAACAAAGATAAGGCCCCTAAGCGGCATGGTTAAGGTAAGACATGCTTAGACTTGCAATTCGCTGACTAAACACCGCCGTTGTGCGACTCTGTAACAAACTGAGACCTTATTAAGAGCAAAGAAGGAGCTAACTAGGAGCCTCCGGTCGGCAGGCGGAGCTTCCGGTCTGCCGCATGTCAATCATAAGGACACGCCCTTAATTATGTGTAATTTGAAGAATAAATAACATCTAAACGAATGAGTTATAAAAAAAATTCACCCCCTCACAGTTGACATGAAGGTAAACGTGACCTAATAAACCTAAAATGATTTTTTGAACCAGGCTGTAAACCTGTTTATTTCTGCTGTGAAGTTGGCGTTTTTAACATGGGAGTCTATGGGGATTTGCTCGCTCTTGGAGCCAGCCCCTAGCGGATGAAGGGAGGATTACACTATTTACAACAAGGAAGCGAGCTTCACTGTTCTGAGGCGGAGTTTGCCCCTTGTTTTAAACATATTTAAAGTTGTACTTCCATGGTCATTTCATTAATATTTCTGTGTTCTCTATTATTATTGAATGCATTCTGCATAGTTTCTGTTTAAAAAAACCTTCTGGTTGCTTAGTATCCAGCTGTATTTGTATACTAGAAGAGAGGCTTGTGGTCCTTCTCATGAATTTCCGTCTGATTGGCTGCCTCCCATCAGTGTATGAAGGAAGCTCCGCCCTCCGCTCTTATTTTGTTACAGACAGGAAATAGAGCCGACAAACAAGTTTGTTCCGCCATGCTAACAAACAGTTAGCTAATTAGCTTCTCAACTCCGAAGCTACAGTCGTGCTGTCTTTACTTCTAGTGTGTAGTGGAGGGTTACCTGCCTTCCAATGGACAGATAGAAACCCCGCGTGGGATACGCTCTTTGCAACGTGACGTAGAAGTGCGAGGCTGTTCCCGATTCGCTCTTTTCTTCGTATTGTTGCTCTGATGAGAAAGAACAGCCGACTGGGGGGAACGCAACGCTAGCAAGTCAGCATGTGTAAGTAAACAAGGGGAAACCCTCCGTATCTCAGAAGGAGCAAGTTAAACGGGTTTTCAGTGGAAGGAGGCCTTTAAGGCAAAAACATGACACAAGTTTAAACAAACAAAAAAAAAAGAAAATGCCAGGAGTAAATAATGCATCATTCAGAACAGTACTAATTTACACATGGTGGTCCACACCATAGACCATAAGAAACATATATCCGGGTTGGATCACCAGACACAGGCTGATAATCATGGGGAAACGTCTCTGTCCTGTATTCTGCTGCTTTGGAAACGCGTCCATCCAGAGCAGAGCGGATGGAAGTAAGTCAGTCGATAGAAAGCAAAATCGATCCGGCCAATTTTTAAAATAAAACACTGTGCAGACACTGGATCACGTTTTACTCTGAAGCATCAGCGTTACATCCAAACTTGTGGCAACAAGCCGTCAGCGGCGAGAATCTCACTTCACACTACGTGACACCTGGATGACGTGATGTTCATGGGCTGTAGTTTAATTCACCAGTAGATGCACAACAACAACCAAGAAAGGTGATCACACAAAGAGCAAACGCCAATATTTACCTACTATCTTTATCAAACCAATTCCAACTCGGCTTGTTTTTGGGACCACCCTACATCATAAAACGTGTTCTTTATTCCAGTCAGACCATTATTTTTGTTCTTTTTAGACGGATATAGCACCATCTGATCACTTGTTGATTTTACAGATTCAAATTTAGAAAACTTCACTTAAAGCACAATTTTTTCGCAATCCGCCTGTCTGTGGTAACTGAAACACAATGTAGCAGAAATAAAAAATAAATAAATTCCAACAGTTATCATTCACTGTCTATCATTGTCACATCAGCATCAACAACTGCCACCTCTCGCTGCCCCTGATTGAAACATGTCAGTTTAAGCTAAAGCTAAGTATGAAGTTTGACAGCACTGAGATCAGGTTGTTTTCTCTTAAATGTTATTGTTGAGCCTTTGCATTTGATCAGACTATTCAATAACTATCCAAGAGGATAGCACCAAGGGTCTTTCCATCGTCTTGCTGTCTTTCTCTCAATTCAATCACTTTTTTGGATTGTCATCCAACTGTTCCAATTTTTCTCTTTCTCTACCTCTCTTTGATATTTAGAATTAGAATGTGATCAGATGATTGCACATATGTTCAACTTGCATGATTTATTGTCAGCGTCAATAATTGTAATCATTGAATAAATAATCTCAACTCTCCCCTCCCTGGGGACAAGTATCTAAACTAAGTTGTTTGATTTCAGGTCGTTCAAAAGGAAGAGGCGGAGGCAGAACTTGAAAATGCCTCCATGGCCGTCTTTGTCTTCCGGGATGGTGACGCTCTTTCCCCTCCGAAGGATATTGGCCTTGTCATCGATGGTGTTGAGGTACTAAACGACTTGTCCTCCATTGCATCGGCTTGTGCCATGCTATTTGGCCTGACTTATGCACTCAACCTGAGTTATCCGGTGGAACTCAAATATACCTTTGAGACCTTTCAAAAAATCATAATGGATATTGAAAGTAGACAAATGTCCAGAAGGATTCAGAACCTCAGTGCTAAGCTGCAGGAGTGAAAACTTGTGAACTAAAACACATTGTTGTCACATTGTTAGTAATGAGCCTTGGTATTCATCACAGATGATTACTTGTTGCTGTTGCAAGAGAAAACGGTTCAGGTTTGCCATGGCCATATTTTGTGAAGTCATTGTGGTCATGGTTCTTGGTTTTAAAATTGACCATATGTTTCTTGGAATTTAAATGGCACTTGTTTTATTAAGAAGACTAGACTTTTTCCTTGTTGGTTGCTACTACAATTATTTCATGCAACATTGCTGGTGGGCATTCACACTGAGTCTGGCGCTTTGTTGATTAGTGGAGGGCAGTACACTTGTATGGGAGTGTCACTACTTGGGTCTGTGCGCATGTGTGTGTGTCTGCCATGAAATGAATGGAACGCCAAACGCAATATGAATGCTTTACTGCCACCAGTTGTCAGGTTGTTCTGAGCAATGAGCAATGTCTTGTTGGAGCTGCTAATTGGGCTTTTGAAAGATATTTAATTTTATGTGTACATTGTATTTTCATAAACAATTCGTAAGTTTTTATGTTACTGAAAGATCAGCCTACCTCGCCTCAAAACCATTTGAGCTGTTTGTTGTGCTTTTGAATAACTGGAGTTAGTTCAGCTGCTGAAGTATGTAATTTAATGTTTTTTTATTAAATTTTTATAGTTTTATATTTTTTTTAAAAATTGCCCAGCTCACCTAAAAAACATTTGTTATTCTGAATTGACAAATTTAATTAAAGAAATGTGAAAAGTTCAACTGTGTCTTTTCATAATTTTAACTTGGATGTAAGTAATTCATTTACTTGTGACAAGTCGACGCAATTTCATTCGTTTTCTGAAAGTGAAAAAATACATTGTATTCATTTGATATATTACTTTGTAGTTCTGTAAGATTTTGGCTCAAGCCAGGGTGAAAATATAAGTTAATGTAAAGTGTAAAAAAAAATTCAGGTTGAAATTATGAGCTCATTATATTTGAAAACTGTCTTTGGTTCTAATTATATTTTTGAATTAACATCACTACATTATTTCCTTTTGTTCAAAGTAATTTTTTTAATTTGAGAAAAACTAAAATTCTGTTGTAAAAACCATTGAAATTGAGTTCATTATATTTAAAAACTTTCTTTGGTTTTAATTATATTTTTTGAATAAACATTACTACATTATTTCCTTTGTTCAAAGTAATTTTTTTAATTTGAGAAAAACTAAAATTCTGTTGTAAAAACCATTGAAATTGAGTTCATTATATTTAAAAACTTTCTTTGGTTTTAATTATATTTTTTGAATAAACATTACTACATTATTTCCTTTGTTCAAACTTTTTTTTTTTAATTCAAGAAAAACTGAAAAAATTAGATGTGATGAGTCGACGCAATTTTTTTAATTTGATCCAAAGTAACAATTTTTACAGTGTACAGTGCGACTTATAAATTAAAATATTATACTATTTAACAAATTTTTAAGTGTCAATTCATGCTGACTGACATGACCCAATGATGTTTATCCTTCTTAATCATGATTTTTATGATCATTTACAGGCATTAACTTTGGAATCGCAGAAATGGTGGAATTTTTAGCAGTAACAAACTAGATATGAAAAAATAAAAAGAATCGCTCTATTTTAAAGAAAAAAATATGACGTATAGTCCAGTGCCACTTACATATGTTCTTTTCCTCTTCATGATGCATTTTTTGACTGAAGCGACTTATACTCAGGAGCGACTTATAGTCCAGAAAATACGGTATATATTTATATACTGTACATTTATGTAGAACATACTGAAGAAAATTCTTTTACATATATATATATATATATATATATATATATATATATATATATATATATATATGTATGTATGTATAGGAATTTTCTTCAATATGTTCTACTTTGCTTCTGATTGTATTTCTTTAGTGTCAGTATGAACATGCAGCTGTAGCAGCCCTGATCCATGTGATTTAGACATTTGCTGTTTATGTTGTACATGAAACGCCCTCTAAAACACCCAACTGTCTGTGTCCAAGCTAATTAATGTTTACTAAACTTGAAAGCCAGTATAGGCTATGCTGGGAACCATAATTACAAATGTGCCTTCAACAGCAATTTGTTTCTTGGGTGAACGAGAACATTAAAAGTCCGACTTAAATGAGAGTACAAAGCCAACAAACACATGTGTTTAAACTATTTCAAGCCCATTTTGATCCCCCCAAAAGACATCCTATCAGTGACAAGTCCATGATCGGAGAAGAAACTGCACAACACAGTCAAACCAGCAATTAGTGCAAATTAACAGACATTTTCAAAAATGTCTTTGCTTAGAAAATGGCCGCTTTGTAGTTCAAAAAATTCCCACTTTGGCCTTAGAGTGGGAGTGTTTCCAGCAAATGCTTAAATCCTAAAATAAGTACTGCAATCTTCTGGCACAGACACACTGTAATGCTTTAAAAACAATTTAGCAACTGTCATCGCAGTAATTACAGTAACTAATTACCATCCTCAGCAAACAAATAGCTTAACATAATACACAGGCCCAATCAATTTTGAAGAAATGCAAATTTTGAAAGTAAAAAAAAAAAAAAAGACATTTTGGCAAACCTGAAAGAATTACAGGGAAATAATACACTTTGTTTTATCCACACATAATTCCCAGGGAATATCATATCATAAATATTTGCATTCAGTTCTTATCAGGACATTTGCATTTGCCTCTTATCAGTCTGCAAGCCAGGCACTGGCAGATAGGGAGAGCTGCCTCCACGCCATACACACATTTCTAATGAGTCACGTCGCAGGCTGATATCATATTTTGGCTAGAACTTTATCACCAAAACGAGGAGGTCATTTTCTCCTGGAGTTGGCTCATCTTGGAACTGTCTTTGAGTTTTTTTCCTCTGATGTGATTCAACTGAGATTCATTTTTTTAAAGCCCACAAAAAGGATTATTTCCTCTCCTCCCCCAGCCGAAACAGCCCCATATCAGTGGCATGTATGCTTGCAATGATTATCATTCTGTCATAAAATATTTCAGTTTTATCAGAGTATTATTTTATTTGCCCCAGCATCCCTCGGAACAGAGACTCTGGGGAAGGGGGAGAAGATGAAGAAGAAAAAAAGAGCTCATCTGCATGAACAGCAGTGGATGACAGGCAGGAGACTCTGCACCACCATCTCATTTTAGGTACATGTGCAACAGTTTCCAGGGGGGAAAAATTAAAGTAATTGTTTGATAACATTTTCAAAAAGGTATTCCACAATAACAATTTCATGGTGCATTGCAGAGTATAATTATAAATCAGCCTTTTTTTTTCCTTGGACAGCCAAGGAACACTGGGGGTCAAGTAAAGTATCCTAGTCAAATTCTCCTCTCATTAGTGCAATCGCTTCTCTCTGCTAATTATTTCCTCCCTCTCTCACCCTCTGTCTCTCCCTCTCACTGGATTATCCTCAGCTACATGCAGCATTAGACTGTATGATGATTCAATATAATTTTTTTACTGAAATATGTTGTTCTTGCAAATACGTTTTGCATTAATTACAGCTTGATGTGACAAAATGTTAAACATTCTTTTGATGTCATACAATCATGCAAAAAAAAGGAAACAAATAAATAAAAATTTGTGTGTGTAGCTCTGCATTTTTATGCAACTGGACAGTTATTTTTTTAAGGTTTAGTTTTGTATGCAATTAAAAAGCAAGATGCAATTCCTTGCCCGTGTTAAGTGGAAGAGAAAGACATGAGAAATAATTGAGAAAATTCAAACAGAATAATCAGCAAGGATGCTGCAAGGAGTGTGTAAATCCAAACAAGAAATGACACAAACGTGAGATTAATGGTGGACAGAAGTAGCTATTCTGACATTTCTTTAAGGGAATAAAGTTCAAGAAAATGAGGGAATGTGTTA
Source organism: Atherinomorus stipes (assembly GCA_023101725.1). NCBI lineage: Eukaryota > Metazoa > Chordata > Actinopteri > Atheriniformes > Atherinidae > Atherinomorus > Atherinomorus stipes. The sequence continues at coordinate 12,915 of JALJCO010003224.1, forward strand.
ATCTGCAGCCTTGCCTTCCAGAGGAGGGTCTCCGAGTCTTTCTTCCTCAGTCTACATCATGGCTCGCTGCCTTCTGCAGCTTGGAGGAGGGCAGCTGGATCACCTTAAGGATTCTCCTTAAATCTTATCTCAGTCTTTGTTTAAACAGAGGAGGGGAGACATTCCACCATGCAGGCCCAGCTCTGAAGGTCTATCAGGCAACATTCATATTATCACAAGCCTCTTTTTCCAAGTGGCACATCAGGAAATTTGGAAACTTAATGTCATATTTTGTGTACTACATCTATACAAGTTGACTTTAATGAATCTGAAGTTTTCATGGCACAGTTTCCAGCATTTCTATGGGTGCATGTTTGGAAAAAACACACTATACTTTGGGTTATGTTATTAATAATAACCTTCATATCTGATAAAAAGGGAAAACATATGCAATGTGAGATAACTCGTGCAATTCTTTTGCTCTAGTGGTGCTAAGTATGTGCAGATTGTTCCATAGAGGCTGGATTAAATCACAGAAATCTGCTGGAATAGCATTGTCCTCCAGTCCTTCCACAATGCTGATGTCCCAGTTCAGAGCAGGCTCCTACTAAACCCCATGATCTACTATCTTTTTTACTCTGTTCTAGCCAACACAGCACAAAGACATTAACTGCTGCTCCAGCTTGTAAATTCCTTTGTTGCTGTTTCTCTCACTGCAGGAATCAGTGCTCTTCTACTCTTGTTTAGCATCACAGATTTTTGTTTTAAATTCCAACACTTAAACACAGCCTTTTTGCACTTAACGTATGAATTTTTTAAATAAAGTTTATGAAGTCAACAGACTGATAAATGCATCTTCATCATATTTTCATTTGAAAGCCTTGTTAAAATGACCGTGCATTATACAGTAAATAGATCTTAATTATAAATGCAATTAATTATAGTCGTGTTCAAAATTATTCATACCCTCCAATTAAAGAAGGAAAAAAATCAGCTGTCAGTGAAATAAGTTTAAATTGACAAAGGTAATAATGAGTGAGAATTTTAAGAAAATCATGACTTCGATTTTGAATTGTTTCAACAGAAATGTTTTAAAAAAAAAACACACACACACACACAAAAATAAAACAAGTAAACAAGCATGATGGGGCTCGAAGCTAAAATGTTGTTGAGCAACACTTTGAGACAATCACTGCAATCAGGTGTTTTCTGTAGTGTTCTAAAAGACGTCTGCACCTGTTGACAGGCATGTTGGTCCACTCTTGTTGGGAAAGATGCTCTAATGTCTCTGGAACAGTTGTGTTTGTTTGTTTGTTTGTTTTTTAAATTATTATTTACAACCGAAATTAAAATGCAATATTTTATTTCAGTAAATTATAATTTTGTCAATTTTTGTTTATTATTAGTTTCTTCAGTTTCTTGTCATTTTAATACCTATTGGGAATTTAGACTTTTCTATAATTGGAGAATATAAATAATTTTCAGGACGACTGTAAAGAATAAGTACTAAAAGCCTCATCAGAAAAATGGAGCATTTTGAAGCTCTCTTTTTTGTATTGATTACAGCATGTGCTCTTTCTCAACAAGCATCATATGACAAACAATTTGAGCACTGTGTTATAATGAACCTCAAGCATTCCTTCTAGCACCTAATAAAGCTTTATGGAGCAAACATAAAGAGCCCTTTTCCCACTTTGGTATAAAGTTCCTGTCAGTCTCAGCCAGTCAAACACACATTAGTGTGTGGTTTATGTTAGCTCAGGGTCTGTGCAGTTCAATTTGGACGTATATTTATTAGGGGCGACATTATACAGTATTCTGATAGAAAGCAAGCATCACTGAGGTGTTGCACCTCTGCTGGGATCTAATGCAACATCTCAACACTTGCTGTCTTGTGGGATGATTAATAAACTGGTTTGCTTAAAGGTTCAGCGTATAATGATAACTGAAATCAAGTTTTAAAGATGAATATTTGAAGGAAAAGATATTTTCTTTCAAATGACTTCATATTCCAAGTACTGTGGCCGTTAGTGGCCAAAGTTCTTACAGACATGAAGATGCTTTCATCTGTGAGTGGGTCTCAGGTGCAGCTATGACTGCACTAACTGTTTTATTCCTTTTAAGGCATTACTTATCCCATTAAACAAAGCTGGTACAGCAGTTTTAAAGTTCAGAGGGTTCTCACTTCACTCTTGTTGTTTTGTGCATTTAGGGACACTGTTTACCAAAAAGTAGTACTGTACATGCAAGTATGCTTTAAGTACAGTAATTTTAAACTTTAAATAAGACAGTACACTTTCAGTTTACTGTTTATGTACTTATCAGAAATATGCTTAAAGGTAGAGTCCAAAGACCCCCCACTGTTTCTGTCTGCAAACAACTGCATTCAAAATGAGCGCCCCTCCCTCTCAGGCTAATGGCTGCCTCGTTCTTCAAGCCTCTCCTTCAGAGCTCAGAAGCGAGTAAAACCCAAACCATTACTAACCCTGGTTGTCCAAAGTGCATTATCCAGAGCTCTTACCTTTACTTTGGTGCATCCGCCGTTTTTTCTTTCTTTTTTTTTTCCTTCGAGAGTTCAAGTGACTGGCGTCTGCTCCAATCATGAGCTTATTTCCACACAGCGTCATGCCCTTAGCTCTGTCATTGGCTGGTGATACTAACAGAAATCTCCACCCAGAAACGTCCTGACCAGACGAAAACAAAGCGAAAGAGTGAATTACAGACAAGAGGAGAGAGAGTTGCATTCAAACAAACCACTACACGCGAGTAAAGGCCCAAGAGGGAGGGGTTTCACTTGCACAAGTCTAACGTTTATTTTCAGGGGGAAACTTCAGACTTTACCTTTAGTTCACTTGGCATTTACTCATAAATATACTAGAAGTTAAAGTATATTTAGTCTATACTTATATTCAGACTTTTAATGATACGCTTTAATAGCAGCACATTCATAGTACATTTTCACACATACTGGTTTCTTTGTGGCATACTGCAAGATTCTTTGCTTTTAAATCCTATGTTGTAAGATTTACAGGCTATCGCTCTCACACTTTGAAAACCCCCAGTTCATATCATACATATTACTTTTAGTCTACTTAAAAGTGTACTTTCTAAATGTAAAAGTAAGCTTAAAGCTTGAGTATGAGTAAACTAACAGTATACCTAGAAGATTACTTTCAGTATACTTGAAAGTGTACTTTTAAATACCTAAAGTGGGCCAATTTAGTCCCAAGAAATATACTTGTTAGAATACAGCTAGTACACTGGTATCAGTCTACTTGGTAAATAAAAGTACACTTGGGGGATATACTTTACTATACTTGAGTACACTTAACGACGTCAACTTCTTTTTGGTAAGGGTAGTAAAAATGGCGGCACAAATATGGCAGCCCCCATGTATGTGCACCCGCAGCAAATAGATATAAATGATTCATTCTAAGAAAACAAACATAAAGCGATTACACATCAATAGACAGACAGTTTTGGATTACATATTAAATTTTTCTGACATTGACCTTTGTTTTTTTTTTACAAACTGTACTTTTAACAGAAAGTCTGGTTATATCTAAGTGGAATAAAACTGAAAATGATGACACACTGTATCTGGCAGGAAGTTTCCACTTCCTCCATAGACGCAGAGAGAAACAAAGTCTGAGCAGGAAGCAGAAACGGATGACTGTAGCTGTTTTCCTAACTTTTCTTCTGGCACAATATTTCCATGGCTTTTCAGTGTTCGGGCAGCCTGTGGTGTCATTATCTTTCAGAATGCTTTTTGAGCAGCATTACTGGAGACTGGTACCCGCCGCCATGGTTGGGCTTTGCCTGGTACATGTGAGGTCGGCGTATTAGAGGCCAAGTAACCAGCTGCTCTCAGAGGGGGGGCCACTGTCCGCGCCGACTTTTACAACTGGTGAGCTGCCATCACACCAAAGCACTGCTAATCGCAAACCCGCGAACAGCTAAAGGCCTCGCAAATGAGCACAGAGATGGTGTTGTGGTGTCTGCAGCCATGTGTCCATGCAAATCATGAAGAGTTCGGGGGCAGTCTTTGTCTGTGGATCTCAGTTTTGCCAGCGGTCTGGCCCCCCTGTAGGGACCGGGATCTAAAGGATTTGAGTGGAGCTTCTGCAGCTTTTACAAATAAGCTTGTTGGGGGGATGATGCTGAGCAGGACAGCGGTTGATCACAGCAAAAAGAAAGGAAGGACCCTTTGCCACAGAATGTCGGATCCCTGCAGCTGCTTTATCTGCATCAGTTACGATCGGTTTGACTTTGATATGGTCAGAATCATGAACTATACCACACCTTGGTTGGATCATGTGGTGTTGGAAGACTAGTTCAGCTTTTTCTGGGACATTTTTGACACAATTAAAGAGGAAACATTTAGTTCAATAAGAGCAGATATGTTATCTTGTAAAAATCTTACAAAATGCTCCTGTTGCAGTTCATCTTTTCATTTATACTTTAATGTTACTTCCATCTGGAATATGGTGATATTTCGTGACAATGTAAAGATAAATCATGATATAGCTCGCAAGTCTCAAAAGTACTGAGTCACAGTGTTTAAAGTTAATTTCCTTCACCAGGTTCACAAATCACAATTCTGAATCGTAAAGTTTAGATTCTTTATTATTCATTGTATATTTATTTTCTTTCCATTTGTTTTGTTTTCCTGTAATTTCACTCTTGATTTCATTTGGAATTTATTTTCAAAATTACTCAATATTTATGTTGATTTTTGTTTTGAATTTTATTTCTATTTTTTGTTATAAATCCAATTCAATCACTATCTGTTCTAAACAAAAAATAATTCCCACAAACAAAATAAATAAAATCACAAAAATAATATATCAAAACATTTTAAAAAAATTGAAATAAAATTAAATAAAATAAGATAAAATAAGATAATAAAGAGGGCCGTACAAATTACCCAGTGTTTAAAGCCAAAAAATTAAAATATGTTTTAAGACAAGACTTAAAGCACTCTACTGGGGTGGCAGGGCAGAGTCTCAGGCCTGTCACCCCTGGTTTTCAGTCTCTAGGTACCTCTAGCAAGAGCTGAGCCCTCAGATCTTAGTGTTTGCGCCGGCTTCTTCACTTTAATGAGGTTTCAAATATAAGCCGAGGCACATAAAGCTTTAAAAAACAAATACAGTTTGAAATCAATCCTTAGATAAATGGGAAGCCAGTGCAAAGAAGCAAGAATGGGGCTTCCTTAATATATTCTAAACTATTTTTTTTTAGCATTACTATTCTATTTGTAACTTACCAGCTTTTGATTTTGAACTGGACAAATTCAGTCATCGCCACCACCAAGCGTTGTGTTTAGAGAACCTTCCTTCCAAGCCTGCATTGTTTCATGATCCACACTTGTCATCTTTTCAGTGGAAACTTGTGAGGAGAACAAACTGAATTGCTGTCCTTTGGTAATGCAAGGCCACCCTCCACTATGACAGAGCCATCAACGCTCTCTGTAACCCTTTTACTCAGATGCTGCCCACACGCACACATGGAGTGAAAATTGACTGTTTGGCGCAGGAGAAATAGCAAATGATGGAAGACAAGGACGGTGCTGGGTGGAGTCAGGCTGATTCAGTGATTGTGACCATTCTGGTACTGAAATGCTTTCTTCAATCCTGCAGATAACATCATCCTTAGGCTTTATCTTTGTTCTTGAACTTATTTTAAACATTCCCCTCTGCTCCCTCTTCATTACATACTGTCCTCTCCTTTTGGTATCCAGTTTCATTACTGGTGATTTATCTCACACATCCTTCCTTTCTGTCACTCTGTTTATTGTGAGCAGGGATTTGAAGATTAGTTGTTCCTGCAAACCCCTTTACACTACTGTATAATGAAGTCTTGATGCAACAAACCCATCCTGGCCTGCATACTGCACAGGGAAGGGACTAAATATTTATTTATAGATGAAGTAAATTAATTAGGCTATCTAAAAAAAGATAGCAGAAACAGGCTGTGTGATTAATTTGAAATGGAATAAATGCAATGCATTTTTCAGCCTATAATCCCACAGTAAATACACTGACTGCTCCATATTATTACCATTTGCAGCTGATTATTTGCATATTGGATGCAAAAGTATGAGAGGGAGACTGATACTATTTTGATTCATGAGGAAAAGTCTGCGTTGAATCATTTGATATGAAGTCATTTGAAAGAGAGGCTGGACTGAACAGCAGGAATTTAAGCATCTGCTGAATGAACGTCCAGAAATCAAGGACTTGTAATACTATTATCTGTCCAGCCATAAAGCAGCTGTTAGGAGTTAGCACCTTAGTGAATGCAACATTGGAGGGGCACTAATGTATTCAGTAATATCACTGAATGCATCCATAAGCATTGAGGAAAGAGAAATAATGCTCACATTCTTCTTTCAGTCTAATTCAAGGTAACAGAAAATATACGCTTATATTTCTTATTGGTTGCATGCTTGCTGTCCTTTAATTGGTTCTGTTAGGCAAAAACAAAAGCATCAGAGGACCAGAGGGGCAAAGTAACAACGTACATTCACTCAAGTAACACAATTTAATGCTATTTCCAACTTCAACACCACAAGGTGAGAGGAAATACTCTGTCTGCTGCAATAATGTCACATCTTGTACTGAACTGTTTAATGAACTTCTGAAAATGCTGAAAACATGGTATGTTGGACAAATTTTTGGCTTGTGTTGTTTAAATAACAGTCTGAATATCTATGAATTGATATCTATGTAAAACAAAATACTTTAAAAAAAAGTTTAAAAAAAAGGACAAAAGTTTAAGGCTAAATAAAATAAGGCAAATTTGTGAGTGGCTTCTTTTTCCTTCTCCTAACCATCTAAAACAAAATGCTTATGCTGTATGAATCAGTACAGCATTAGCATTTTGTGTATCAGTATGTTTCCTGACTGAACTTTTACATTGTGTAATAGATTTAGGAGACCAAAATTAAATTAGAAACCATCTCAAATGGTGATATGACACTGTAACAAACATACAATAGACCAAAAGACAATCATCCACAAAACATGATGATTAAACGTGTATTTTCAATCAGCTGCTCCTTCTGCAGCGATAACAAAGACGAGTCCACTGGAAACTCTGTTTCAACATCAGACATGTCGATTATATTCTATCTTTTCAAATTACTTTTAGATTGTGTCACAATTGTTTTAAGATTGAGGTTTTGCTATGAAATACAGTAAAGTAACATCATAAACCTACTACTTGTAAATATTTACAGCAGTTAATTACAAGCAGTTTACTTTTCCCCCTCTCATTTGTTCCCTTTGGCAACAAATGAAATCTGAGCTCAAGCTCATTGTTTCATCTCCACATGTGATATTATGCTTTGCATCATTTTTATTGTATATTTATCATTGATTTAGCTTGAAACCAGAAGGTTTTCATCACCTTATCATCAAATTATCCCTTCCCCGCCTACACGAGTCTGCGCTAGATGACTTCCGGCTTCCATCCGAAACAATCAGGTGTCATTTCCATCGTCATCGTATGAACCCTTGTCTGCACCACAAAGATGTAATTGCATCACTCAACAAGCAGGTTAAGAGATGGGGGTTGAAGAAATTAACATTTTTTTTTATAGTGCAGATTTCCCCAGTTGTTTTAATAACCCATCTCAAACCTGCGATCTAATCTACAGGAACAGTGGAAGTAATTAAAGTTGAAATTAATTACCGTCTGTGCCTGATATTCTAATAATGGCTTTGAGTTTTGTAGCAGGAAGTTGATATTTTGTCACTCGTGTTTTATCTCTCACGGTCGTGCGTGATTCTCTGCTCTTACAGATTATTAATGTAGCCAGGAAGGGAGCAGGAAATGGTAGATAAAGGCGGAGAGACTTTCCTTTCTAACACTCCTCCTGACCACATTGGCCCCTCTTGACAGCTCCAAAGTCACCCCCCCCCCTTTCTTTTTTTAACAGTCACTTTATCATGACAGTATTTAGAGGAGATATGCTAAGACTGAGCAGGCCTTATGACTGCTTTTGATAGAAATTATACAATTGTTCATTAGTGGCTAAGATAATGCCCCCACCCACACACCCCCTTCCTGCCCCCCTCCTCTCCCCACTCCCAGCTCTGTTTTCCCATTGGGATCTCATTTAAGACCTGCAGCGTTCAGCAGTGCATACTGCAGGGGCTTTGGATGTGACACGCGCAGGACCCGCCGCAGACGGTGCAGCTGGAAATGTCAAGTTAAGTGAGGGAAACTGTTCGGCCTGCACACTCTGCTGAGCAGGGTATGTACCTCCCTGTGTGTATGGGGGGGTCTCGGATAGGAGGGTATATGTGAGTATGCTCTCTCTGCCTGGGTCTGTCACTCTTACAGTGGCTATCATGTTTTTAATGGAAAATGGTCAACTAAAATCAAATATTAAGCTTTGATAACCATGGTGGAGGAGCAGTGCCCTCTGAAGTGGAAAAAACCTTTCAGCTTTCTTTATACTGTATCGCTTTTCACTACATCAAGAGCTCCGAGGTACCTCCAGAGTCCTGTTTGCTCCAATTGACTTCCAGATAATTCAGCCCTTGGATGCTTGCAGTGTCAGATCTCATCAGTGATTCCAGGCAGATGCTTTCTGACTAAGCTGCACCTTGTTTTAATTTTCATATCATTGTATTTACTGTACTCTTCCTTATTTTATGTCTGCTGGAGGGAGTGTTTTCTGAACATTTCCAAAACTCAATCTGTTCTCTTTCAGTTGTAAATCTAACTAGAATTAACAAGTTATGTCAGTTTTCACAGATGGCTGTAAGGGTGGCAATCTCAGTCCTGGTTAGGCCGGAAATATCTCAGCAGTATAATGGATTACCATGAAATGTGGTCCAGATATTCATGGTGTCCAGAGGATGAATTGTAATAGCTTTAGTGATCTCCTGACTTTTCTAACTAACATCACCTGGTTGTATTTTTGAATTTGCCAAACATTGCCTGAAAAGAAACTGACATTCCCCCCTGAGCTTTACCTGAACATTAAAGATGTCAGTGGGTGTTTTTTTTTTTCTTTAGTTTGCTAAAAGAAACTTTTCTGTGAGAAATGTCTGCAAAGTTTTGTTTTGTTTGTGATAAAGGCTTGTCCTCCAGTACGTATCAATACCAGCATGTAACACATTAGCATAATTCCTTAGTAGCTTATTTGGCCCACTTTTACTATGACAGACTGAGCAACTGCCACATACTCTGCTATTTTTGTCTAATCAGCTGTCCAATCAGAGCAGTCTGGCCTTGAGATGGAAGGTGACAAGAGATCTGAAAGTATGAAAATATATCATTTTGTTTGTTTGTTTTTTACATTAAAGCATGTAAAGTTATTGTACTAGCTTAACAAAAGCTTTGTATATATAAGTTAAACTTTGATTCTGTATCTGAGCAGAATGTGGGCTTTTAATTTGCATGTGAACACAAATACACTGCACCTGCACAGCATCACAACTCCAGCTCCAAAAGATCTTTGATGCAGTATTAACATACAGTATAAATAAAATCAGAATGCATTGAACTATACTAATATTCTAGTATGACATGGAAACAAATCGAATGTTAAAAGTGAGACATTTAGTTTTTATTGAAAAATAATTGTTCTTCTTTCATACACGCTCAAAAATAGAGGTACCAATTTGTACTTAAAACGGTACAAAGTTTGTTACTGGGGGTGTTCCTTTTGAAAGACATTTCTGTACCTTCGGTCCTGGTCCATTTTTGTACCTTATCAAGCTGTATGAGTTAATAAAGTACAATTAAACCAATTGAAAATGATGAATAAAAGTCAATAAAATAGAGATTATGACAAGAATCAAAGATGCTAATAATAATTGAATAATTATTATATAAATTTTAGGCCAATACATATATAATTATACATATAATTATTACTATGATTATTATGAAAATCATAATATAATAACTATAATTATACTACTGTTTAGAAGGACTGCTATTTATAGTTATTGTACAAGCTACACACATTTTTCAATGCTGCAGGTACCCTTAGGGTTGGAATGGTACAAATTTGTACTTTATATTACTTTGGACCCTTTTTCATAGTATATAGGTACACTTCTGGCCTCATAGAGACCAATATTGTACTTTTGAGAGAACATTTGTAAAAAATGTACCTACAGTTACAGAAATGTACCTTTACCTCTATTTTGAGTGTGTACTGTGTCATCTGATGGCATTAAAGGCAGAGTGGATGATGTTTTTCAGGAGCATTTTTTACTATATTGCTTAAAATCTCCTTCACACCCCATTTTCAGCCAAGTAATTGAATGTTCTGACACAAAAATAAGAAAAATGTAGTCACCTGTGGAATGGACAGGACTCAGAAAAACTCCATCCAGTCGTCTTGAACGGCCCATGCTTCTTAATTGAATAATAATATGTCTGTCAAACTCAAAAGCCGTTTGTCTCTCCCTGTTCAAGGCCTTTCTAGAAGATTTAATCCGGACGGGAGCATATGTTGCTCTAAAACCTAAAACTATGCATTCATAGTGCGTTTCCAGAAGTGAAAGTAAAGTAAATATGCTGCCATGTATTTGGTTTTGCCTGCACATTTAGAACAGGTGTTTTCAGGAGGGGGGGGGGGGGGGGGGGGGGGGGGGGGTTAATGAGCTCTTCTATCTGCAGGGAATCAAATTCAGCTGGTTTAGTGATTGGTTGCAACAACTGCAGGACAGGATTTTTACTTTTTGGACCAGGGATGTCCACCTCTGTTCACAAATCACTTTCTGGCAAGTTTGAATTCAAAAATCATTTCACGTCTAAATTTATCTGAATACAGAACAGTGAACTAGTGAATGGGTTTGGTAAAAAATTTACCACATTCTTCATATCTGGCTTCTTTTGTTGGTTTTTTTGTTTGTTTTTTTTTTTTACAAAATAAAGCTTTAATCTCCTACTGTTAATCATTGTAAATGTGCACAAAGATGTCTCCAGATTCTTTGAATCTAAATGATATTAATCTGTGAAAAACAGAAAACTTAAAGTTTGCGCAATTTTACTTTGAGGAAAGCAATTCTGAAATTGCTCAACAATTTATTTATACACACAGGCTCTGATTTATGGAAGGTTAGCATGCAATAAAACAAGTGCTAACTTGATTGCACACACAATAATCAGCCGCAGCTGATTTACTGACAGGAACCAAAAGACTATTGCGCCTGTTAAACGGGCAGAATAATACCTGCAGTCCATTTTGCGTGTTTTCCTGCATTTACATTGATTAACATGAAATCTGGGCCTTTTCTGCCAGAACGTGCAAAATATTCGGAGGAGACTTTGCACAACTCAGTTTTGCACACAATGAGATTTAGCAACCGTGTAACAGATAGTGGGCGCTATTTTTTTGAATTTTAACACTTTAGAAAAGCAACTAAAAAGGATAACTTTCTTATTTTTCAACCTGGACCTTATTTCTGGGAGTTCACATGCATGTGCAGGGCCGCCTTAACCTACTTGTAGGCCCCTGGGCTGAAAGGTTTTGTAGGCCCTGTCCTGTCCTCCAAATTCACTTGATTTTTTTCCTCATTTTTAAATAACAGTCTCATGATAGAAAATAATATCTAAGGCTGTTTCAAGACATGACTTTTCAATAATGTAAGCAGAACGAATAATAATAATAATAAAAATAATGATAGTAATAACAACAATAACATAAAATCTGATGAATAAATAATAAAATATAAATAAACAAATAGATGAATAAAAAATAAATAAATACATTTAGTTTTAGTGTCTAGTTAGTGAGCTGCTCTTCTCAGCTGTACTGTGGCTGTGCATGGTGGGGGGTGCCTGTAGAGTGCAGAGAAACCCCCCAATAACTAATGGAGAGCTAACTCCCCTGTGTTGCCTGTTACTGATTGCGTGAGCAGCCTTAGTAGATCTCCCACTAACATTATTAGCACCACAAACAAGTTAGCACTCTTTATTTGAGATCTTCATAAATCAGGGCCACAGCGTTTTGCTGATTGTTGAACCCCTCCCCCTTTAGACTTCTGAGAGACTCTACCTCTCTGAGGTGCTCTTTTTATATCTAATCATGTTATTGGCTGGTTCCCAATAAACCTAATCAGCTGTAGCTAACATCCATCCAGCTGTCTTCTTTTTACTGTCGCAGCCTTTTGTCGCCCTATTCCAACTTATTTGATGTGTCGCTGTTATCAAATTGAAGATAGGCAAATACTTCCAATGAAACACTGAGATATGCTTTCTTTCTGTAAAAGATTACATTTTTGGCAACAAAAAATTGGAGACAGAACTTGAAAAGCAAGGAGTTTCTTTGTTGTGGCGTAGATATTGCAATTAACATGCTAAACATAAATTTAGGATAAAGCATTCGGAGTAGTGATGCATATTAACTTTTTTTAAAAACTGATATAGATAACTGATAAATTTCAGCTCCTAAAGGCCAATATCAATAACTGATAACCAATAACATATATGAATACCTCATTGTGACATCAATACTATTAACAAACCCAAAAAGACACAGTGGGGGCCAAGACCTACAACGGAACTTTTAGCAGTGTTTTTCAGCAATGCGTCCTCTATCGACATCTAAACTGGCATCCATCTTGCATCGTACGTGTACTGTGAGCTTCCTCCATCCAGTAAAAGACAGTTTTATCTTGTTTTTGTTCTGTCTTTTCCTCTCTTTCTTTTCCACTCTGCCTCTGGTAATGTTTCCTTGCTGAATCCGACATAATGTGCGTTCAAAACACCCGCTGTGTGCATTTCTGGTTCATATCCATTTGCTAGTATATGACGCGGTGTGCAACCAATACACTGCAACGTCACGGCCCCGTCCCGTACGCAAAAGTTACATAGTGCAGTTTCTGAGCCTCGGGACGCCGCTGGGCAGTGACGGCTCGAAAATGTGCAAAATGAATGTTGGTGTGCCATCAAAACGAGAAAGAAATGCTTATTTTTAAGGTTCAAAAGTTACGTTGTGGGTCTTTATCTGAAGAAATATTTATTTTTCCAGTGAAAAACTAGCAACAAGCCTTTCAAACATTTTCTAAAAGATACCAAACAAAACTAATTGAAATGCAAATGCACAACTTCAATAAGGTGCATTGTTTACTGATACAAAAATGAAGGCTACTTAAACTGATGCAAAAATGCATTCGTTGGGATTACAAACTGAAAAAGTGCAACTGAGACGTTAAAAAAACAGAACAAATAATACACTGACAAGTTTTCAAACATATACAGTATGTTATCAGGCTAAGTCATCATGATATCAGACTTATCGGAATGTCATAATAATTTCCTGCAATCGGCCGGATAGTTATCGTGCACCCCTAGTTTGGAATAAGCATGATATCATATCTTATGTCTTAACGAAAAGTGAAAACCTCAAAACAACAGAATGTGCACTTAAAACTGGTTGGCAATCTTGGAAAAACGGTTTGAGCAACAGCGACAGTTTAAAAAAAAACATACCACCCGAAACCACGCCTTCAGAGCGCAGGGACATGTGTGCCGATATTTTTATGAGCAGGTTAAAGATAACAGCAGAGTAGATAGCTAGTTAGCTTGATAGTAAACAGCTGACAAACCATGTTTTAAAAGCTTTAATCCACTCAGCTCCAACTCCTTCGGCAGTGTAAAAAGTCCACACTGCAAACGACAACACCTCCAAGACTTAATCCTTATCTGTTGTTTTATTTTGGGGTTTTTTCGGTGCTGCAGCAGTTAGCAGTCCGTTAGCTATGTTTGTTTACAGTGAGCAGCACACAGGGATCACGTGGAGGACGGAGAAAGGGGAGGGACAGAGACAAATTATTGATTTGTTCTTTCTATAAGTTGCGAATGACCAATTCCTGCCTTTTGGTGTGAATGGCAGGAATTAGTCAGTTTTTACAGAACTGCAGCTCTCGCAGAGGTCTGACTTTTTTCCTTCTTTTTTATGAAAACATGATGTATTGATGCTGTCAGGATGGAAGGACCATTTCACCCAGTATAACAAAAATTCTTTCTGAGCAGGATTACCAATTCTGGCTTAAAATGCAAGGCACTATTTTGTTTCACTGATTTAAAGTTGTCAAGTAAAATAATTTTTGTAGCCCATATGGTCGAATCAAACTACACAGCGACACAAACCATCAGAAAATCACCATGTGGCGAACTGACCAGCTCACATTGAATGGAAATAAAAGTAATGCAGCAGAACTTTCTTGCCAAGACTGAAGTTGGGTGACAAACAGGCCCTTTCCCCCTGTCTGTTGGATCAGCTATAAGACGATTTCAATGACATGCAGAAGATCAACTGTTGGGAGAGTGAGGACTGGAAGACGGGGGCTTAGAATCGCGGCTGGATCAGAATGAGATGAACATACAATCAGAGGCAAAGCCACACGGGCTTATCTGCCCTTTCACGATGTCTGTCATCATTTGAGAGTTCCTTCAGCTGCTCCTCCGCCAAGATGAGAAGGCTTTCTGGCAGAACCGGAAAGTTTCTCTTTTTTGCTTCAGGAAAAGAAAAAAAAAAGTTCTGGCGGAAACTTGCAGTGCCCCCACAAAAGAACGCATGAAAGTCATCAAAAAGAGGCTCAAGCAAAAATGAGAAGTCAGTAGGTGACAACCTGGGTGAAAATAACAGAATCAAATACATGGAGGGTGAGATATCAAGCTGCAGGGCACACAGAATAAGATTAAATAATACATGGATGTGTGGAGACATGGCTTAAGAACACACAGGGTTTAAAATGTAGTTATTTTCCAATTATAAGCAGCTCCTCTCTCTTCCTCTCAGTTTGATGTATATTTCTGATATTTTCTGACCACTAAGATATACTTTTTGTTTCAAGCCCCCCACTGTGATATTTCATGCCTACATACGGTATGTAGTGTAACGTAAACTTGCCATATCCTTCCAAAAAGAGAGCTTCATCCTCCGAGTGTCATTTTGATGTGTGCTACTGATGGACTGTCGGCTCTCTCAGCATATGTCACATATACTTCATACAAACCCCCATTTGGCATGAGTGTTGTCGGGCTAAGAGTGAGATCTGTAACATAAAATGGCTCCATTTCAGCACGCATCACTAAACATATCCCATACAAGGCTGCGGCCAGTGTTTATGCTTACCCCCTGTGAGGTATTGGCATCCAGTAGCGGCTCTGTATCTGAGAGCGTATTGTGGATGGTGTAGTCTTTTCCCATGTGAGCCCTGCAATGGGAGGTGATTAGAGCATCTCTGTCAGTAGCTGAGGGGACAGATGGAGCAACAGAGGACTTTCTTGAGAGGCTATGGTAATTAGGAGTGAAAGGAGAGAAAATGGCGGCTTCAGAGCTGCTGGGTTCAGGGACAGGCTTTAAACAACTCCATTCATGTGGCGCAGGGAGTTGTAGGCCCTTTGGCCAGTCAACATGGCATTGTTATGTTCGTGTTAACATGTTTGCACACGCTGTGAGGTTCTCCCTGCAGTATCGCTGCTGCGTTGAAATACTATTTTAGGAATGCAGGGAAAACATTAATTTTTTGTGAAAAAAGTGTAAAAAAGGAGTCAAAAAGCTATAAAAGGCTCATCACCTAAAATTATTTAATAAGTAAACTTTATAACAGTAATATGTTAACAGATTTTACTGCAGTTTTCTTGCAGGAAATTTTAAAACCAGAGCAACTAATGCATGTAACTATTCAGTAGGAATATTTATTGAAATCTTTTTACTTTGCATTGAGATTTTACTTAAAAACAAATAAACAAATATAATTTTTCACCTTTCTCTGTAAATGTCTATTCAAGATGCACATTGTTACTGCATCAAACACATTTTTCAGATGCTGCAATCACAAACTTAAAACTCTAAACTCTAAAATACAGTAATAATGGGTCATTTTTGACCCACTGAGTAAGAATTGGGTTATTTTGTTTTACCCAACTTTCGGGTTGAATATTTGACCCAGAAATTGGGTTATATTGACTACAATGTTAGGTTATTTTAACCCAGAAGTTGGGGCAACAACCCAGAAACCCAAATGTCTGGGTTGAAACAACCCACAAATTAGTTGGTCCCTTTTATACCCAACAGTTTGACCCAGGACTTCTGCAGGAAAAAGGAATTAATTTCAACTCCAAATATGGAAAACTGACAGAATATTAAAATGAGAGAATATTACAGCAATTTGTAGTCTTTAAAAGTTATTTATTATCTATTTCATGCCTTGAAAAGAAAAAAAAAACTCATTCAACACTTTCCGCTATCAATTGAAATTGTATCTAACCCAGCAATTACTCACTCTTGTTCAAAATTTAAACAATCCGTCCTGCTGCTATACACTCGTATACACACAGGGGAAGATCTATCCTCTATGTGATTAATTGCTTTGTCAACTATCAATCTCCAACAGCATGAAATAGCCACAGGACCTGCAACCAGCAGGTTGCTGCTGAAATGGTGGCATTAAAATCCCCATGGGGCACATATTAATGAGGCTACAGCGCGAGTTAACAATTCACCATTTAAATGTAATGCATTCTTTAATTAATTAAGCTCTCATTTATAAACATCCACCTCTTCTCCCTCACTCCAAATTTGACCCAACAATAGAGTATTTAGTCTTTTGTGGTGGAGGTATAGCATATTTAAATGTCATTAATACGCGAGCAGCAAGAAGCATAGTCAACAATTCAATTAGCAGCAATTACTGTTTTCTATAAGAGTTTCATTTAGGACTGAGTTTCCAAACATGACTGACTACGGTTTAGAAGTTGGCTTTGATTTCAGAAATAATTGATGAAAAGTATTTTAAAACTTCAAAATCCAGCTCTTGTGGGTGATGCGCATACTGTATGACATCAAATGTTTATCATCCAACTTTAACAGATAACTGAGGATCTAATTTTTTGTCACACTGGGGGGAAAAAATCAAATTGACTCCTAAATTGGTTGGTCACTCCAACATTGAAAAATAGGTCAAAGTTTTTCCAATCCAAAGAGTCTGCTCGGCTGCATGATTTCAGATTGAGGTGTTTTTTTTCTTCTTTTTTAAAATTTTATTTCATTTGTACTTCTTCTCTTACTCCTGGCAAAGCAGTAGCTATTGATCCCACTCACAGAAGGAACAAAGGTGTTTTTTCCAAGCTTCACAGGAACGGTGAATCAAAAGTTAAGAAATTGGCAAAACTTATTGTTGTATTTTGATGAGGAGATATTGTTTTGTTTTGTTTTTGTTTGGTTTTTTTTTTTTTTTTCCTTTTGGCAATAATGAAATCTCATTTTTTGGGGAGGGAAATGATTTTGTTAAATGCCTCCCATGGGTTGGTTCAGGTAAAATCATCCCTCTGGAATATTTCTCTTAAAAGATCCAAACAAAGCAGCAGGAATGGACTCCAGAACGATTCCTTTGTTATTCACATGTAATTAGAAATGCTTCCTGCTCTTCTCAGTCAGTCTGAAAATAGCAGTGTTTTAGCATCAGGCTGTTGGTCAATAAATGAGCCAAAGCCTTAATCATTTAGATGTTAATGATGTCTGCAAAACTGCAGTGTCACCTCTGTGATTTAATCAAACCTAAACTGGGTCAGGCCAGTTTGGCTGCAGCATCTTAACATCATCATTTTGCTCTTTAGACCCAACCTTTGCGCCCACCTTGCCTCTCTCTGGGCTCGCGCCTGAGCCTGCCAAGCAGCAAACAGCTGCTCATCATCTGTCCTGCGTTCGGACCGGGGGGAGGCTCACGCGCTCCGGTTCTGGTTCTGAATTTCACCACGATCCGAATCAGAAATGAGACTTTGTGTTTAAGATTTCACTTCCAAGCTCTCTCTGCCTGTGGGACCTGCTCCTTGGGC
Source organism: Atherinomorus stipes (assembly GCA_023101725.1). Classification (NCBI taxonomy): domain Eukaryota; kingdom Metazoa; phylum Chordata; class Actinopteri; order Atheriniformes; family Atherinidae; genus Atherinomorus; species Atherinomorus stipes. The sequence goes on from JALJCO010003224.1 coordinate 30,711, forward strand.
TTTTCATCAGCTGCCATTTTCGACGGCATGCAGTAATTTCATGGCTCATTGCAAGCGCTGAAAACCTTTGAAACTGCAAATGTTAACTTTGCCTGGCCTGGAGCCATTTAGGAAGCGATTAATTTAGCAAACAGAAGTGAGCCACTTTCTCCTCCTAGCCTGTGCATAATTTTGGGGGGCTTCTATCTGTATTTGAGTAAGAGTGAGCAATGTAATGACGGTTCCTGTAATTGTGGCGGTGTGAAAACGGTTCCTACCTCAGCCGCCACTATCTGGCTCATCTCTCCTGGCTGAGCTCCGCCAGCCTCGTACAGTGAGAGCACACGCAGATTGAGAGGAGGTGAAATCACTTACAACATGCTTGACCTTATTTCTTGTTGTGAGTTGTTAAAGCGTGTTAAAAGAACATGTTTGTTTGCAATTTCAGCACTTTACCGACTGATGCAGACCTCACATTTGCAAACCACTGACTCAACAGGCATTTTCTAATCATAAATCTTATATCTCAGTGTGGAAGCAAGTCTTCTATTTATAAAAATAAGAAGTGGCGACAGTATTGGAAGTGGGACGCTTTTTGGCTATGGTGCTCTCAGGAAATAGTGTGGATCCCAGTGAGAGGCTCTCAGTGTTTGCCCAGTGTTCCTGGAGGCTTGTTTTGTCACAGACTCTGTGCAGCAAGGCATGGGAGAGGCAGAAGGCAGCGGGTCGGCCAGCCTTCCCCCACAGCTGTCCTCTTCCATCCTGGCACTCAGCTTCAACAAGCCAATATGAAAACAAATTCTCAGCCTTCTTCGCAATTAATTTTCCTTTGCAGCAGAAGAAAAATATCAGTCTTGACAACATAACATATAGCAGGTTGTGTACAGAAAATCTGGCTGTACACAGAAGCAGAACAACCTCACAAAAATCTGTTTGTTTCCCGAGAGTAATTTTTCACTCTGCTGGGAGCAGTTGTCTTGCACATATTCCTCCTCATGTGCATGCTTGATTAGTCGGAGCCTACTGTATGAAGATTTTACACATATAATAATTTTTGCATTGCATTTGCAGAGATCATGTCTTCCTATTTCAATCAGGCTTCAAAAATAGTCAGATACCCTTTACATTGTTCAAAAACCCTTTTTTATATAACATTTTGAGGAAAATGGAGTGGGTCAAAAGGTAAAAATAATATTAAAGAGAAGAATAGGAGTACAAGCAACACACAAGGACAATGATCCAAATTCCTATTTTGCCTCTTACATGCATGAGTGTGCGTGTGTAAGTGTGCGTATCAGTACTGTGTTTAGGAAATGACTGCTTCCTTACCTGGATGCCCTGTAACCACATCTGCATCCTGTTTTACGGTGGCCACGCTGCAATCTCCCCCACACCATTAATTTTACTGAAAGCCATTCACAATGACTGTGAGATACTGGGCAGCCGTGTTCAAACGCTCCCCCCCCCACCTTCTTATCATAAAGGTCCCACATGTCTTGGCAATATCCCCAAACTAAAAAAAAAATTAAGAAATTAAAAAAGAAAAAGATAAATTTGTCCTAATTACGTCCTTCGAACAATGTTGTTTGACGGCCAAAGACATCAAATTAAATAGTATTTTGATTCTGCAAAAGTGGTGTCAAGGTCTTATATTTTCATTGCAGGTACATTGACTGATAAATATGAGTGAGAGAACAGTAATTATAGGGTGGAAATGACATCAGAAATTAAGCAAATTGTGAAAGAGTTTGTCTTTAAATGGGTTTGAGCCACGAATTAAAAAGACCATTAACTGGGAAGAGGCAGGTGTTATCCTCACCGCCCAAAACAAAACAAACAGATAGGGGGAGGTGAGTGTGTGTGTGTGTGTGTGTGCTGAGTGCGTTTATAAAGCGGCGATGCAGGTGTGTGTTATCTCTAAACAATCCCATGTCATTACTGAGCTGAAGGTGTATTCAGCTGATTTGCTACAGTTTGAGTACTGTGATAATTTGCAATGTATTTTCCATAAATAAACTGCACTTTCATAGACTAATTCATCCTTTACGTTTCTCACTTGGACAGACCGATACATCGGCCGGCCGATATTCTAGACCAATATTTGCGGTTTTTGCTGGTATCGGCATTGGACAATACATAGCGTGTTAGCAGATACCCCTCTCAGTATAATTTACAGACTTTATACATATATGTTTATTACAAGTTTAATGTTTCTATTTATATTTGCTTACAAGTGCACTGTTTCTTTTTTATATATTTATTTGAAGTGCTTTGTTTTTATATTTAAAGAGTTGTAAAGTATTGTTTTCATTGTGTCCATCATTATATTGATTTGGATGTCAAATGCAGTATTGGCCCCTGATATTGGCAGGTTGTATTGGCCATTGGCTGAGGCTGATGAGAAAATATCTGTACCGGTATCGGCCCTAAAAAATCTGTATCGGTCAAGAGTTAATGTTGTACTACAAAAACTCAAATCTTGCCAAGTATATTTTTCTAACTTCTAGTCAAAATATCTCATCACACTCAATATTAGACATAATCACCTAAAGAAAAACATTTCAGTGAAATATTGGACGTTGTTTAAAGGTAATGCATCTTATTTTAAGGAATCTAATTAAGAAAATTTCACTTGTTCTATTGGCAGATTATTTTTTTTTTTTTTTCATTTATTTTTATTATTATTATCATTACAAGCAAAAAAAAAAATCTTGGCCACTCTTAAAATAAGTTTTTAAAAAGAAATTAAAGATATTTTATGCTTGTAACAAGCAAAAACTAATCTGCCAATAGAGCAAGTTAAATTTTCTTGATAAGATTTCTTGAAATAAGATGCACTGTCTTAGAACAAGTTATATTTCACTGAAATGTTTCTCTTTATGTAGTTTTGTGTTATTTTGAGTGTGATGAGTTATTTTCACTAGAAATGAGAAAAACATACTTGGTAAAAAAATGAGTTTTTTTCAGTGCATTCTTTGACTGCCCCTTATTTCTACTACTTTTCTTATTTAGATGGAGTTCCGTATATTGTTACCAGGGGAGTTGCATTTTGTTTCAGGTTTGTGGCATACTGCATATTTCAACATCTTCTCAAATTCAGTTTCTAAGAAGTTGAAATTGTGCTTCATGTAAATTGTTCCACAGTCACTCCACCAGATATCAAAAGGCAGAGGATCAGAAGCTCATTCCACTCCCATTTTGTGTTGCCATACTTTTTTTTTTTTCTCCTTTCATATTTTATCAAACCTGTGTCTGGTCTTTTCATGAGCCCAGAGAAATTTAAAGGTGATGAGAGGTCCTCTGCCTGATAGGACACGAGGCCAGTGTGGTGATCAGACAAAATTACATGAAGTCTCCCCCCCCCGACTATGCTTGTCTCCCCCTCTCCCCCCTTCCTTCGCGTTTAATCAAAGTTCTTGCTGCCTGATGCTGCCCTCTCTCTTGGCCAGGTGTCAAACGCTTTTCACTGATGTCAATGTGGTGATAATCACAAAGTCTATCCTCAGATGCCAACGTGCACTGGCGTTACACTGGGGCATCGTCTTCTCCGCTCAACACCTTTGAGGCACGTAAGATTATTTCTTCAATCTGAAAGAGAGAATAACCTCCAGGAAGAAACGAAATCACAATATAAAGTAATTAAGCACATTATCAACATGGAGGTTAATTAGTGAGACCTTATACAGCAGCACCACTGGTAGCATTGCAAACAGACAAATGCTTTCTTTTTTTGTCTTATTCTGACCACTCCCTCGCACATGCACACACATATACACACGTATCCTCTGCACGCAACGACTGCAGGCAGTTGATTGTCACTGTTTGGGGGCTCTGAAATTGATTAAACAACTTGCAATCCAGTTTAATTAATGGAAACTATCTGTAGTTCAACACTATTTAGCTGAATGTTGTGTCTTGGCACATGGCCCTCCTTTCTCATTTTGCTTAAACAATAGTACAATTTAATTGAATTCTGCCATTACCATATGGAATAACCTTTATACAATCTGTGATGTTATAGCACATATTTAAAGGTATACACAACCTGAGGGTTGATGTACTGTTAGCCAGTGTTTGTCCATTAGCATAAAAGAACTGCCAAGCCATAATATCACAATACAGGATGACAACATGCCCAGCCTCTATATCTCTGAAGTGCAGCTGAGTCCAAAATGGCACATTGACAACAACATACATAGTTGCTGCATAGAAACAAAAGACAAGGCATTCCTAATTATTGACAAGCAACATATATTTACTTTTCTTCATTTCAAAATGATAAGTCCTTGAAGCTCCACTCAGTGTCTGCAGTGTGAAGATGTCCCTATCAAAAAACTACAGGCGTACCTGTTTGTTCAGGAAGGCTTGGCAAGAAAATACCATCCCCTCTGTTCCAGCTCTGAGAGAAGCCATTACCCAACTCAACTTTTTTTTCTTTTTTTATCTCCTTTTATTTATTTTTGTTTTTAAACAAATCTTTTTTACAGCTCTACATCTAATTTTGTACATTAAACAGGGCTGAAACAGGTTTTTAAACTTCAAACTTTAAATGTACATCTCATTATCCTTGTTACAGAAGTTTTGCGAAGCCTGACCCCCTAAAGCAGAGATTCGGGGAAGTTCATGCCCCAAAGGTATCAGCTACAACTGCTGTTGCCAAAAGGTATGCAGACAGCTCAGCTAATTAATTCAACTGCCCTTAACTAGCTCTACTACAAGGTAGCTGTCTCTATTAAGGAATATGTATTCTATCTTTTTGTCTGGATATACAGAGTTAAAATACTTAACTTGCAATGAATCACTCCTGTAAAGAGCATGAACAAAATCACAATAATCATTTTGCACCAGTTGAAACATTTACTGAGTAAACAGTTTGAATTTCTAGCTAAAACTTATTCATTAATGAAGCAAAAGGCTCAAAAAAGTTAAATACATCTGTAGTAAGTCGGCAAAACCTGCAATCTGTTTAGAGGCGGCATCATATTTTCATTCTCAGGTACTTTATTGGCAAATTGTTGCTTTTGTTTTGTTGTTGTTGCTGTATTATCTTTAGCTATCAAACAGCCACACAAGATGACACTGATTACATGAACAAAGACTTATGTTTCTTGATGTTTGAGTCATTTATACCTGCTGTGTATGCTGATGCTTTGCTAATTTTACAAGAGCATAGTTTTATGAAAGTTTGGAGATTTTGTCCGATTGTTTTAGGTTAGTTAAGTGTATACATGCAATGTATTATCTGGGTATGTTTGATTGGTTTGTAAGTTTTTATTCTAACCATTAGGTCAAACTAAACTTTTTTGGATGGTAGCATTACTATAAGTCCCCAAAAAATGGACAGAGCAGCAGTTTGGAAAAATGTTCCCTTGTCTGATGAGCTTAAATTTTGGGCCCTTTAGTATCAATTGAGACTTTAACCACCACAGCCTGAGTATCATCCCTTTATGACCACAGTGGAGCATCTTCTGATGCTGCTTCCAGCAGGATAATGCACCATGTCACAAAGCTCACATCATCTCCAACTGCTTTCTTGAGCATGACAATGAGTTCACTGTACTCCAACAGCCTCACTGTCATCAGATCTCAATCCAACAGAGCACCTTTGGGATGTGGTGGGATGGGAGATTCTCATCGTGGATGCAATACAGACATGCATGAGACTTCCATGTCAATAAGGAGCAAAATCTCTGAGGAATGTTTCCAAGACCTTGTTGAATTTGCCACAACAAATAAAGGAGACGGGGAGTCTAACCTGGCTAGGACTTTACAAAGATGCCGGTGACTGGAAACAAAGAATAAATTCAAAAAAAGAAAGAAAGAAAGAAAGAAAGAAAGAAAGAAAGAAAGAAAGAAAGAAAGAAAGAAAAAAAAAAAAAAAGAAAGAAAAGATGAATAGATATGGTTAAGGTAAAAGCCTAAATATATCTATAAAAAAAACAAACTTTATCTATAAGGTGCTTCTCATGCCATTAAAAGGCAACACAAAGTGCATGACATAATAAAGTATATAACACAAAACACATACACACAAATCCCCATGAGGAAACACTGGAGTTAGAAATGTTAAAAAGTTCAAACATAGATATAAAAAAAAACCTGAAAACAATAAGAGACAGTTAAGACCAACAAGGATAAAAATACACAAAAAGGAATTAATAAAAAATAATATACTAAAAGACTTAAGAAAACCTACTGCATATCAAATTAATTCATACGAGTTAAGATCAAATAAAACACAATTAAATTATATTAGATTAAATGAAAATAAAATAAAATTCAGTAAAAAGCAAAGCTAAAAAGGTCGGTCTTGAGTCTCTTAAAGAAATTCCTAGAAACTAAATTATCCCTCAGAGGTCACATCTTGATGACAGTTAAAACATTTGCTTTGGTGCTTCTTATCAAGTCTGAGGTCACACTGTAAATGTATATAACATACAAAAGGATGTCTTTTTTATGAAAGTCAGATGAAAGAAATTAAACTGTGAAAAAATCTTTTATAAACTAAACTTAACCAAAACTATCTCCAAAACATTCATATGATTATAAACAGAGGTCAACTAGTGAGACCCTGCTTTCAGGCTACTCTCTATTTCAATTCTGAAAAAACCTTTTCGTCTATTTTGTTGAATTTTGATTAATTGACATATTTTTTTGTTTGTTTGTTTGTTTTGGGTTTTTTTTTTTTTTTTTTGGATTAGTGTACAATTTAGAAACACTCACAAATTTATCTTTTAATTCCTAATTGAATTAAGTCAATTGCTACAACATCAATTATAAAATGAAAAACACTGGAGATAATTTCAGAGTAATGCAAGATATTGCAAATTGAGAGAAAATGTAAAACTCTTATTTCTAAATTAGATACGCAGCTATGCTCCCCCCAAAAAAACATATCACACAGCTGCTTGCCTTCCCTCAAAAGCCAGATCACACAGCCTGCCTCGCCCCCTCCCTTTCCTGCTACCTCTTTTCTCTCCACCCTGCCACCCCCACCCCCTGTCTTTTTTTCTTAAATGGCATGAAGGTTGAGATGGCTGGAATCCAAGATCATCGCGCCTGAGACCACACAGATGGGGAGAGATAAAAGTTCTCTGTAAGCTGCTCACAGTGCTGCCATTTTGCACACAAGTAGAAGGGACATGAGGAGGAGGAGGCCAAAAGGAGGGGGGAGGGAGGGCCACCTGCGGCCGTGACATCACCACCTTATCACATATCATGTATCACCTGCAGCTCCACGTCAAGCCCAAAGAGACAGATTTCATCTGTCATCTCTGAGAGGATCTCAATATAATTTACTCTGCTGATCTGACATCCAGAGGAGAGGAGTAGAGTTGCCAGACCTAATCTTACAGATGAGGACTCTCGTTTTTCTGCCCAGTCATGTCCTTGTGCGCCGTTGTGAAGGGGGAGAAGGGTTGGCATATCAGATTTAACTGTTATTTGAAAGCAGCATCTTGGGTTAAGTGGTTGTTGTGGTTTTATTTCTCTGTGAACTCAATACATACAAGTCAGCCTACTGCATGCAATGTCATTGAACGCATCCCATTACATTACATGCTTGAAGATTCCTAAAGAAATTCCAAGAATTTTACAAGAAAATGGTTACAATAAAGGTTTTTACTGCATTACAAATTCATGCAGAAACTGACTTTCCCCAGATGTTCTTGCTCCCCTACCAACGTCCATGATGCCAGTACAATGGGGTAACTGCAAGTATGCAAAAAGGAGATTATCATACATAAAAGCCAGAGGCAAAAAACACAACTTGTATCAAAAAGCATAACCTAATTAGAAAGACTAATCAACTTTAATGTCTTCATTTTTAAAGGAGAGAAAAAGGATAATTAGTCTTGGGGTTCAGCCTCCATTCCTCGGCACTCCTGCTACTAACAAGAGTCGATGCTGTCTGGAATGGCCACCCACATATAACAGTTAATTGCAGGTCCTTGCCCTCAAGCACCCTTCTAGTCATAGAGACAACAGGGAAATTGGCCATTTCAGCTGTGCCGGGTGTCATTAATATTTAATAGCACTTTCAAGAGTCAGACTGTTCCTAAAAACTTGACTAAAATTTATTTTGGGTGCTACGTCATGTGTTTCTCACTGTGACAGCAAACACAGGCTTTTTAGTTTGCAGGGGACATCTTTTTCCTTTCCTTTCCTTTCCATTCGACCAATGTAGTTTTTATGATGATTTTGTTGAAGACCACTGCCCCAATATTTTAGCACATCTAGATGTTAACTGGCTGCTGAAAATGGACTTGAAAATAAAACAGCATGACAGTAAAGTCCATTTCCCTTCCAGTTCTTAAGGTTTTAAACTGCAGCACATATTGTACCCGTGTTACTGTACCTTAACATTGTTTCAGGCAAGTTTCGGCAATGTGCCAACACTAGTAGAAGATTGGCCAAGTCCTTGCATTTGAAGGGACTAGAGGCAGGAATTGCAAAAGAATACACATGCATGTCCAGGTTTTTAATACTAATGGGTGATAAGGCATTAAAAACAAGAAATACGTGCCCATCCACATTTCACTTCGTTGCCTTGAACAGGTTGTGTGCTACATAATGCACTGCAATTCGGTGGCCAAATTTCCTGCGCAGTCCTGCGGATGTGACATCAATTGAGTCGGCATACATGTCCCCGACAGTTTTTATACAGGAAGAAGACGGTAGCAGTCGGTTCAGACCCTGTGACCCCATGTTCACACCAGACGCTTCCATTTGCGTACGCGCCGAGATTTCAACACGCGAATGCTGGATGATTACTCGTTTGATTCGGGCGGGTTTTTTTTGCATGAATGGAGTGAATAATACGCGTGAATGAAGGGTATCGTACACGCAAATAGACGCTCCATTATGCGTCAAGTTTGACTTTCTGCAGTGGGGGATGGTGGTTTGTCCCCTGTCAGTCCCCTCAGTCAGGTGAACATGGCAGAACCTGGTTATTTTGAGTACTTTGAGAGAGCTGTGGCTTTGTACCTGCTTTGGAAGTCAGAGAACAGAAAGATGCCGGCGTGTTTGGGTCCACCAGATTCTCCAGAGGCGCTTGGAGCTCTGGAGATTTCGGTGAGAGAAATCGTTGATTTCATCACCTGATCCGGGAGTTACGTCTGCATGATGGCCGGGTCCAGGGGATTTCCTGAGCCCAGTTTGATGGGCTTCTGTCGGGGAGGATCGGTGCTGCATATCCTTCCAGGATACAAACTACAAGCGCTGTATTTCGGCTGTGGAGCATCTGTCCATCTGCCTTTGGTGAGTAAGCTAGCTGCAGCTAGCTAGCACTTCCAGCTAAACTTCCAACAACTTCCAGCAAAAAAGGTGGCTTCTGTTGCTAGCTATTGTAGCTCATTTTAACGAGTCTCTGCCGTCTCCCCGCCTCCACCTCGCAACATGTAACCAGCTGATTAAACGCAACTCGTAACTGACCGCTTTCCTGCTCCTTTCCGAGTGTTTGTTGACATCAGCTGAGGCTGAACTCCTGGTACTGGAGCGTCATCTTCTGACCAAACTGAATACTACACTCGTCTGACCACAGACTCATATTGAATTATATTGACGTTTTATAACACAACCTCAATTTATTTATGTAGGGAGGACAGAGCTGCATCTTCCTAGGGGAACTACAGGTTCTCTGTTCCCGCTGCAGAGTGTCGGCGTGACATTTCATCCATCAAACACCGGCTGCAGAGACAAGCAGCTTTTGGCTGATGAGGTTTTGTCTGACCGGGTTTTCAGTCCTAAATTTATGATAGTATTACACCGCTTTTGTGTGCAGCACTTTGTGATTTTATCTGTGAAAAGCGCTTTCCCCTTCTTTACTATTGAAGAGAGCAGCGAGCTGCAAAGCGCTGGTCCATTCACATCACATCTCATTCATTTTCAGTGCTGATGCTCGTATTGTTTGCGCGTCAAAAACACTCCAGTTCAATTTTTTAAACTCGAGCGAAAAGGCGAAATATGCTCTATTCGTGCGAACAGGATGCCTCCTTGGTGCGAGTAAAATACTACATTCACGAAAGTTAGACGTGCGTTTGGGGCTTGTTGCTCCGCGAATTCGCATCAAACGCAAAGCAAACATGCATCTATTCGCGTCAGTACATTCACTTAGCATCTAATTCATTCGCGCGAATGAATTTATTCATGTCCAGTGTGAACACAGGGTGAAGGATAGCTATGGATTCTTCTGCCGTCAGCAAACGATCCAGATCAACTAAAAGACACTAAAAAGTGGCACCACGAAGAAAAAGACTTTATCAGCATTGTAAACAACGCTATAGCATCAGTTTGTGCGTGCTCCTGTGCTGGCTTGGCTGGTGGCTGCAGTTACCCGCAGCGCCAGTCGCGTCTCATTTCTCAATCCCGCCTCAAGATGCTTCAAAAGCAATCACAGCGAAGTCTTGCACTGCATGCATTTAAACTTGAGATAAATGTTCAGAAAGGCCAATATTTTGTTGAAGAAGAGGTGGAAGAGGAAGTTTTAAACTTCCCATAATGGTAAAACACATGTGACAATCAAAAGCCTCGAATAGCAACGGCTCAATTTAACTCCTAATCCTAACCAAAAAGCAATTGGCTAGATTCAGGGGTTAAATTAGCTGAGTGTTATATGAGTGTACTTCATAATGAATTCTGTCTCTCCCATTGCTTTGTAAATCTGTAAAACATGAAAAACATCATGCTAGCTACAGTACCTGTACAAGGTTGCTACAGCACTATTATTGTCCAAGTCTGTCCCATGAAAACACAGGATACTGGCTCCTATTCTGACCCTAAACCATTGAGTGATGCACAATCTGACTATTCAAAATCCTGGAAGGCATTTTCAAAACACCTTAAACCTTAAAATCTTCAGTTGTAAGATCAAATGTTATCTTGTTGTGTTGTGACCATGAACTGGGACAACATAAAACAACAAAGAGGTTGTGTGGTTAGATTTCATCCAAAAGGACCAATGTAAAGTACGTAGAATAAATTTGATGGCAATTGTAAATATTGTAGAAAAGAACTGATGTAAAATTATAATAATTTTGAAGGGGGCAGATATTACAGTATAAGATTGTTCTTCTCTCTGCTCCTTTTCATTCAAGCTGTACTGAGTTCATTGTGTATGTTTTAATGTCTGTTTTGCTTTTATTGAATGGGAAAAAGGTAAAATATTTCTTACATCATCTCAAAGTACTGGGACTATTTTAATTTGGTTGTTTTAAATAGTAGAAATGTTGCTAGCCCAATTTACCCTTCAGGAAAAAGCTTGAAACAACCCTTTACTCACATGAACCCACCTAGAAATAGGTGATACCTTTTTAAGAAGTTATGTATATTTCACACATTACTTTTAAATCAGGTTAAAGGGGAACTTCAGTTTTTTTTTTCAAATCTGGATCTATTTTCTAGCATGAAATATGTTAATTTAATCATCCAGACAGTTTTGGTGCAACTTGAATTCCGTCTGGAGATTTTTAGATCCACTCCAGATCAGCGTATGCGCCATATAGTGGCAGTGATGTGGCAACCGCGTGCAGCCTCTAAATAAGGCATTATCTGCCACAAACTCCTTCATTTCACCAATGTTTTGCTACAAAACATTAGTCGGACCCCCTGTGAGCTCAAAGCAGCTTTTTTGTGGTGATTCGTCATTATTTAGAGACGTTTACTTATTATGGTGTCGCATAATAGTGACGTCATCAAAGCTGTTGCAGTGAAAAAGTCTGTAAACACCGATGAATCACCACAAAATAGCCGCTTCAATCTCACAGGGGGGGTCCAACTAAAGTTTCGTAGCAAAACATTGGTGAAATGAAGGAGTTTGTGGCAGATAATGCCTTATTTAGAGCCTGCACGCAATTGCCCCATCACTGCCATTATATGGCGCATACACTGATCTGGAGTGGATCTAAATATCTCCCAACAGAATTCAAGTTGCACCAAAACAATCTGGGTGAGTAAATTAACATATTTCATGCTAGAAAATAGGCCCAGATTGAAAAAAAAAACGAAGTTCCCCTTTAAATAAATTGGAGAGAAATAAGATATGAGAAAATCTTTATATGCACTGAAATGACATGCAAAGTGTAAATACCTTAATTCGGCCATCATTTTACATCTTGTTTAATGTGAAGAAAAATACTAAAATGTAAAAGGAAAGTCTTTGCAATGCTGGATTGTCTGGTTAAATACTGCCATGTCACTGAGAATGATAAATTCATTCTGTAACTGCTGTGAAATGAGGTGGATTCATCGGTGAAGGTGATAAGAACCCAAACAAGGATTCATCTAATCATTTTAAGTGATTATTATTATTATTTTATTAGGGTACTCAAGTGAATAATAGAATAAACTAACAAGTTTGTTTAAAATAGCATGGAAGAATTGTTTCCTAGTGGAAAAATGACAAGGGTTGACTTACATTTGATCATTTTTCTCTCTTTAAAAAGTCATCCACAGTGCTGTTCAAGGGTAACCAGCACTGTCTTATAACTTTATTATTCTCTCTTAATCAGTTTATAAATATTTATGACTAGCCAAAGCCACCCTGACTTGCTTCGGAGATTGAAGCTGAGGTCTAGTCTGAACGTTCCAAGGCGGGCATGGGTTGGGAGGAGAGAGATAGCAAGGACAGGAGATTTGTGACAGACCAGAGCATGAAACCCATCAGTTGATGAGTGGAAATCCCTACTTTCTAATTAATAGAGGTACACAGGCCAGGAGGATAAGGAGGATCAGGGAAATGAAATCAGCAAAAAGATACCATCACTCATTTCTGAGGTCCATTGTCACACTTCAGAATCTGCTGTAATGAATCACTCAAGCATTCTGCAGATACATTTGAATGGTGGGGGAAATTCATTGTCCAGTGGAGAGCATTCGATAAGGATCTTTTCTCTTGCCTCTCCCTCTCCTTCAGCTTCTTCTTTCCTTCTTTTGTCAAAAAGCCCTCTGATCAAAAAGCAAAATCAAGGCTCAAGCAACAGGTACGCTGTCTGAAAGGGCGCCATAATCTGCAAGTGAACTGGAACGATATCTAGGATTTAGGAAGAGGAGAAAAAAGCCAGATTCAAGAAGTTTCTAGGAATTTGTTTCTTGGGATCAGTTGCAAAAGTCAGAATGGTGTAAGATGCTGGAGTAGTTTTATTTAAAGCTGAACAACAGCAGAATAGACCCTAAAATATACAAAAAGATAGCATTAAAAAAGAAACCCTGAAACCTGGACCTCTATAGCAAGGAAATCTGGTTGAATCAGTTATGCTGTTGGGGTCATGGGCACTGCATGGTTAGTTCTGAAGGAAAAATTACTACATATTAACACAAAGTTTCTCTTAGTGAACATATTGTGATGAAACGTTTCTGTCCTGATGAAAGGGTTGTCTTTTTCTAGGGTGACAATGCTTTGGTTGACGGGTAAGAAAATAACATCAAGACCAGAACCCTTAACCAAAACTCATGGACACAGATATGTTCAAACACATTTCTAATGACTAAAACTCAAATATGCAACAAATACAATTCAAGGTTTTACATGGAGTTCATTACCCAGGAAAGAGGATGTTCAAGATGGGTCTGTCACCTTCAAACATTTGATTACACTGCAATGAGAACACAACAGACAATTATCTTCACGCCTTGTGGTCTTGTCCACCTGTCCAGAGGCTCTGGCTTAAGGTATGTGATGACCTGTCAACGTGGCTCAGGTGTAACTTTCCTGCAAGCCCCACACTGTGTTTACTGGGGGACTTGGATGAGATCAACATGGTAACCAACTATGCACATAATGATACTTATTGTTCTATGTATTGCAAAGAAAACTATCCCGGTAAACTGGAAATCCAAAAATAATCTGAGCATCAGCCAGTTTAGGAATTTCTTACTAGACTATATCAGTATTAAAACAATGTCTGCCTCCTCTAAGCACCAGTTAGATGAATTCCACTCCCTCTGGTCCCCTGTGATTAGCTCCATCACTTAACGTTGGTGGAGGACAGCAGCCTCGGCGATGTGGGGGTTGGATGTTGGTGAGTGCTTGATGGATATGGGTCCCTGGCGGTTGCTTGGGGGGGTCTGGGCTGCCTCGCCGCATGAGCAGGACTGTGTCCAGCCCAATGGGGAGGGATGGGGGTCAGCGGTTTGGGCTGCGCTGCGGCAGTGGGCGGGTCACTGGTAGGGCCCTGACCGGTGGCTGTCAGCCGGCGCTGGGTGAACCGGCTGTCCCGGGGCAGGTGGGGCAGGGGGGTCCTGGGCCATGGTGCTCGGGGGTTGCTCCTGCCTCCCGAGCCGGGGGGCCCGGCTTGGCGCTGGGGGGGTCCGGGCTGGCGGGACGTACCTCCTCTGAGTCGGGCCGGTCTTCACACCATGGTGTCTAGTCACTGCACTTGGGGCCAGGGCGCCCCTGCTATGTGTGCGCATGTGTCAGTAGGGGTATACTGTATGTGTGGGGATGGGGGTTGCGGGGTGGCCGGGTCTTTTCTGCGCTGGGTGCCTGTCCTGCCCGGCTGCTTTGTCGGGTGGACTGACTGGCAAAATGAACTTGTGTGAGTTGGTCTCACCTGGTTCGGGGGCTCGGTGGGGTGGGCTCATGGTGTGGAGGAGGGTTGGTGGCCCTGCAGTCCCCATCCGTGGTGTATGTGGGTGGGTGTATGTCTGGAGGGTGGGCATGAGTGCAGGGGGATGTGTGTATGGTTGCCTGTGGGAGTGTATGGAGGTGAGTGGGCGGGTGAGGGTGCATGGGAAATGTGTGTTCGAGTATGAGTGGAGGGGTGCATGGGTGGGGTTTGTGTGTATCGGGGTGGAGAGGTTTGGGTGTGGAGCAGGGGTGGATCTGTGAGGGGATTGGATGTGAGGCAGGTGTGTGAATGAGGGTGGTGTGTAGGAGGATGGACAGGCGGGGGTTCTGGCAGCGTTGGGGGATTGTGTATGTCAGGGCCGTGGTGGGGGTGCGGGCTTGGGTGAGGAGAAGGGGTGTGTGGGGACCAGTGGGGTGGGTGTGCGGGGATTAGGTGGTTGGGGGGATGGGGGGGTGGGGGGTTGGGAGGAGGATGTGGTGTTGACTGGGGTAAAGCTGTGTGGTTGTTTGGGGTATGGTGTGGGGGTTGATAGGAAAAAAAAGCAGCTCTGCGTGCCTCTTGGGGGGTCTGCAGGGCCAGGGGATGGTGGGTCTTTGGGGCTTTGGCCCTTCCGCTGCCCTCATTGCTCCCATCCCTGTCCCCCCTCCCTAGCCTGGGGTGGTTGGGTGCCCCCGGGGGCCACTGCTGGCCCCTTTGCATTGAATGCCAGTCGCCTGGCTGTGGGGGTGGCCGTGCCTGGCCCCTTCTGCCCTGGATGGATCCCGGGAGGCAGAGGTACCTACAGATCCGGGCATGGAAAAGTTCAGCCTTTTTCTGCCAGAAGTGGTAGAACGATTTGTCCCTTGAATAAGTAATCACGCAGGGTGTCCAAACTTGGCGTGTGGAAACATCCTTGTTTCGGGCATTAATTTATGCTCTGAAATCGTTTCCCCTGGGCACACAGGCATTTCACAGGCGTTTCTAGTGGTCACGGCCAGCTGCATTGCGGGGGGTCTGCTGGCTTGGGGGATGCCTGTCCTGCTGCGTCCGGGGGTGGGGGATGGAGGGTGCTACTAGCTCTGACAAATTGACAAATTTTGCATTACATATTGAGGAACTAGTTTCTTAAAAGCTGCGTAAGTGTACACTTTGCTTCCAGGTGGAAGTGTTACTAACTTCCAGTTCATAGAGATATGGGGACAATTAGTTTGATGAAAAAAGTTCTAAATCGTCTTCAAAATCCGATATATCCTCATGCCTGTCAGACGTGGCCATAGTTTTGACTGTATATTTGTGTGATCAAATTCCTTCATGCATGTAGCAGCAGATGAAATCAGTCCGCTGCCAAATACAGGAAGTAAAACTTAGTGAAGTGTCTCAGCAGCAACAATGAAAATGCAACGAAATGCTACCGAGTTATTCTATTAACACGGCATTCACACAGATAGTCTCAAGTTATAAATGTTTTGCCTCGGATGTTGAGTGGAGTGGTTAAGATTGTTTTAATGACAGGCTAGCAGATTCATATTGACTTACACAGCAATAGCATCGACAGCCTCCTGGAACTAAAATAACATTTTATAACGGAATGAAATGATGAAACTGTCGCCAATGATAACTAGTATCATGGCTCACTCGAAAATGAGGCCCTACGTCAAAAATCCTGAACTTCCCCTTTAAAAACCCCTAACTTGTTTGATGGCACCTTGACATATTATGCATTTTATGGAGATGGTGATTCCCCATGCCAGCGAGCAGATATCAACACACCGGCTGTTTGAACATGCAGAGTGGCTGATTCATCAAAGAAAACATCATCAGACGAAGATAGGAAAAGAAAGAGAAAGAGACACAGCAAGAGATAAGACCAGTCAAAATAAGATCAGACTTTCACTGGCTGGAGGGAGCTCAAAATACAGGGAAGATTCAAGATGGATGCCAAATAGCAGTCCATCGGTGGGTGGGGCACACATCATTGGGAAAAATCTGTATAACTTAGTAATACATTTCTAATGTAAGTTAATTTATAGTAAAGTAAGTTTTAATCAATAAAAACATACTGTGTATTATTCTGAAGTAATGGCCACAAAGAAAGTTTACTTTTTCAACTGTATTATGACCGGGAGTTGTAAGTTAGGTTCGTCTTTGTGGTGTGTTTCTCTGCCACTGGTTCTTCATGTCGGTTAGTTTATAAGATTGCCTTTTAGTACCATGTATTCAGCTCTGATGTAAAAAAGTTCTTATGATATAAGATTTCTGTCTTGTATTTCTTCCGTAGAGGCAATATTGCTTACTTCACTGCTTTTATGCCTTCAGACTATCTCTGTTAACATACATTACAGGAAGACTTGAGGGCTCTGAACATCCCTACATGTGAAAAACATATTTCTTATAACCATTTTAAACATCACCATGCAAATTTAAAAGGAGAAAAATCTCCATTAAAACAGTGAAGATGGCAGGCCATAGATTGATGAAGCATTTTATGTTTATGGGACTCAAAATTGCATTATATTTGTGCATTTCTCATCCACGAGAGCAGCTGCCAGCATGTGACATGTAGTGACAGACTCTGGGAAATGAGAAAATGAGAAATGTCTACAGTACTGTGTTTAAGATTCTAATTAACATTATTTTAAATCATAATAAAGCAGCAAACTGACCATTTGTGTCAGAGCAAGGTTGTTGCTTTTCGTAAATTGAATAATGTACTTCCATGGTTTAAAAGATTCTTACAAAGAGAGGTATATCTGAATAGTTTGTTCGTCTCCATGCAGGTTTCACTTTGGCTGTTTCTTTCAGTCTTTTCCTTCTTCACAAATTAGTTTCTTTAAGTCATATTTTACCATTTAATGCCAAATGATTTTTTTTGAGCCTGACCTTAACCCAATGTTTCTTTCTTTCTCCTTTTTTTAATGCCCTACGTAAGCAAAGAAGTTAAATTGTGACATTCAAGGTAAAAGATGAGGAAGATGATGTTTTTCTGCAAATGTATGTTTCTACAGCCCTTCACCAACACACCCTCCCTTTAATAAATGTTCACTCTGGCATGAATACAAAAAGAAAAAAGAAGCTTTTTTTCAAATCTGTGTTAATAAATCACGTTTAATTTTTTTCTTTCACCACCCAACAGAGCAAAACATATCAAGTAATATTTGTCTGCATTATATTAGAGTTAAAATCATGTAAACTTGTTAAGTTTTTAATAAAAACATTATGTACTTATGTTTGTGGATTGTCTCAGTATTATTTAAATGTAAGTTTAATGGATACGTAGTATTTTCAGCTACATCTAAAATACCTGCTGTAGCTTTTAAATTACAGCCCATGAAGATTTCATCCATAGAAAAAAACAAAAATGAAATTGTACTCATGTTAACATTAAGTTTTATAGCAAGTATTAATGTACTTGTACACATGGAAACATAACATAAGTTAAAAAAAAACAAACAACAACAACAACAAAAAAAACAACTTCTTTTTAGGACTAAATCAATTTAGATATATTAGCTGTAGCTGATGACTGGAAACTCAAACCTACATCTGTAGCAGCAAACCCTGGCAGTGGAAAGTGAAGCCTATGTGGAGATGCTAAAAATTGCAGTTCACTCCTCATCCACAAGGGGCTGACTACAACTTGAAGTCAAGCACATGTTCAAAAGACCAACAGCGACAGTGTACTGTCAGGTACAAAAAACATTTTAGGTTTAAAAGATCAAGTTTACTTTCATGACAACTCTGGGGGATTTGTTCTATATCTCATCCATTCACATTTTATTTAATCTTGAAATTATGCATAATTAAGGGAGTCTCCTTTTGACTGACAGGCAACAGTTCAGCTGTAAGTGCTATGGTGACTAGTGGCTAGCTCCCTTCTTGTTCCTGGGAAGGCCTCAGCCAGCAGCAGAGTAGCCAGACTGCGGTTTTTAGCTAACAGCACGCCTTAGCTTTAGCCCGCATACCACCATTAGCTCACATTATCTCTGGGTTAGCTTCAGTCAATCATTTGGCCCTAAGCTCACAGTCACCCCTTTCAGCTCCACCTCTTTTGTGGATTTTCTGGAGGTGTTGAGATGGTGACGTTGCCAAGATGGCAATGGTGGGAACCGCCCCGAGCTTTAATTCAGCTGTTCAGAAACCAAAGAGTGACATCAGTAGGGTTTGCCCAGTAACATTACACAATATGTGATTATAGCCCATGTTTGAAAAAGGTGAATCCAGCAATTTTTCAAGAAAAGGAAATGCCACTTAACCACGAAGCAACTTTTACCAACAAGCAAGCTCCTCAGAAATTAAGTTGAAGTTGAATGTCACAAACTTCTTAAATGGCCATATGTGGACACAAAGAACCTCATGATGGGATTTCATAAAGATTTACAGCCAATTTAGAGAAAAGTTTTGGTCTCTGTTACTTCTAATTCCTCCTTTAGGGTGACTGAATGTCACGCCCTAAAGAAGTTTTCACCAAAAGTCAATTTTGGTGAACAAATTTAAAATCTCTATTGATAATCACTCATTTAAGAATGAAGATGCTTTGAGTAAGTTTTGAGTTATCATTGTACGTCATCTCCGATTACAAATCAGACATTTGGAAGATTTCATGAATTGCATTACAAAGAGAGGTGGGGCCACCCATAAGAAAAGAATTATTTTAATATTTATATTTGATTTTGGATTGATCTGGTGATGCTACAGAAAATCAATTCTTTCAAGAAACAGTTTGCAAAAGAGAAAGAAAGAATCTTGTTTTTATTTGTAGCTGGATCAGTGATACTTGTTCTTCTGAAATAGCTACTAAGGATGTTGTGTTTTGCTGGAATTATAGTAATATGAAAATAATTCTTCAAGCCAATGTTTAAAACCTACTGGCCAGTTGGAAGTGAGCTAAATATTTTAGAGAAATACAAAATACAAACAAATTTAATCTATTTTCATCACATGACTGTAGCTGCAAATGCATTTTTAGTTAATTCCTCAAATTTTTTTTTGTTAATATGCAACATCATCAATAATACAAATCTAAATAAACCTCAGAGCGATCTTAACAGATTTAGGTAGGAACTAAGGCAGCTGCCACTCTGCTCACCCTTCATTCAATATTTTATTAGAAGAGATGATCGCAATAAAGATGATTCATCTGCAGCAGAAAAAGCCTCAACATTAACCTTTGACCCACATGCAGAGTGCTTTTTTTTTAACCAGAGGTGCCCCAGAAAAGAAGGTCTAAAAACCTCTTGCCTGTTTGTAACTCCAGTGCAACATTAACAGTTTAATCTGCTTCTTTTAAAGGAATAAGAGAAATGCAAGCCTAAGCCCAGCACATATTAGCTGCTGCTCACAGAGCTGGCAGCCTGAACACAGCTCCTCGACATCTCCAACAACACAACTGTGATGGTGAAATCTAAAGACGACATGAAATGAGAAACAAAATGCAGCATATATCTTTCCATATCATGCATCCTCAGAGGGGATTTAGCACAACTGCCTCTAGACACGACTATTCTTGTTTGCAAAATGCACCATGAGCGTGGTTCAAAAACACAAGTAAGTAGATATACAGTAGCTTACGTTTTCTCTCTTTTGCCTTTGTCTTTGTTTGCTTTCCACTGATAATTTGAAGTTTTCAGTTTTTAAGTAGTTCAATTCAACTCAAGGGAGCAAAAAAAAAAAAAGGAAAAAGGTTTTTTAAACTTTTTTCTTCCATCTTTATATTTTACTTAAACCCTTATATCCCAATGCAATTATTTAATATACTGTACACCCACTCATATTCTGCATATGAGATATGAATATAATTGTATGTTACTTTTTAATTACAGGAAAAATCTAACTTGTAAGATGATGGGCTGGAAGGTGCCATTGCATTGTTATTTTTTTTTCCCTTCATCCTCGTTTTCTGATTATGTGAGCTGGGCTCCTTTGCTAAGCGATGATAAGCAGAATTTCCATGTTCTCTGCATAATTAATCCATCTTTGCCTCTCTTCATGCCAACTCTGCCGTTATCGCGGGCACATGCCTGAATTGCAAAAGAATCCTCTCTTCAATTGGAACTTATTGATATTCCAAAAAAACTGGAAATCCTCAAATTTAAGCCACAGATTGTTAAATGGATTAATTTCGCGGCAATCGCAAGCATCTAACGCGGGGAGACAGGCAAAGCAAATTGAAAGTGTCTCCTGTTTGTGGAGTTTTAGTCCCAAATGATAGGGCTCATTGGCATGGCTTTTTTTTTTTCCTCCATAGTAAAAATTACCATTTATTTGCATGCCATAAAATACTTTTATATGGTTGAAAATTCAGAGGAATTTCTTTCAATGCCTGTCGTTGGCTTCATGATAACAACTTCAGCTTCCCACATCTGGACGCTTTTGATACTGGCTGAAAGGAATGTCTGAATATTTAATATTTTTATCTGCTCTCATCGATGGTTTCACCATTAAGGAAGGCTCTGCTGTTTGCATGGAGCCTGGCAGATGTAGATTTATTTTCTGAGCTGTCTACGGCCTGCCTTTCTCTGAATATATTGATGCACTTTTCCATTTTGCTTTGCACTGATGCCTCTGCATATGTAATAAACCAGCAGACACACTTATAAAATACATCAACAGACTGTATTATAAAGCTGCAGTCAGATGTGGGTCCTCAGTTATTCGTGCACATATAGGAAAAGGGAGGGGGAGAAAAAACATCAACTACACACATCAAATATAATTTTCTTGACCTCAGAAATGAATAACATTAAATCACAAGATGTCAGAACACAGTAGTTGCTCATGTATAAATCAGAAAAATGGTTATTTAGACGCTTGGCATGTGAACCTTCACCTGGTAAACAGTGATGTATTAAAACAAGGACATGATCACTGTCACAGATAATGCAGTGCACATATTAGCTGATGTTTGATATGCAGCTTTAAAAATTCACACATGAATTTGGTTTTTCTGAAAGATGACGACCTTCAGATGCAGAATTCAGAAGTGGTGCTTTTTCCTCCGGCCTGAGGTTGGAGGATGGATTAAAAAAAATATTCAGGAGGAGAATCGATTGTGTGAGCTGGGAGGAAATCAAAGAGGAGGATTCGGTGAATAAAATGCTGAAAAAATTCTTTTATCTTTTCTTTTTTTAATGGGATGTAATTTCAATGTATTAGATTATAAATAAATTAAATCAATTATTATTTGGTAGGATTCTTCCAGTGTGAGTGTTCTTTATTTTTCATCATTATTATAGGTTCACATAAAGAATGTGTGTAGGTCTCATAATGAACGATATTTTTGAGCTTTTTTTTTTTCCATTATTTTCCTCATTTATTTATATAAATGAGCACATCTGCAATATCCATCCTTTTTAAAAAAATCATTTAGATTATATTTTATGATAAATTGTCAGGTATCACGCAGGTGTCAATTATAATCTATGCTTTTAATATTATCTAAGACAGAATTGTGCTCTAAAATACATTTAAAATGCTGGTTTCAATACACAATATTTCAGTTAAAACTGAGTTCAATAACCCCTTTTGACAAGATAAAAGATCATTAGGGTGAGATGGAAAAGGTTCATTCCCTCAGCCTCCACTGCCAGATCAGTTTTCCTCCTCTTTCAGCACTGCTGCAGTAATATTTTAAGAAACCAACCTCCTTAAACCAGAAGGGATATTTATGATTTTAATCCATAAAAAGCTTGCCGGTTATCCCCTGGAGGTGTCACAATCTCAGCTTTTGACCGCGTAAAAAAGAAACTGAGATTAGCTGTAAGAATATACTGCCCTATAGTTCTCTCCTCCTCTTCCTCCTCCTCTTAAAATGTGCTCTTTATTTACCGATTTACACACTCCCAGTGGGAGGAGCATAGTTTGTTCATCCCGCCCTCTTTTAGTACTTTTATCGCTCCCCTAGACTTTCATGTTTTGGTGTAATCTTAAAAAGCTGTGGTTTTTGTTTTTTTCCCCTTCCTTCTTTGGGGTTTTGTTTAGCTCTCTGGTAATGGAAGGGATGGGAAGATGATGGAAAGGGGAAGGAGGGGGTGCTACTGGATAGCGGTACGGAGAGTGAAGCCTCCCTGGAAAGAGCTGGCGCTGAGGCCTCCAGGGCTGCGGGTGGTTTTGGCAGCTCAGCCAGCGGAGTGGGCACTCTCTCAGACATCTGTTTGCTCACTGCTGCTGGAGCTGCTGGCTGGCCGGATGGATGGATGGATGGATGGATGGGTGGATGGATGGATGGTAGGGTAGGGGGATGCTGGAGAGGTGGAGCATTCAGCCACAACCAGCACCGGCACCAGCAACTTTCTCCAGACATTATAAAACACTGCTTAAAGCTAAGAAAAGTCACCGTCATCACATTAACGTGATGGTAAAAAAAAGACTTTGCTCTCTGTTAGCTGCTTCTTCCAGAACATCCAAATGTGCAAATGTGAATAAAAAGCAGCTATTTATTCATCATAAGCATTTCTCCTTCACTCCATCTTTCTCTCATACAGCATTTTTGCCATGGCTGGCCAAAAGTGTGATATATATGCCACCCCAATATCTCTGTGCCACACACACACACACACACTCAGAGACCTCACTTCCTCACAAGACAAACCAATCCCCCAACAGCCAGAGGGTGACATCGCAGCAGGCAAACTCATAACAGCGATGTCCAAAGTTGAGCTGCTGAGGCTGCTCTTTAAGGACCAAGTTCCTGTCCACGCGATGGCTGTCACTCGCAGCGCCACTGGACATGTGTGATCCCTTAAAGAAATCAACCTAGTAATTTGTCATGCCAGACCCCCTGTGATATTACTCAGTCAGCACAGCAGCTTACTTATACACTGTAGGAAGGAGCCTGCAGTTGTTATTAATGCAACATATCAATCGAAGCTTGTCAGAAGATTAAAACAACTCTGTTTAACACCTGCTGGACTCACTGGGATCGTAGAGGAGGAATCAGGAATCTGTTGGGTGGGATTTTGCTTTTTAGGGAGTTGGAGGAAGTTAATAAGGAAGAGAGATGGATTGTTGCTTTTCTTTTTCTCTTTTTTTGCTGAAAGACTTATTCTCTTTTGTTTGTTTGTAAGACTCAGACATGCATCTGACTGGTACAAAAAAAAAAAAAAAACATTAACATAATAGTTTTCTTACACTCTGTAGGTATAAATGCACCTAAAACTGTTCACTTCAACATAAACTGTGACGCTTGTCTGAATTCCAAAACAGTTTCTCTAATATTTTTTGCTTTTTGTTGTTGGAAAACAAATCACTTGTCATATTGCTTTTAATTTTGTTTTCTAATTTATGAGGACATTTTTAGTTTATTTGAAATGAATAATATAACAGTGGTAAAAAATGCTGAGCTCAGCTCCTGCACTGAATAATTCTTTAGTAATTTCTGTTTTTTTATTTATTATTGTTGTTTTAATGTTAGATTACAACATTTATTTGCTTGCTATTGTTGTGATGTGTATTTTATGAACTGTGCAGCCCTTTAAAGCGGATGTTTTTGGGAGGAATAAAGCTTACTTACATTCTATATGATGATTTAATGAGAGTGTAAGTTATGAGTTTGTACAAGTGGCTGTTCTTGTAGACACAATTTGCAATAAAAAATTAAGGTGTGCATCCACACCAGCTTATTTACATTTATTTTAAAAAAGCTTGTGGTAGTACTGCCTAAAAAATAATTGCATCACTTGTATAAAAGTTTATTTCATGTGTAATCATCAGTAACAGATTATTGTGGGGCTGTGGCTGGGACAGGTGCAGGTAGGAGACCATCTGATGTAGAAGAAAAATGGGCGCATCAATGAGCCAAATAACATTGTTTTTAAGAATGAAGACGATGAAGCCAGCAGACAGCCCACAGCCGCTGCCCCGACACTCTCTGCAGCTGCCCAAATGTGACTTGGCAGTTCTAATCAAATGATTTAGCACATTAAATCAACCTTTCCCCCTATAATCAGATTATGAGAGTACCCTGCGCTGCATCTCCACAGCATACAGTATACCTTAACCTATTAATATGACCAACCTTGTGTCAGTGATTTCCCTTGCGATGGAAACAGTATCATGTTAATTATCACAACCATCTGGTCTGAGCAGTGGAGAAAAAAAAGCAGCTTTCTCTTCCTCTTGCAGATTTGTACCTGCCAATCAAAGTCTGCTTCAAACAAGCCACTGGGGCTCAGAAACAGCACAGAAGAACCACGCTTCAGTCTCAGAGGATTTAGGAGTGGCGTTAAATTAATCTTGAGCTGGCAATTTGACTCTCCTCTCTCACTGTGTTGTTGCTCTTCCCACAAATCATTATTGATTTTAGTGCTGGGATCCTAATATGGCCTGTAAAGGCTATTTATGGACACTTAACATGGTCATTCTAGAGAGTGTGACTGCTGCATTGTTAACCTTGGAATAAGTTTCACTGGGAATAATTTGCATGTGTTTTTTTATTGTCTATGTGGAGCACGACAAAAAAGTGTAATCTATTTTACAGCTTCTTCTCCTTTGAACAGATCATAACTCTCCCACTTCTTCCTAACATAAACAGAGTGTGCAGAGTTTGACAAAGGTGGGATACTGAGATGATTCACTGTTCACGGCTACGTCCCATGACATCACCGTGTTTGGATCAAGACCAAAGCTGAAAGAAAGAAGAGCGAGAGGGGTGGGGGACTTCAGCGAGCAGAAGATGGGGGAGAAAAGACGAATCGAGGAGACTCGCAATACAAATGCTCTCGTCAAGGTGAACCACCGCTGACCCGTCTGCCACATAAATTATTCTGTAGTTTCAGACTCCATTCCAAAGTTGTGGAATTGGGTTACAAGATAATTTCACAGGCCACTTGCTTGTCTTCCTTGGCAGTCCAACTGGCTAATTGAAGAGAATGATTTCCAGTTTGGGCAACTGTTCAGGAAATGGCATAAAACCTGAATCATTTCAAGGTTCTGTCATATATGAATATAAATATATACATATATATATATATATATATATATATATATATATATATATATATATATATATATATATATTAGCAAGAGAAAAAAGCCACTCAGATTTAGACTTTTTTCTCATTTTGAGTTCATCAAAATTGATAAATTTAAAAAAAGTCTCTGGAAATTCCCTTTGAGGCACTTTGAATCCACTCTACAGTGAGAAGTGGACATATTCTATAAATTTATATAGAATACGTAATATTTTAAGCAATTTTACTGTTTTTAATAGTTGATTTCTGCTGTATAAATGAACCTGTGTGCATAGTTGTTGGTTGAGGGCAAGCCTTTGCAGCCCAGATGAACTCAGACTGCATCATGGGGTCATTTAAGATGATTTTGTTTGTGTTTTAGTGATGCAGTCACAGATTTGATGGTGATGTAAATATGACCTTATTTAGGATAAAATGGCAGTTTAACAACCTCTTTTTGTTAAAGATAAAAGAAAAAGAAAGGACGTGGATAAATACATTTCAAAGTAGCAACAAACTGATAGCTAAAGGGTCCTTTAAGAGATTAAAGAGTGAACTGATCCTTCCCAAATCAAGTGAGGCGCTTTTCCTTCAGAGGCCGAAGCTCAGCTCGCCTCCATCTCCGATTTTTTTTTTCTTTACTTACGCAAAATACCGGCCCTAATTAAGGGGCAACGCTAATTAATAAGTGAGAGTAAAAGTACCCTAATTGTGGATCAAGTGGAAGTTCACAAAGCCGCTGCTACGGTGCCCGGGGAGGAACAAACCTTATCTTCAAACAAAAGCGCGAAACGCTTTCACCTCCCCAGTCAGTCCGTGCGGATCGCGGCGGAAAGCGCAGCCTCATCACGGAGAACGGTGCTGAGGAAGAGTGAGGGAGAGAGCGACACGGAGAGGGAGGGAGGGTGCGTTTGTGTGTGCGTGTGCGTGTGTGAGGGAGGGAAAGTCAGAGCCTGAGCCAGAGAGACGAGAAAGATAAAGGAAAGACAGACGGAACGATAGACTTGTGCGTAAAAAGTACTGGTGCCCCCTTGTTCTTTTTTTTTCTTTCTTCATTTCCATCAGAAAAAAGAAAAGAAAAAACAAACGTAAAAACCGACTGCTTGGATGAGCCAAAACCTATCGATCTGTCAGTACTACACCTGGATTCACTGACCAGCCGCACAGCAGGCATGTCCCGAAGGAAGCAGAGCAACCCCAGGCAGATCAAACGTAAGTTCTTTTGCTTTTGCTTTTTTAAAAAAATGTTGTCTCGCCGCTACGGCGCGTCCTCGCGCCGGTTGGAGTTCGCGGGATGTCGGTAATAATGGTGACCACACTGAAACTGATTGAGCAGCGCTCAACTGTCGCCACTCATGTGTTGCCTGTCACGGTGCTCCGCTCTCCGTTCACACACACCGACACTGCCGCTTTTCTTTTCTCTGTTCTAAAAACATTTACAACCCAAAAAGCCCGCAATGCTGCCGCTCCAAACTTTCACTGCCAAGTTGCAGAAAAACCCAAGTTCATTTTTGGACGTTTCAACGATGCTATTCTGCTCATCCGGAAAGTGTGTATGAGCGCATCACCTCTGCTGATCAGGGATCTCTGCTCAGACCTTTGTGCCAGTTAGTCTAAATTATAGGCGGATAATAATGGGCCTGTGTTAAAAAGCACATTTGTAACGTGTTTTTATTCGTAACACACACAAACACACACCCTACATTTTAGTCCTTTTTCTCATACACACTTTCTTGCAGGTGTGTGTTCATAAATTGATGCATACACCTTGTAAAACTTCCTCTTCAGATGGGATAAATGTTGAGTAGCAGTGCTGATGGAACCTGTTTGGTTTTACTGAAGAAATGAGCCTAAACTGTGGAGCTATAAAATGTTTACATCTGAACTGAGCTGAGTTGTAGATGTGGAGTGTTGCACCCCAGCTACACACTACTTCCAATTTTTATCAAAACTGTGACTTGTTGGGCTATTATTATTATTATGAGTGTCATTCTGAAAATTCTAGTTATTGTTGTTTGTTTTTAATGAATGATCATTTAAATGAATCCTCTCATGGCCTGCATTAAAATAAAACGTGTCATATTCAGCCATTGAAATTTATTTATAATATTTATTTTTAATTGGAGTTTTTAAACTAAATTTGCAGGATTTTAAGATTTTCTGGAGGTTGCAAAAATATGTGGTGCCATAAACACACTTTCAGCTCTCAAGTGCAGCTGAGCTGGGAGTGTGTGTGCAGTGTGTGTGTTCAGTTTGACCAGTGTTTGCTGCTTCTCAGAGATGATGAGGCCAGTTCACATGCAGCAGTTTATAACGTGTCATCATTATGTTTTTGTTCCTGGAGTCGACTTGAGCAGGTTTATGGAAAGGTTTGGGAGAGCTCAGATGTTGGCGTGTGTGTAAATGTGTGTGTACAGTATGTTTGCATGTGTGTGTGCGCGTACACATGCATGGATTTGTGAGTGCAGGTGCCTGTTGGAGCGGTTTGTGACATTTGTGATGGATGTTTTCAGGAAAAGAGATTTTTTTTCCTGTTTACATTTTGAAGCATATTTCTTTTTTTTTTTTTTTTTTTTTAAAACTGGCATTTACTCATTAATTATTGAAAGTCAAAATTTTCTTTTTAAAAACTTCACTTGTATTTGTTTTAAAATTTCCCAGTTTTCCTGTTTATTTATTTATTTTTTTTAAAAAAACATTTAGCAGTTTATTATTTACTTTTCAGAATGTTTGAAGTTTTATTTAGTTTTATTTTTTTTCTCATAGGTTCATAAGTTCACAACAGAATTGTGAGTACACACACCAAAAATCTCTTTGGACAAATATCTAATTTGCATCAACTTCTTTTCCTTCTCTTTTACTATGATTTACTATATATTTGTATTTTGTGGCATCTTCCACAAACCCCATTCCCCCCCCCCCCCCCCTTTTTTTTTTATCAACAACAAAGCATCATCGTGTGACGTGATAGGCCCCCTCTCATTTTTTGGACCAATCCAGTCATCACATCCAAATTTTTGTTGTCGTGCGAAGGAAATGTAGCGCGCTTGTGTTTGGCTTTCGTCACTGTGACCTGGCCTTTTGTGAATTAGTATGTCATGTGTAAGATCTTGTTAATATGGAGCTGGTGTGCAGCCGTATAATCGAGCACTAGTTGGAAACAGAAAGGTCACGAGGAGCCCAGATCCTCTCTCCTACCCCGGGAACTATGAAGAGGGTGGGGGGAGAGAAAAAAAAAAAGGCAGAGGAGGCAATGCACAGAAAGTCAGCACAGACAGTCATTCTAAAGGACAAAAAGGTTGTTGGGCGCAGTGCTTTCCACCCCTCCACCCCCCCTCACCCCCTCCTGCATACATTGGACTGTTATCTAAAATTGTGATTTATGCAGTATTTTAATATTTTGCTTATTCTTTCCCCTTGGGTGCTCTCTGAGCAGTGATAAAAAGGCGATGCTGAAAGAGCACCATTAATTTGCTCCGATGACTGGGGAGATAAGGCCAGATAATGGGAAAGATAAGCAGAGAAGATATACCATCAGAAACCCGATTATTACCATTAAAATTCCAGCCCAGCAATCTGCAGCTGGCTGATAATTCCTTCTCCGTTTCCACCACTTTGGATGATAAGGCAAAAAATAGTCACTCAGTGCTCCTTGATTAGGCTGCCTGGATATCCCGATAATACAGTGATAAATTATGTATTTCCACCCCTTGTTTTTTTTTTTTTTTTCCCCTCTCTGAAATGTTACATCTGATTTTTATACATATAAATATATATAGAAATTTATCTAAATATATCTCCTGCACCCTCCCCTTGTTGTTTTTCCAAGAAAGCAAACCCCCCATGCACTTTTATTGTAATAAGAGTTTGATAGAAAGAGGAGATAGTGTTGGAGGTGTTTTGTGTGGGAGCACATATCAATGTTATCAGCTCATCTCCCTGGGCCAGCTGCTAGCTGCTGTTGTTTTTAGCCTTATCACCCCGTGCCAATATGCCAATAAATTGCCCAGATTGTTAGTCGTTCCAAGGAGATGGGGGGCGTTTGGGGGGGGGGGGTGGGGGTTGGGAATTGACGGGAATGATGAAAATATCTCTGATGCTCTTCGGATTGCGATTAGCTGCTGTAATATGATGGGTGAATTCCACCAAGCTCCCGCCCCCCCCCCCCCCCCTCCTTTTCTCTCCCCCCACTTCTTTGCCTCACCGCAGCTGTTGGTGGCGTCCATACCTCTTTCCGCACTGAGAGGACACATTTTGATGCCTAATAGGAAGGGAAGATATGAACAGGCTGAATTGAAACCAGCCCCCATCGGAGTAATTTTTCTGTAAAATTGCCCCCCAAAGTTTCAGAGCATAAGGGGGGGGGGGGGGGGTTGTGGATGATGTAGGGAGCGTGCCTCCTCCAGTGTTTATTGGAACATATTAAAGCGGCCTTCTGAGGCCACGCGCGGACACCTAATGTCAAATGTGCTTATTAAACTGACTTAGTGTTCTCCCTTCTTCCTGTTGTCCTCTCCGCGGAGACCATCTGAGAATTCATGTGGCTTCCTTTGGCTGTTTTTTTCTGGGCGCAGCAAGAGAACGAGGCGGCACACTGTAGTGATTACTGTAAGTTTGTATAGCACCCGAGTGGCAAGTGCACAAGTCTCCAGAGCTTACCACTATGTCATACTGTCAAAATGCCTAATCTGCTCATGTGATAGTGATCTTACATCTGTAAAGCTGCAGTGTACAATAACTATTTTTTTTGTTCATTTTTTTCCTTCCTCACAGTAGTTTGTGGTGAAATTGGAGCAGGAGACAAAAACTGCTGTCCTGGCTCATTTTATTAGATTCATTGTCTTATGCAGAACGTGTCATCTTCTTGAAAAAAAAACATTTCATTCAGCTGCTGTTTGGTTGTAATTGTTGTAAGCTTCCATATGTCAGAATATATATGTGTTTTTTGGAATATGAGAGGAAACTCCCTGTTTTTCTCAGCCAGTCGTCCTGAACCTGAACCACAGCTCTCCGTTGGAGCTAAAAGTCTGCCTTTTATCATAGCAACTGCTTTTTTTTCCCCTTCCTTTCCATCTCCGCTCCACAGTTAATCTCTCCAACTCCTTAGCATACGACCACTTTACGTAACGTCAGCATACTGTTTATCATATCAGGTGACATTTCTATCTTTGAGGGGCATTTATCAGAGGCAGATTACACTAGTAAGGGATAAGGGGAGTGTTTACTGAATCGACTGCCAACATCCTGTATCTGAATGTGTGTGTGTGTGTTTCTGTGTTTGTGTTTGCTCGGGTATACATTGACGAGCATGTGGCTATGTGTTTTTAGCAGAGGCATCAGAGTTGTGAGCTTGATGTACTTTATTTTTTTTCTCGCTGTGACTTTTCATCCATGTTTCCTGCAACTTAGCTCAGCTTTGCTTGCTTGTGTGCTGAAATCTTCGGAAGCCGTATACGCTGAGTTTCACCCTTGGCCTACAGACGCTGGCAACTCTAGCAGTCAGATGTTTTGGGGGTGCTCGAATAAAGAAAAAAAAAAAAGCTAGCACACCAGTCTGCGTGTATATTTAAGGGCCTTCTTTCATTGGGTGACAATCACGGCGTGTCTCTTGTGTTTGTCTGGTTGATTTCTGTCAGAAGAAGAATGGTTGTTGAATGCCAACTTTCCCTCAAACATCTGTTCCCTGCCAATAACAGCTTGTGCCGTTGCCTCGTCTTAGCTGAAGGATCCCCAATTGCCTCCTCACTTTTGACACAAAACAACAATGCAGATGAATGTCATCTCCTCTCATTGTTTGTTTTTCTTCTTTTGTGTCTGAAGCGAAATGTTTCTTCTGTGGAGGAAAATCTTTGTGCTTGCATTACCACTGTTGCTGCTTATGTCACTGCCATAGTGAGGGGAAGATATGGCAGCTGCTGCTTCCTTTCTCTTGAAAACAGCGCTGTGTGTTGTGTTTGATGAGCTGGGGGTGGCAGTCGATGCACAGGCGGTGCCTAATCCTGCCCGCAGCCTGCAGTGCCTGGACGGCGGTGTAAGATGTGGGCAGGGTCGCTCCAAAGGTGGAGGTCACTTCCTCTCACAGTTTCCTCTTTATCTTCCTCTTTCCTGAATTCCACTGCTATTATTCCAATAACCGCTGGCTCAAGCTGTCACCATTGTGTTTTTATTCGGGCACTGGAACTGTCACCAATGTGAATAACATGTTAATTTTAGACCTGCTCTACGAAGCCAAAACGCTCGCACTGCTACTGTTGTGTGCTGTTTCCACTTTTCATTCGGTTCCCTGAGCGTATTCCTCTCACTTTATTTAGATTTTATATCAATGATGCCCACTGAGCCTCAGGTAACAATTGACTTTCAGCCTGCTTTAAGTTAATAGCCTTGTCTCTTCCTTGTAGGGATCAATATTGGTATTAATTAATCACCATTATCAGATGCAGGATCTAGTTCCATTTGTTGTTACATCAGCAAAATATCAATAGAGAAAGTGGACTCCCTGATCGTCATGGCAACTTCATCTCTTAGGTCAAAGAGAGTTTATCTTATCTTGCTGCTGAGAGTGGCAAACTGCTTAGGAATCTAGTTTAGACTCAAAGATCATCGATTTAAGCCTTTTTTTCACCCCCACCTTGTTGTTTCAGGGGAGAGGGGGGGTGAACACACACACATGCGCGCACACAAACACACATACACAAAAAAAGAGAGAGAATAAGGCAGCATTCTAATCACAACAGAGATGTAAGATTTGAATATTGATGTCCAAAGGCCATCACAGCAAAGAGGGCCTCTGGTCTCGCTGTTGTTCAAGTACGTCCTTTTAAGACCCAGACAAAGCTTTGATTATCAAAGGTGTCACCGTAGAGTATGTCTGTATAGCTGACGGTGTGGGACTGCGGGGGAGATCAGTTTCCTGCAGCCAACAGCACAGAATGTTAACAGAGCACGTTGTTCATGTGGTGCTTCTACAGGCCTCAGCCTGCACTGCAACTGCCTCCTTATCAGGGTCAGGATGCTGCACTGATGCAAAGTTGGATTTGTGGGAGCAGCAGAAAAATCGGGGCAATTAAACATAATTTTACCCACAAATAAAGTTGTTTCAGGTTTGTTTTCTTTTGTTTTTTTCTGTGAAAATATTTGTTGTTTGACTTTTGTTCAAAATAAGATAGGAAGATGTAAATTTGTAGTCTTTTTTGCTTTTATTTTTTTCACATCACAAGGAGGAAAAATACATTTATCAGCCCTGAGAGTAACCCTGCAGCACTCACACTAAAAAAAAAAAAAAGCAATGCAAAATATTTAATTGCATTTTTTCTTTTTCTTTTGTACAATAAAAAGAAGAAAAGATTTTTGGGTCAATAGCTTGAGATAACAGTTAATAATATTGTAATAATAGTTAAATAGTAACACTAAAGGGATAGAAAATACTTACTTTTGGCATTATATCCCCAAACCAAATGTTAGAGATGGCTCAGGAAAGTTTATTTACACAAATTTTCAATAAAATTTATAATAATTGCTACCAAACAGTAAAGCAGGCAGTTAAAGGGTTTTAATTTGCAACCAGAGGTAGATAATAAGATATTTCAGTGTAAAACAAGTAAATAATGCTTAAGTGAATGTATTGTGCATAAAATAATACAGTACATTGATGCATCTATATACATGTTACATGTACATCATGCTAATTCATAATGATGTACAGTTGTCCTCAAAATTATTCATAACCTCCCATTAAAGAAGGAAAAAATAAGCAGTCAGTGAAAAAAAGATGAAATTGACAAAAGGAATAATAAATAAAAATTCCATAAAAATCCTGACATTGAGTTTGAATTGAGTTTCAACGGAAATGCTAAAAACAAACACACAAAAAAATAAAACAACTAAATAAGCAAGCATGATGGCGCTCTGTAGCTAAAATTTTGTTGAGCAACACTTTGAGGCAATCACTGCAATCAGGTGTTTTCTCTAATGTTCAAAAAGACTTCCACACCTGTTGACAGGTATTTTGGTCCATTGTTCAGGGGAAAGGTGCTCTAATGTATCTGGGATAACTTTGTTTGTTTGTTTTTTTAATTACTATTATTTTCAACCCAATTCAAAAGCAACATTTTATTTCACTAAACTATAATTTTGTAATTTTTATTTATTATTATTTTTTTTAAGTTTACTTTTATTTGAATCACTATTGTAATCTTAGTCTTTTTTTAAATTGGAGGGTTTGAATAATTTTGAGGACGACTGTACATCGCACTGCAAAAACTCAAAATCTTACCAAGTATATTTGTCTAGTTTCTAATCAAAATATCTCATTACACTCAATATAAGGCATAATCACCCAAAGAGAAAAATTTCAGTGAGACATAGGAACTTGTTTTTAGACAATGCATCTTCAATTTCTTGTTAAGTGGAACAGTCATGAAAAATTCTTGTTTTGAGTCATATCTCAGATGTAACAAACTTATTATAAGACACAAAACTTCGCAATACTAGTAAACTATCGCTAAGAATCAATTATTCCCGCCAATTCCAATATAATATTGAAATTAGGTAGAGGTGTTGTTTTAGGAAATCTTATCAAGTGAATTTTCACTTGTTCCATTGGCAGATTTTTCTGCTTATTACAAGCAAAAAAAAAATAAAAATTTTTTATTCTTTTTTTAAACTTAATTCAAGAGTGGGCTTTTTTTGCAGTGCAGTTGTCATGTACATTATGATAACAACTGATTGAAATCTATCAAATTTGTCTACAGGAGTTACAAGCATCGTTATGTACTGAGCTGTGCTTTCAGTTCAGCACAGTGGAATTTTGGGTGGGTGTCTGTTTTCCAACAGGAACTACACTCTGTTTTTTATGCATTGACACACAAACTTGATTAGGAATTTGCTAACAAGCTGTGAATGATATATCAGCGAGTGTGTTCGGAGTGGCCAGTTCTCATGGGAAGTTCGGTTTGGTGAGCTGTTCGGGTGGTGGCGAGTCTGGGTGCTTGGATGAACCTCATCATGCTGCAGAATGCTCCTCAGGCTTGGAGCAGAGAGCATGGGCACTGCCTGTTTTTTTTTTTCTTCCTCTTTTTGCCTCCGGGACACAATTGCCTCATTTAACATTCTCTATTTGGCCCCTGCCAAGAGGGGAAATAGCCAGGGTGAGTAAGAGAGGCCGCCACACATCATGAATTCTTCTTTCATTTAACTTGCTCAGTCCCTTTTCACCTTGGTGATGCACATGGATCAGGAATGAAGATATTGCTCAATTAAGGGGATTTCTGAGGTGGCTCCTGAGGTATTGCAGTTATTTTTCATGCCCTGCCCAAGTTTTGATGTATCATGGATATGGATATTGAGTTCATCACATTTGTGTGATGCTTTGACATCACCACAGCTCAGAAGACAAACAGCTCAATGCCAGGAGCAGGAACTCGCCTCTGCTGCTTTCAGTCTAATAAAGTCCAGGGGTGGAAATCTGTCAGTTTCCCATTGATGGCATATAAACAACTTTTATGCGTCTATCGGGATTATTTGGGTTTCTTTCAGTTCAATTAGCCACAGTTGATCACAACATTTTCATGGAATATGTCAAAACTGATATTAGGCTTTTGACTGAATCTTGGACGAGAGGAAGGAAAAGAATTGCTCGGAAACATGACTCACGTCCTGCAGCAGGCATTGTCACATTATGCTGTCATCCACGTACAGCAAAATTATTGGCTGAGCTTTGAGTTTGACTTGACTTCTTGTAGAAATTGTTGCAGGAAATTAAAGACAAGAGAGAGGCTGATTTCAAAAAGGGGAAAAGGGAGAATGAAACGGGGGAATTTAACAGACATTTTTCCAGAACACGATTGAGACTGGCACGCCAGAAAGTGACGGCCTAATAGCTGTTCAGTCTAAATCTCAGGCTTGGCAGGAATTACCGAGGATGTGATGGCAGGGGTGCAGCGCCATGCAGAACTTTGCTATGGGTTGAAATGCACCAGGCTGCATAGTTCGGGGGGGATTAAATAACAAGCTTTTCAGTTCAATTTGTACATCAGCATTTTCCACCACACAAACACCACAAAACCCCCCAACATCTTAAAGGTTCTGTGGAAAATCGCTAATGACAAAGCTTTGTAAACAGATAAACAATTTGCGTCAAATCTGTCGAAAGTATAAAACAAACTTTAAAACATGTAAATGCCTCAAAGAGGCCGCGTTTTGATTTGCACCAGTGCAAAGCTGGTAAAGCTGTTGACAGCGCAGCTTACACGTGGTGTGATCAGAGGCCATATCTGCCTGCGTGTGATTAGCAGGCAGCGCTGCAGCACAAACAGCCATAATGGAGTGATATTCCAGCCGGAGCAGGTTGATGAAGATCGATTATATTTATAGCAAATTGCGCAAATCAGTTTAGATGGAGAGCATGGGACACTGGACAGTGACGACGCCTCTTGCTTCTTGTTATCTGGGAGCAGGCTTTGTGAAGTGACAGGGTAAACACCCAGAGAGAAATGCAGCTGCTATTATTTCAGAATCAGCCAATTTTCTTTTCTTTTTTTTTTTTTTTTTGGTGTTTTTCAGAGAATGCTTATCTAGTAATTACTAAAAACTGTTGACACTGAGCAAGTGCTGTAGCTAACTAAAATGCCTTTTTGTCTTTTGATATCAGATTGGATTTTTATCTTAGGTTCATGCAATCATGCATCCCTGAAAACCAAAGATAACCGCCTCAAACTCCTTATTTCCAGCATGAGTGTCGAATTAAGAGGCTCATTTTGAAAAAAAAAAAAAATTGCAGTCATTACATCCTTTGTTCATCTCTTTGGTGAAATACTGATATTTTTTTCTTCTGGTGAAGTCTAGGATGTGTCGGTGAATCTCTGAGACGTACATTTGACCATAATCAAGTTTTCTTTTTTTTTTTTCTTTTAAGCTTCAGAAACAGGATAACAACTGGGTCAGATGATAAGCCCGGGCAAAACAGGGGAAAAAAAAACTCCTGTGATAGACGAGGAGAAAATCTGATTGATTGATGTCCGCTGGCTTTGCCACCATCACACGTCAGTTGACAGTCAGTTTGGGATCAGATGATTTCACTCTTAAGATTGGGGTTGAGGGGGAGCTAGGCAAATATGAAGGACACAAAGGTCAATGGCTTCTCTCCTCCTCTCTGGATCTATCTCTCCCTTGCAATAGCTTGCTTTGACAAACTCTAATATGTTGCTAAGCTTTGTGGCAGCAGGACACATGGTCATAGTTTGTACTGTAATATCCTATAGCAGTAATCTCAAAAGGCATGATTGAAAGTGCTGGAGGAATCTGGTGCTAGCAGGGACCCGTTGACATCATCAGCTGCCGTGGACTGGCACATGTCTCCCGACTTGTTTGAGCGGAGTTTTCCCGTGGGATTGGCTAAGTTAAACAACAGCTTCGACTCAAAGTGAATCTGTTATTGTAAGCGGGATCTGATAAGACAGCACCATATTATGAGTTTGTGTAGCGAAGAGGCCAAAAATGGAATCTACAGCCAGTGTCTCTTTGTGGTTTGGGAAAAAGATGAACATGGAACGGTGACAAAGGATGATTGGAGGCATATTGTAAATAAACACCCAAGTCTTTCATGATTTCCCCCCGCATTCTCAGACTCTTTAAAAAGATATTCCACGCCACAGTTCAGCTGCTTAGATGGCGTATCACAAGGGCTGCTCTGGAGCTGACCTCTCTGTGGTAAAACCTAACACTTGGATTTGATTTAACCAAAATAAACTCCTGAAAGATGGACTCAGAACAAGCTGTGATATTGCCAGCGCTTTTCATTGTGCTCCGTTAGCCAGTGTTATGAAGCTTAAATTTAATAAGACAAGACTTAGATGCCCACAGTGATGTCTGTGATATTAAATGGAAGGCCTCGGTGCCTCTGAGGGGCCATCTCTAATAGACATAACAGACGTGTCCATTAGCTTTGTATGGGGCTGCTTTCAAGATCAAGGTCTCACTTGTGATGAAGTGGCTATGCAAATGCAAGTCAAATTCTAACATTGTGAATCGCTTGTTTTAATCAAGTTTTACACTGAAAGAAATGTAGCTTCCATTCAGAGCCACGAACCGAACAATAAAAAGGATAATCCGGAGACAATTCCCATCCAAATGGAACCGGACATCATCTAGGGGAAGAGACAACAACTCTTTGTTTGTTTGAAGTGGTTGATATGACAACCTCCTTGTCAAAGACTCGGGGCGAATAAAAGGGATTTGTAATTACCATAATTATCTCTTATATGTTTTCACCTAATGATGTCCATTAAATGCCTGAGGCTTCATTATAGTCTGCCTCACTGTAGGTTGGCATACACTCATAATGCAGCATGTTACATTACACAGCGCACAAGTAATGAACTTCTTTCATCAAAGATGTTTATCGTGCGGCGCTTCTTGGGGGGAAAAGCCAATATACTTCAGCTTTTTGTTACAGTTGGATTATAACAATTCTCATAGTTCCCACTTATCTTTCAAATTTTCTCTACATGTGATATCAACCCAATTGGCTTCATGTCTAAACAGGATGGCTCTCTAATCTAGACCGCTGTTCGTTTCATGTAAAACATCTCATTTTGTGGCTTAGGCTGTTGGCTGTCTTATCGTTACATAATTCACTGCCCTCGCCGTGATTTTCTTTGTGGCAATTTATTTAAATTCCCCCATGTTTATATATTTCCTGTCTCCTTTCATTCAAAATGATTGCCTTTCACAAGTTCAAAGACTCATCTTCAAGACTTTTGGTAACTTTTGCAGATATGAATTCGCAGCAGGGAGAGAGACAAGAAAAGCTGTTTTATTGGAGAGCAGAAGAAGGAGGAGTTGGAGTGCATGTCCATCTGTGTCTTGAGGCGTGGATCTGGAGGTTGAGCTAACCCCCATCAAAAGCGCAGATATACAGTAGCACCCTTAACTGTCCTCGCCTCAGCAGGCGTCGGGGGTGGAGAGATTGTGTTTGAATACGTGTGTGCTGTCCTGCTCCTGCACTAAGGCCCTCAGTCCTGGATGTGGCTTCGCTCCTGTGGTTGCTTTGGTCTTTGTCTGCCACCTATCAGCATATCAGCAGTGTCTCTGAAGCCCAGTTGTATAATGCACCATTTATGGCTTTGTGGAGGGAGATGGCGGTCGGGCGGCGGAATAGCTCCAGGCCTTCCCTTCAGTGAGTGGATTAACGGCGGCCTGCTTTAGCGCTCTCTACCGCGGTGTGAAATCGGCCCTGCTTCGGCGCCGCGATGAGTCTCCCTTTCTCTCTTCCCCCTCTCTTTTCCATCTCTCTGTTTCCTCACCTCATGCAAAGCCTCTCCCAGCCATCTGTGAAATGTGGAAACTCTGTGTCTAAGTTGAGTTCAGATCCCATCCCCTCCGTCAAGCTGAGGCCAGGAAGCAAATGGGCAGGCAGTCGGCGGAGGGGGGTTTGCAGGAGTGGGGCAGGAGGAGGGGAAGGAGAGAGAAGATGAGGAGGAGGGTGGCAGTGGGGGATCAGCTCACTGATGTCGTGCCGCGTGTGCAGGAACCCTGCCTGTTCTCCGCGGGCGAGTTGGAGGAGGGTCCGGGCCTGGGTGCCGGCCGAGAGATCTCTGGTTCCTGCTTGCAGGTCCAATTCCCCCCTCTGTGTGTGTCTGTGTGGAGGCGAGGCGGTGGCACAGCTCCCCTGAGCCCCTGCCCAGTCCTTTGAAGATAAGATGGTGATACAGACTCCCTTTCGGTACGTCGCTAACCGATGGTCTTTGTGTGACACACATGCCTCCCTCCATTGGAGCCTGCAGCCGAAACACCTATGGTCTTTACTGAAACGAATCGTCTGCATGGCCCCTGGTCAAATTAGATTATGAATGGGTGACAAAATCCTAGATCGTAGGTTTGGGATATTTGGTTTTTTTTCACCATTTCATGCTGATAACAGAGAGTTGTGCTGTAGTTGATGCTGTATTTCCATTTGATTTCCCTCCACTGAGAAGAATCACTTTCGGAAATTCTCCTCATACACTCGATGCTGACTCTTTTTTTTTTTTTCCAGTTTTCCATGGCAACTAGTTGTCATCTTGACTGCTGATTTCTCTGCT
Source organism: Atherinomorus stipes (assembly GCA_023101725.1). NCBI lineage: Eukaryota > Metazoa > Chordata > Actinopteri > Atheriniformes > Atherinidae > Atherinomorus > Atherinomorus stipes. The sequence goes on from JALJCO010003224.1 coordinate 70,257, forward strand.
TGCTGCACTGCATTGCTCTTGATTATGACAGTTTTTTAAACATGTTTCTCCTCAGCATTTATAACCATATTCTGAGACCCTCGCAGGCCAATTCTCCCACTTCTGGCTCTCCACACCAGCTTTTCAAAAGAGCAGCTATCATAATCAGGCTTTTGAATTATGAACTAAATATTCCCTTCCCTTTTTCCCCCCCTTTATCCCATGGCTTTGGGGTTCAGATCTGTGCATAATGTCTTGTGATTGCATGGCATTATGGTGGTTTGGAAAGCCGAGTCGAGGTCCAGCTACGCATCATCTTTCCATAGACAATGTGGAGCTCTGTGTCTCTCTGAGCTCATCAGGGATGGGGCGTTGATTGCTTTTTGATACCCCTCCAATGTGGATGAGGTCCTGCATACATCAACTAATTAGAATGCACTTAGAGCATTTGTGTGTGACAGACCCCACACTTCTCATCAGATCCCCAGCCCAAGTGCTCTAACCACACTCACTAAAGGCTTTATCAAATTCAAAAGAGAAGCCGTACAGTACGGGGCTGGGGGCTGTGCTAGGGAAAACTAAAACACCAAAACTGAAAAACAACAAGCGCTATGTCATAGTATTTGGGTGAAAACCCATGTTTCTAAGTGGGAAATGCAATAAAGAAAGAGAGTAAACCACATTCAGAAAAGTTAAAGACTCCAGCATCAGCAGAGTTAACTTCCTCCTCCGTAGTTAATGACGGTTGCTTTGCTAGAAGTCTTAAATGGATGGCACAGCAGCGAGGAGGGAAGTTGCTGCAATTAATTAGGCTGCACAAATGAGTGAGTGCTATCGTCCCATGCACCTTGATGCTATTGCACTTGTGGAGCATCAGGAGAGGAACCAGGAGGAAGTTTAGCTGTTTTCCTCTCCTCTTCTGGGGCATTTCAGCAAGGCTACATAAGTCAGACACCACAGGACCCCAGTTTCTCTCTGCCTCACACACACACACACTCAGCCAAACTCCTAGCCCATGCTATGATCTGTAGAAGGTATCGAGGCGTCACTATATATTTCATAAAGGCATTCTATTACACCCCCATGGCTTGTGGGGGAACAGTGCACTGTGGTCTAGTCCCCAGGCAGCCGAGAATAAAGTGTAGGACATGGCACTGGAACAGAAATCTAACTGCTGTTTCTTCAGCTAATCTTGACTTGAATCTTAATTCCAATAAAGAGTTTTCTTTCTGTTTTTTTTTTCCCACAGCATAAGCCAAGCAAGAACACTCCACCTGTGTTTCAGCGGTTATGCTTTATTCAATATCATTTCAGATAAGAGGCGTAATCCTTTGGGAGCCAAGTGATGTATATTGACCAGCTCAAAGATAGCAATACAGCGTAGAACTCTGATCTGAAGGCTGTGAATAACGATTTGTGGCATCAGCTCAATCGGAAAGCAAGAAATATTTTAAAATGTCACAGTTGGAGATAGTTGTGTTGCAGGTTGTCCTTGTTTTGTACTGATTAGATGGGCTACTCCAATATAATCTGTAAATACGTGCACTGGTGAATGGATCAGGTAAAACTGGCTGGTAAGCAGACTAATGTACAAATTTCCTCAGTCGCGTTGTCTATTGATGCAGTGACTATTACAGAAAGATTCACTTCCTTTACATGACAGGTTAAGGCCTGAAGTCCAATCTGTGTGGGAGCAGATACAGTTAGCTACATCAGGTTGAACCCATTAACCCTTCAACAGCCTGCTAGAGGACATTTTTCAGTGAGTGTAATGAATTTCATTGAAGCTTTGTGTAAATAAACCTGCCTGAGCATTTCTAAAACTTGGTCTCAGTAATGCCAAAGCAAGTGATTGTTATCTCATTACTGTTTTAGATTTTAGATTTTCATGGTTATTTTTTTCTGGCATCTCACGCTTTTCTCATTGACTTTTTCTTTTCGTAAGACAAATTGTTTTTTGCTGTTCTTACCTTGTCGGTTTCAGCTGTCACTTCAGCCTTCATCAGAAGTGGTCAGACTTCCTGGTGTGACGTGTCTTATATAGAAAGCTGACCGGGAATTCCGACGTGACATGTCATGAGAACAGCTGACCGGGCACAGCAACTTACAACGAAAGTGCTCGTGCCCGGCCCCGTCTCCTCCGGAGATTATCACACTCAAGACAAGATGAACATTTTGAATATATCTCACACTTTTGTTAAAAAAAAATATTGATTCTTTTTTCTATTTTTCTCCAAACCAAAATGAAATACATGAAAAAAACATTTTCTTTTACTTTTTTCTTTGTGTGAACTTCAAAGTGTTACTTCAAATAGTCACTTTAAAAGTGATAGTTACAAGTTTAATTCCTCCCCACCAGTAGGTGGCGCATTTGCGCTCTCTTACCTAATTAGAATTAGCAACGTTACAGAACCTGCCAACTGTTAATTAGCACGAGCAAATGTTTAACTTACACATCCTGGAGGAAAGGAGGCAACCTCTGCGGGGCTTTTGAGCCTCTTGGCTACCTTCACCCTCATCCTGCTTCGTTTTGCTCCTGCTTCGTTGTCTTGAATTTGAGTAATGGCACAGGATCCCGATGTTGGATGTAATGGATGGTAATAAGATGTAAATATTGATATATTTTAGACCTGTCAAAATTGATAAAAAAATATATTTATATGCTGTAAGAAAATATTTTGTAAAATGAATATTTTTATTCTGCATCCCTCTGGATCAGTAGTTATGGTTATTTTTGGCCCACTGCTCATTGTCTTTTTTAAAAAATTGAGATTTTCCCAGCAGTGTGAAAATTTCTTTTGATATTAGGTTGTTGCACTTCCCTTCCTGACCACAAATTAACCCTGCATTACCTTGTGTATAGGGTAGCGATACTGATACTAAAGATGGTGGTTGATACTCTATACTTTTTCGATACTGAAGGGGAGACCCCCCCCCCCCCCCCCCCCCCCCCCCCCCCCCCAAAATAAAATAAATAAACAACGATCCAAACAACACAACAAAAATGTATGAAAATATATGAGAAAAGACTGTTGGAAAATAGATTATTTTTAAGATCTAGCTTGTGCAGAGATAGTCTTCATACAGTCTCCAACTGCTCTCTGTGATTCAGAAGAGACGAATTAAAAACTTCAACCACTAGTAAGTGTTCTTATTTATGTGTCCTTTTCTTCACAATACTTTAGACCAAATCAAGTAAACGATAGAACAGACAAACTAGTTGTTCGGGTGAAGCTGAGATGCTGCTGTGTGAGCATGAGGCCCGCGCTTCTATGCAGGGGCGAGGCCTGCGGTAGCCGTCAGAGTTTGTTGAGAAAAGTAAACGATACGCGTTTTCACGTCAGTCTGCACGAGTCTCCAGTAACACTGGATTTATCGCTAGTCACTTGTTGAAACAAAAAAGTTAATAGAGAGGTCTAAGTTGCTAAGTTAGCCACACTGTAAACATTGGGTCCTCCAGGGAGATGCTGCAGGGGAGGGGCTGCCCGCAGCCGTGCCTGTTTAAAAGGGCAGAGGTGGCTGATGCTTTCCAAGACTCAGCAGATGCCAAAGTGGCATTTAAATATTGATACCGGTGCTAATTAATATCTAATTAGATGCTAATTTTTAGAATCGATTAGTATCTGAGAATTGATTTTTTTAACAACACTAGTGGCAGGTATATGGTTCATTCAATCAACTGTAGTATTGGCTTGGTATTGGCTATTGGCCGATACCCTCTAGCCCAAATATTGTTTCAGATTGGAATGGAAAGAACAGCATCTCTAATTTTTATGGATATATCCTTCTTTTAGTTGATTCCCGTTGGTGGTCTTAACGTACAAATAGGTTAATTGGTCCATGTTCATCATGCTTATATTATAATGTACATTATCACACAAGCTGTGTGATAACTGTGAGCTTTGGCTGGCAAACACCAGCATCAGCAGAAGCCTGCTGTCTGTCCCCTCCTGTTTAGACAGGACTGTTACAGAGACCAGTGCAGTTCAAGCAGTGAGCCAGGTCACCCGGGTCAATACCACACTGCTGCAGTCTCACCTTTCAGAGTGACTGGGTTCCTTCCATCAGTAGAGAGCAGTCCTCTTTGCTCTCACATGCTTCATTTCATCAGAGTTTCCTTTATCTTGACCGGCCAGGCCAGTGACCCCCCCGAGCACTGATAGTCCAATAAGACTCCTAGAGAGCATCACTGGGAGACGTTGGATGCTGAAACTGAACTTAACTGGGACGAGTTTTCTCGCCAATAGCATTTTCTGTTTATGTTTGTATTGATTCACCAACCTGCATGTGCATATCTTGAAATGTTTGCATATAAAAAAGTTCGGTTTGAATGTGGTTAAGGGAAATGGGACGTGGACGGTGACAGATTTAGCATGAAATGTGTGTCATGAATGAAATGAAAGTCATATTTCTTGAAAATATAGAATATGCCGAGGAGTCAAAGGTGCGTATTAAATTCTGAAACAGAAGAAAGAAAGGCCTGGCCGTTACGCTCAGAAATGTTCAATTTTATAAGCCTGCAGAGAGTGGCATGTTTACTTTTCTTTGGATTGTAGAGGCGAAATGAACGCTCTGGGTTCCCTGTAAAGACAAACATGAAAGAAATCACCAAGAGTTTTTTAGGCCTTTTCTCTTGTGTGGTGCGTCTTTCATTGCCGAGGTAGTCTGCACCATCTGACTGCTGTTTGAAGTCAGCAGAAGTCCACAATATTTGCTTTTCAGCAATTCTCGCCCACTGTGTCTCTCTGTTGCTTTTGAAAGTGTGACCAGTGTGGAGTCTCTATCAGCTCACTCGGTGGAAGAAATGGCTTAAATTGGGTGTTTGGTACATTGGTGAGTAGACGACGAGGCCCTTGCATACGAGGAGATTGCTGTTCATTGTTGTGGCGGGGGTGAATGTGATGGACAGCTTTGGGTGGAGAAGGAGGAGGTGGGCAGTGATGGCGGGGAGTTGGAGGGTGCGAGAAGCCAGACTGGGCCATTAAGGAGTGGCAGATAGCCTTAGTTCAGACCTGCTGGGGTGTGATCTCACCAAAGAACTAAGGACTGGCCAATCTTATTCACCCCCTCCTCCTTTAAAAACAAGTGACAGAGGGTGGGAGAGATTAGATAGTGGGTATGACAGGGAGAGAGGGGGAAAGGTGTGTCCAGAGCCAGAAAAATAAACCCAGTTCACTCAACCATATACTGGCTAATTATTCTGTCTGTCTCATTTCTCTCATTAATAAGGATTGATAATTGTTTGATTCCAGTGCCAGTACACCTTTCCTCCTTTAGGGGCAAAAACGGGTTATTTTCTTTTTGTCTGCTAAATTAAGTTAAAATTAATGGCAAGCCTAAAAATCTAACCAAGCATTTACTGCCAACTTTTAATCCCCCCCCCCCCCCCCTTTTTTTCTTCTTCTAACCCTCAAGCCTTGCCATCAACCTGCAAAATTAAGAGGTGAAGCCCAACCTATTTGCAAAATACAGTGCCCCATGTTTTCCTACTCGTGCGAGTGCATCTTTCATTTGCAGCATAGAATTTTATTACTTATGGCATTATCCAGCGAGTGTGTGCAAAAAGAAGCTGCTCCTTTTCTCTGGTGGAGGTGTGTGTGGGTGGGTTAGAGGGGAGGCTGCGAGGCTGCTGAGACCCCAGCGTTATCAGCACCAGATGCAGGTTGACTTCAGACTTTCAATAGAAGGTAAAGAGAGAGGGGAGGGAAATTAATGAGAGCCATAAAACCAGCAGGATAAATAATTAGCCAACTGGTTCTGAAATCCGTCCCTTCATTTGCAGCTGCAAATAAATTCTCTTCACTAAGTTTCTTTGTCAAAACTGCAGGTTGATGCTGTTAGCTGCAGTTATGTGCAATTTTGAAGCTTTAGAGGTTTGTTTTTCATTATTTTATGCTTGTGAGTGACAGTTTTCCATGTTTTGTCACCAAACTTGTGCAGCACAAATAGACAAGAACACAGATTAAAGAAAACTTTCTAGCTATCATATAGTTTATTAATCATCTAGAAGTCATATTTATGATCATGTTTTTCTTTAAGAATAATCAATAGGGTGTTATTTTGATTGTTTACACATTGTTCAGTCTCTAGAGAGTACATGGGCTGTAAAATGTTTTTATTAGTGCCAATACAGAACCTACATTTATCCTTAAAATTATACCCTCCAATTAAAGAAAAGGCTAAATTCACAATAGTAACTCAAGTAACAAGAAACTAAATAAACTAATAATAAATTTAAAAAAATTAAAAAATTATAACTTAGTGGAATAAAATATAGCTTTTTGTGTGGTTGGAAATAATATAAAAACAAACAAACAAACAAACAAAACTGTCCCAGACACTAAGAGCACCTTTTCCTATGAACAATGGGCCAAAATACCTGTCAACAGGTTCAGAAGTCTTTTTGAACATCAGAGAAAACACCTGATTGCAGTGATTGCCTCAAAGTGTTGCTCAACAACATTTTAGCTTCAGAGCCCCATCATGTTTGTTTACTTGTTTTATTTTTGTGTATTTGTTTTTAGCATTTCTTTCAAACCACAATTCAAAATTACTGTCATGATTTTCGTAGAATTTTTATTTATTATCACTTTTGTCAATTTAATCTTATTTCACTGACAGCTGACTTATTTATTTCTTCATTTTGAGGGTATGAATATATTTGAGGACAACTGTACATCTAGAGCTGAACACGTCCAACATATATGCCACTCTGTCCTGGCCCCAGCCAGGATCAAAGCTAATTTTTGCTCCATTATGAAGGACACTTTGTGCCAGTGTGCTGATCTGGAGTGTTTACATGCATTTCATTCCCTGGGGATTTTGTATTATTGTTGTCACACTGTATGGAGCACAGCCACTTGCATTGTTCTAATACAGCACCGGTAGAGTTGGTGGGGGAAAAAAGCTGAGCAATCACCGAAAGACTTACATTATCCTGCAGTCTTTGATCGCTATTCATACGTCTGCGCAAGTAATCTTCCCCTCTAATCTCATTCACAGATATAAATAAACAAGTAATGCTCTAAATGATAGAGAGCACACGAGTGAACATCCAGAGGATTATGTTAATTTGTGGATAAATAGAAGTGTTTAAAAAATGTGAATACCAAGGTAGCTGTTTTGTTTTCAAAAAGTCTTTTTGCCCCAGTAACATGAGGAAATGAGTCAGTAAACTTGTGAAAAAGTGATGATCTTTAAGTGTTTTTTCTCTTCACTGTTTGCTGCCCTGAAAGTCACATTCCCCTGGGAATTATTTCGATGGCGTTGATGCTTAAAGAACTCCTGGTTAATAGCTTATAGTGTAAATAAAAACCACAAAACTCTGAACACCATCCAGATCAACGTGTCCACACTGCTGATTGATTTTTAGGACTTTGCCCTTTTTTTCTAATCTCATCCAACTTGACATTTGGAAAGTCAGAAATCAATTATGTCTCCTTCCCAAATGAAAGGCAGAAAAAACTAGTATATGACTTTAAAGTCAGCCTTGCTCGCCTTTGACACGGCACATTACAAAGGGAAAGGAAAATCACACTGCATACCTGATCCATAAAAAAAAGCCTTTGAAATGGATTGCTGGGTGGGATCCAGTCTGGCACAAGTCGTGGCATTGATGGCACAGCCCCTGGGTGTGGGGATGCTTGGCCTGGACAAGATGGTAGCTGGGCTCGTATCAGTGGGCACTGGCCCATCCTCTGGGAGCTCCTAAGCCATGCTGTCTGAAGAAGAACTGATGGGGTTGGCAGCACATATGGGCATGCTTCGGGTTTTATTTCAGTCAAAAGCAGCCGCGATGTTATCGTCTTGAGCCACCAGTGCGGCGGCTTCCTTGAGTCTGACCGAGATTCATTTCCCAATAAAAACTTTGTTCCTTCATTATTTATTCCACCGATGCTGATTTTCAATCATTCACACATCCCAGGTGCTCATATCTAATTGCACACTGCTATTTCTGTCATCCCTAATGTTGCTCAGGTGACAATTTGTTCCAGCTAATCGGAAATTTTGCCTCCCCCCCACCCCCATGCACAAAACATCAGCCTATCATGAATGGGGCCTGATATGATAAGCGTGGACCGCCACTGTTTTCTTCAAGCCGGCAGACAGGAAGTTGACGGCTGCAACAGTTTTCAGAAACAGTTGATAGCCATCCACGGGGTAATGAAACTTCCACCTTTGATGAGAAGTTGAAAAGAGTGTGTTCCACCGTTGGCTTGGCAGAACATTACACATGGCTGCAGGCGGGCAGGGGCCGGCGAGGGATCGAGCTGTTTTAATAGGGCTCATCCAGAGGTGATGAGAGCACCGAATGCACTAAACTGGAGGTGTGAGCCAGGGCTGCCAGTACATATCTATTGTCTTTCATTATCTTTATTTCCTTATTATTTTAAATGGCCGGTGTGTGTGTGAGTGAGTGTGTGTTCCTTTTTTTTCCCCTTCTTCACTAGAAGCTTTTTTGATATCCATTTAGATTGGGGCTTCATTAAAAAACCTCAGACAATGGAGTGACTTCTAATTAAGAAGCGCTGCATCTGGCCCCTGGCACCCTATCCCGTTGTTCCATCTATTTTGCTGGGGAGAATTCATTTGTTTCTTAATTAAGAAAAACACCAATAGCGTGAAAAATCTGCTTATGGTACCTGAATCCTAATTAGCTAAATAGTGAGGGGAAGGGGAAATCACATTCCAGTAGCCCTAGAAATGAACTCGGAGCTGATAAAAATGAACTAACTAGCCTTGCATAAATCGAAGCTGGGGAGAAAGTGTACCATCATTATGGCTAAGACAATATGCAAACTATCTTCAAAGAAATCAAATTGCCGGAATGTTTTCATTTGCATGTATTAACCATTAACATAATGAGGAGAAGTGACATTGGACCCGGATTGTGTGTCTGTTCGGATTGATAACTCTGCTGCATCTGCAAATAGTCTCCTCTGCAAAATTATGCTAGCAGTCAAATCAGTGTTGAACTGTGGAGGGAGAGGGATGGAGAGAGAGAGAGAGAACGACAGAGACACACACATAGAGAGGGGAGGAGAGACAGAGAGCAGAGAGTGGAGGCTTTTCCCTTTTTTTTTCTTTTCGTTTTATCAGGGAGCTCTGTGCAAACCTGCTGCAGTGTTGAATCGGAGCCATCATCCTCTGACAGCTATCCTTAAACAGGAAGGTGCCGCGAGTCATTGTCTCTGAGGCTTTGTGGAAAGCTGCTGTGTGTGTGTGTGTGTGTGTGTGTTTGGGGCATAGACACACATGAGGATGTGCCCATGTGGCTGCTAGCTGGAGACAGACCTCGAGTGGGCACACTTCACACCCCTCCCCACCTTCCTCCTCGCGCATATCGGACACATGCACCCACACGCCTGCACACAGACTCATGCATACATGTGTCAACTCCACTACATCCCCCTGCCCCAACACTTCCAACACACACACCAATCGGAGTGCTTCCAGGATACCAAAGGCTCACTTATCTGTTCTGTAAAGACTCACCATGGCCCACATTGGCGAGTTGGCGGGCAACCAGCCAAATCCACTGTGTGTTCTCCACTGCAGGCATCATGCAAAACACTGAACTGTCTTCAATATTCATAATAATTTTTTTTTTTTTTTTCCAGCATGCTATTTCCCAGGATCAGCCTCTTAGGTCAAATTATTCAATTAAGTGTCTGTTTATTACTGATACCAAAGCTGGGTGGCGGTTCTACTTATCACCTTTTTTGCAGATTGGTGTTCTCGCAGAATACCACCGTAAAGATTGCCTTGGCTGTAATTAAAATGGCACAGGGACAAATTTGGCGCCGGGCTAAAGACACGGGGAAATGAAGGAGGAAGGGGGGAAATTGCAGGGGCCACGTTCTGTCAGAAAGTTGAGCCTGTAAAGCTGCAAAATTATTGTCAGGGTACTAATGTGCACCACAAAGGAGCAGGTAAGGATGTATAAAAAAAGAAGAAGAAAAGATCTCTACCTTGTTGTGGAATCGTGTCATCGTGGTGCATTTGTGTGTCGGAAAAATGTTCAGGAAATTTGTGTGAATCTGTTTGAAGCAAGTAAACAGGAGTCGGTGGTGATTTGTGTGGCGGAGCAGTTTGTGTTTAGACGTCCTAAATGCCAGCCGGGCTAGCATCCATCCGCAGGCCTGTGTGTTTGATGAGCTATTGGCAGGCTGTGGGGACACGTGTTCCCGCGCCTCGTGGCAAACATACCTTTCAGCGTCTTTGACTCCACAAGCCTGTGTGTGACTTCTCAGGGAAAAAATATGAAAGAAATCAAAGCGCCAATAAGCTGAGGGTGTTAAGCCAGAGAAGGGAAGAGAGAGGGGGCGAAAAAAAAAAGAAAAAGAAAAGAAAGACCTGAGCGACTTTGGATTTTGACAGAATCTTCATGTGCTCCCTGACAAAAATTTGCATTGTTATCGCAGATAACTGGTGATGTTTTTACTTGGTTGTACATTTTTTTGTGAAATATGTAAAATGTAAACCGAGCCTCTAACGATTCCCTTAATGACGCGGATCTTGCTTTTCTCCCCCGGATCGCGTCTTAGCGGGCTTCTCAGTGCGGGATGTCTGATATCTGAATATTAAAAGGGAGTTTCAAGCTCATCTGCAAATGTGATTTGCACATATCACACTTCTGCAGTCGTCAAGCTGCTTCATCGCCAAGCTTCTGAGCAAAGAAGGCTGGGGAGGGGAGGGAGGGGAGGAAAAAAAAAGAAAAGGAAAGATGCACATATGGGTTGCTATTGATGTATTCCATTTCTGACCTAATTTAAATCCCTGCCAACAAGCTCATATGCATACTGTACATTTGCTAAATTACAGAGTGTAAACCTTGCCTCCTCACAGAGACAGGTGTAAACATCAATGTTGTCATAATGCACCACCAGTAAATATGATAATCACACCATGCTGCAATAGAGCACAAAATAATTTGGACATCATTTTGATGCCTGAGGGGCCCAGGGGAATGCCCTCCAGAACGAAGGTGGTCCATTGACATGCTATACACGCCAAGATATAATTATGGCTGCCTGTCTTTGTTCCTCCCGAGCTTCCTCTCAGAGCACTAGTAATTTGCTTGTGATATTTTGGTATTCTTTACGAGTGAGTTATTCTCTGTGGACTTGAGTATTACACGGGTGTAAATGGAGATGCGAATGAGCTGTTCCGCTGCCAAATCCTAAAGTTTAGAAATTGTTAGTGCTGCATGGTAACAGCAAAGTTGATGCTGTGAGGAGGAGGAGCTTATCCCGCTTGATTCGGGATCCTGACACGTGGCGACACCTATTCCTCTAGATTTGGGCTTCTCGCTGCTGGTGTCATCTCCGGCTATCTGTGTGGGACTTTTCCTGATAATAAGGGGCAGTGCCAGAATATCTTTAGGGTATGCAGCGTGTCAGAGCGGCGGTTTGTTGTCATGATAATCCCCCCTCATTTGTAATGTCGGGATCAGCAGGTTACGGCTCTCCACTTGCCTGCCATGTCAAGACTTGGGACTGGCGAGGTGGATTGTCATTTCTGAAGCAATATTTTGACAGCGCCTTCACTTTACTCGTATGCTGCGGCTCAAAGGTCAGAGCTGTGCCACTTCCATTTACTGTGTGTGAACACTCAATCCCCGAGGAGCTCTCTACATCCCCCCCGCATCAGTCTGACACACACACTTACACTCAGTTCTTTCTGCCTCTCACTATTTAGCCGGCTTGTTTTAGGAGATAGATGTCAGGGCTAGTCCCACACAGAGCTTTGCAGCACCCAAACTGAGGGGCAATTACGACTTATAAATACAGTAAATGAGGGGAAAAAAGCTCAATGAGTTCCTTTTTTTTCTAATTAGTGTATCTCAGACAGCCACCTCCCCGTCAGTCATCAGTTCCCGCTATCACACACTGCTTGGTGTTTTTTAAAAACATAGTCTTGTGTGATTGCTGCAGAAGCACAATGTCTCAATGGTGTAGCTGTCATCCATTTTCCTGTGTGCTCGGTGCCACTCTTCGCACACAGAGGCAGGTTATGTCAACCAAATAAGGCACTTGTCAGTAACACAAAAAGACATTGTTGCTGGTCCATTGTTGCCTCCTCTGCCAGCTATCATATAGAAAGTGATGGAGTGACGGTGTTTTTGGAGCACCGCGCTGCTCCTACGCCCCGGGGGTATTATGGGTGTAAATCTCCCTCGCACAGTTCTGCTCCAGGCCAGGGGGAGCATCATCATTAGCCGCAGCAGATGGAGGGGCTTCAGCGCTGTTTTTCCTCCCTCTGCTGTCAGAGTACTGCTGGAATCTGGTTTGATACAATGCGAGTGGATGGAGTGGAGCAACAGCAGAGCCCAGGCAATGAATGATGAAATCCACATGAAATCGGATGAAAGCTACAGTACACACTCAGCCCAGGAGGCTGATTCATCATTTATTTGTGAAGTGATGATAGCAGAGCTTTGGTTAACTACTGCGTCTGTTCACATGTTTATGTTCTTTTTGTTTTGACGGCATGGAAGAGTCGCGTAAGTCGGAGTTTGACTGGTGATGTCTGGGAATGTTTAGAGGAATATTAATGGTGTAGCTCAATGAAAATGAAAACAGCTGCTTTGAGCATCAAAAATAGAAACATAAGTCAAGAATTTGGCTTTTTAATCTCTTTGTAGTAAATCAAATGACCTCATGTGAAGCCAGGATCATTGGCTGTATTAAACAAGCCGTGCCAAGTAAGGATCGACCGATACATTGGCCGGCCGATATTTTAGGACCATATTTGTTTTTTTTGCTGGTATTGCATCAGTCGATACATCAGGTGTGCTGACCGATACCCCCCTCGCCATATTTACAGACAGGCATCTATACAGGCAGCAGTTTTATATATATATATATATATATATATATATATATATATATATATATATATATATACACATTAGGGGAGCAACAATACATGTATTTGTATCGAATTGTTCAAAACAGGTGTGTATTGAACCATGAGCAGTGTATCGAATATTGAATAATACAGAGTTTCTCATTTATTTTATCAACGTGTTTTGGCGATGAGCTCTGTGTTGAAACTCAGTGGATCTGTGCTCGATTATATTCAGATCTGACATTTGGTGCTACTTTGCTTTTCATGTTAAGTATGATCCTAAGTTCTGGATCAAAGGACACAGGGTTAAAAAAAAAGCCATGAAAATTTATTTTTTGTATCGAAAAAACATTGAACACCAAAGTATTGAACCGAACCAAATCCAACTGTGAATTTTTTGTATTGTTGCACCCATATATATATATATCTATCGCATGTTTAATGTTTCTTTTTGATATTACTACAAGTGCACTGTTTCTCTTTTACATATTTGTTTTAAGTGCTCTGATTCTTTTTTCATCTTAAGAGTTTTCAAAATTCGTTTTCATTGTGTCCTTCATTATATAAATTTTGGTTCAAATGCAGTATCGGCCCCAAATATCGGCCAAATATAGGTTTTATTGGCTATCGGCTGAGGCTGATAAGAAAATATCAGTATCAGTATCTGCCCTAAAATAATTTTTAGCGGTTGATCCCTAAAAGCTTTTTGTTGAGCTCTGAGAGGTTAGTAAAGACAACAAGTGATCATCGTAGCTTCATAATAAATATATTAATTCCATGGTTTAAACTTTTGCATCCCCTAAAAACACCAATAAATAAGTCATCATTAAGGGAATGAATGTCTAAAAAGACCAAATAAGTTCTCGTTTTTGTGCTGATTTATTAAACATTTTAATTAAATAAATGGAAAACTTAAAAAATCTGTTACTATGATTCATTAAACTGCAAAAAAACAACAGTTTTAGCATTATTTCAAATTAATCAGAGGAATCATACATCAATGAGGAGTATTTATCACTCACCAGCTTTTCACTGGTGCAGCAGTGTTACTCTACATACTGTGGGCCTGCTACCCAGGGAGTGTAGTGTGTGTGTGTGTGTGTGTGCGTACAGTCAGTAGCACTGGCAGAATCCTAATCGTCCAGCAAGAAGCTTCACATGGCCAGATCAAGAATTAGGAGGAAGGCAGAGTAGGGGAGGCATGGGGTGGGAGGGCGGTGGAGAAAAAGCCCATCTCGCTCTGTGTTTTAAAGGACAGTGCTTTGAATGTCATTTGACAATTTCCTTTTAATTAGAACTAATTTACAGAAAGATGCCCACCAGCTAATCTTTACAGGATAATTAACTTCTATTTTCTTTACTTTTAATTAAAAAGTGGAAAAGATTTAGCTGATCCATAAAGAATTGTTCTTTTGAAATGTTCATCAGACTTCACACTTCTTTTGGCATTGGTAATATTTAGATCCTATCTGCTGCTCACAGTCTCCGCTGAGTTATTGCAATGATTCTCTCCCCCCTTATCCAGGGTATTAAGAAGTGGAACTATCAATAGTAGAAATAGGAACCAGAGGCAAATTAGAATTGAATTAATGAAGAATTTATTGCTGAAGGAGCCCCCCCCCCTCCTCCTCCCATCCCTCACAATTGACATCTTAGATATATCCATTTCATAGAAATTCCTTGATGGAGAAATATTGTTTTATCTACATTATTTGATGCAGTAATCAGTTTCCTTGTTCAAAAAGGCAGCCTTTTAAATTCCTTGAAAGGATTCTCAACTAAAAGCTAATTGTTGCCAAGGCAGTTTCAGCATTTAGAATATTGCGAATCCAGCCCCTGCAGGCTTGCAGGCCAGTAAATGTGATGAATATTTTTGCTTTTTAGGTTAAACAGCAGCATCTTAAGAAGCACTTAAGACACAGTCGAGTGTGCTGTGCTTCTGCACAACGAAAACTCCCTCAGCCTCATCAGAGCTAGTAGAGAAAAGTCTTTTCTTGCCACTGTTAGCACCTTCCAACAGACTTTACTTAGTGGAGATAAAGTGAGCCAATATGAGGTGAGCGCGCTATAGACAGAGCCTCCACTCATCTGCAAACGAGCCAGTGGCTGAAGATGGATGCCCCCACTTAACCATGATAGCTCCCTGGAGGAGCCTCACTCAATGGCTTCATTAAAAGTGAACGTTGTAGTGAAAAGCTTGCTTATAAACCAGTAATTAAGACCACACATATTTTACCTGCTTTGTTTCAGCTGTCACCTCCAGTGTACAGGCACATGGTTAACTTATATTTCCTTATAAGTAGCAGAATGACACTAATAAATCACTCAGCCTGCGCAACAGGAAGGCGTACTGTCCAATTTAACCGCTTTTTAAACCCGTCACTGCACCTACAAAGCAAATGTTACACGTTGACATGGGTATTAACTAAGCCTGTATTACTGGGAGGGTGGGCTTTGTTACTTTCATGGATACCACGCTGCACCAGTGTCCACTTGCATGTGTGCGCGCGTCTGTTTCTGCAAACTCTGGAGAGGCGAGGAAAGTCAGTAGAGTGAAGCAGGACCCAGCTAACTCCACAGAGAAACCGGCTGGCATCTGCTGAAGCCCTCGGGCATGCTCAGAGGTGCCTCCAGCATTTTAATGGCATAGTCAAATGCCAGCATGTTTTCATGCCATTCCAATTCAAATTCATTGGATAAAGAAGTGAGAGCATGTTATTCCCCTTCAACGGTCCAGACAGGAACACTGGGCGCAACAACACAGAACTTAGCAACTCTGCAAACATGCTGGGATCCAACGTCGTGTCTGATTGGAGTAAGATACCCGACCAGAATTATGTTAACAGCGAAGCGAGAGCATTAAATGATATTTTTCTGGGTGTGTCTCAAAAATGGCCACACAAAGCTGAAATGTAAACACAGAGGCATCTAAAGGCATGACTTCATCACATCGCATTCAGTTGCCCTGTCATCTTTTGCCCTGCAGCCTCAGAGAAGAGTGTGTTGGCTTTTTTTTGTGTGTGTGTGTGTGCCCCCTCCCTCCCTCCCCCCCCGTTTCACCACAATTTCCAGATGAGCATCGGCGCTGAGTTTTCAAGCAGTTTGTTGACTGTTGATTGTAAGTGCCCGAATTTAGGAAGGCAGCCATTTCTAATCACGAGAATTACATTGCTTAGCAACCGGAAAATCAAGTTAAACAATACCATCGCTTATTCTTGGTCACAGACTGCAGCTCTGAGAACACATCAGTCTCCAGTGAAGCTGCGCCACGCTCCTCCCAGCACACACACACTTGACACACAAACAGCCATTCACAGACAATATACAAATGGTAATTTACTTTTGACTTGTGTTGCAGCATTAGCTCCACATTTAGTTTGATCACAGAGTGTACAAGTTGGAAAAAGGCACTTTTTTCTTTACATTTACCCCGATTGAAAGAGGATGTTTGAAATGAAACGTTCCTTTGAGGCCTCCTGTAGCATATGAAGCTATTAAGAGTTGCATAAATGGTATCTATTTCATTACAGTGATCAAGGATTAAATTAGAAGCTTGAGCCCTGTAACGTATACACGAGGTCTCCTCCAAGGCTGAGGGAGCCCTCTGCTTCCCAAAGGTCATTAGAGCTGAGGAGAGAGTATGGCCCCCAGTCTCTCCTTGCCTCTCTTCACTTTCTCCTCCTTCTCATTTCTTTCCTTTCTCAGCCTTACCAACCAATCCTCCAAGATGATTTTTTTCTTCTCTATTTTCTTTCTTTTTTGTTTTTTTTTTCTTTTGCTCTGGGGGTAAACATACAAACGTGTATCTAAAGCCACCTGCCTCAGAGCGTAGAGCTTCTTGCAACATGAGAAAAAGTTAATTTTTCTCTTTTTGTAGCATCATCTGCAAAAGTTTGCATGTCTCCACCCAAAGTATGGAAAGGCCCCAGCATCAGTGTTGGCACGGAGGGCCGGGCACGAGGAGCTTGGAGTTGGCAGGGGTTGAACCGTGTGGCCCTGTTTGGATTTTAGGGCCGCATTATGCATTCATGTTTAGTCTCAGGTGCTACGTTTTATCCCCAGGCCAGCTTGGACACATTTTCAATGGACCTTTTGGATGAAAAACTGTATAGGTGGGTGCAAAAATGATTTCCATGCTTATAGAGATCTGCCGCTTTGTTCTGTCAGATTCAATTACCTCACCTCTAATTAGGGAGCTATAGAGGAGGCTGGGTTTGTGATCCACACATCACACTGTGGAGTCTGCTGATAATGTGAGGTATCGCTATCACAGCCCGGCCACAAGCTCCCCACATTGCAGACGGTTGAAAAAAGCATGCCATGAAATTAGCAGTCACTCGTACAGTTTTGCACATACACACATATTTCCTTAGAGCTCCTTTTTTTTGCTTTATTTCCTTTTTTTAAGTGTGAGCTTTGGAGGCAAGGTGGGCACATCTCTGTGTTTTTTTCCATATTCTGTTTTAGTCCACTGAGATACAGACTCTAGTGCAGTGTATTTTCCTGAAAGATATGCTTATTCCTCCACCTCTATCCGCACTCCTCTCTTCCCTGCTCCCCTTCCTCTGTGACTCATTAATCCTCTGTCCATCATATGGTCTCAGAGTATCACCCCATTTTATAGACTCAGTGGGGGCATTACCATATCCCTCTCCGGAGCTCCACTCCGCATGGCCGATCCCTATCAGACAGAGGCCATGCCATGAACAAAAGAGCCACTGTGATCAAGCCTGCATTCAGCTACCAATGTCTCTATTAGCATTGGCTGCTCCTGCTGCATGACTGTTTGAACAGGGCTGAGATTTCTCTCAGTAGTCGACAGAGAAGAGTCTGATGAATGCGGATGATACAGTTGAGGGCAGAGGGTGTGGATGACAGAGCTGCCAGGGTGCAGGGATACCTGGACACTGACCCTGATTGAGAGGAAGTTCAGAAAGAGTGCACTGTCCTAAAACATCCTCTTAGAATGAAGCAGATATCACTCTGTGTGAGGATAGTTTGGGTTTTCTTCCAGAGAGGAAAGCAGATGAATTAGTAGCAGAAAGACTGAACTGCAAAGCTGTCACACTTAAGGTTACAGATAATTATTGCATGACAGCAGCTACTAATTATTCTGAGGATTATTTTTCATCCCAAACACTTTAATTATTTGGTGGATTGTTTCCTAAAGTGTCTGGATTGTGACCCCTTTAAAGTCATCTTGACCCTTCCTGTTTATACCTGTAAAGGAAACCAGTTCAGTCAAGGTTACCTGTAATGTATTTTTTTTATTTGTCCTCTGTTTAACCAGGTAATTGTCATTGAGAAACAAAATCTCTTCTTTCAGCAGGTCCTGGTGAAGAATAATTTAATATGAAAGCGACTATTTTCCTTTTTTTTTTCAAAAGGCCCTTTTTTTTGCATAGAAGAAGAAAGCAGTGTTGCAACAAAGGGTTTAAAGACCTCTGAAGGCAGATGTCATGCCATTTTGGATGATATAGTATTAAAGAAGGTTAGACATATACAGAGGCCTTTGCATTAAAACGGCAGCATGTATTTTTCTTCTTTGGTTTAGAAAAAACTGTCCTCAGTACACCTGTTATAAAGCATAATGCAGCGTGGATGTGCATGCGTATGAATAACATCACCATAATCCAATATGGAGAGAAAAGCAATGCACAAGTCAGAAAATGCACACCTCAAGTCCTCCAGCTTTGTCAAATTGCATGCTTTGTCTCACCAAATGTTCAAAATACTAGAATACTCCACATAAACTGATATAAAAAGTTGAAAATTGTGACATTTGACCATTTTCCGCCCTCACGGCCTGTTAAAGCCTAGTTTGCATCATCACTTAAAGCCCTTATTTTCATTAGCCACTTTAAGGAGTTAAAAATAGTCCAAATAAACATAACTTTTGCACCTTGCAGATCTCACATCAGCGCTTCAAACATCACACCGTAATGAGAACGTCTGCTAATAATGAGCGCCCCACTGAACGCACGCTGTGTTGTTTTCTGCGGCGAAGCGAAATGCAGGCGCTCTCTCGGCCGGTGTCGTTGGCCATCTGAACTCCAGAGGAGGCCTGATAAGAACGGGGTAGAAGCAGCGCACACTCCTCTGGCCCAGTTCATCAGCAGACCCTATAGAAATGCACCGACAAGCTCGGGTCACACAGAGAATGTGACAGGATTTTAAACAGTACACAACTAAATATAGCAGGAACGCCACTATCAGAAAATGAGTTAGGAGTGTGGTGCTGGTCGTTTAGAAAGTCATTATTCTTATCATTGCTGTCTCTGAAATAATTTCAGGTCTCTCCATGCAATGAATACTGTATAATAAACTAAACATGTGAGGATGCGAACAAACTTTAGTAATCTACGTGGTCCTCAAGAAGTAGCCATCAGGCAGCCTTTAATGTCTCTGACTGGGTGGAATATTTCATTTTTCCATATTCAGCAAGGCCTCCAGTATCTCTATCAGTTTGAAAATGCTCCATTTAGTTACTATCTGTTAGAGTGGGGAAGTGAGATGCCCTTATTCTGAGTCTATTAAACCTCAATTCTATCTCATCTTATCTACCTAATCTTTGTGTCTTATTGACCATGAAGTTTATCTTTAATCTCTCTTTACCCCTTATTATCGCACAACACTGTAGGTCTATTTTCTGTGGTGCAACAGTGCTGCTGTATTTGCTAGCAACAGAGGAAGAATCATTTAGTTGTACACACGCTTCTCATTCAGCTGTGTAATGGAATGTGTGCAGACCGTGTGTATAGAAATGTATTTCCCCCCACTTTCTTTCACACTGTCTTCATTTGCCTTGGCAGGAGCTTTTAACGCCAGTCATCCAGCCTCCCCTTGATACTGCGATATTTATCTCTCAGTATCATCTTAAGCGATGGTAGACTCATCGAGTCACTTCACGCCTCACTTCACTCCTCTGCGAATCAGCAGAAGGCATCAGATAAGATCATAAAACTGTATCCTAATTTAAAAGCGGCACTCGGCCTCCGCAGTGTCTATTAGAGATCTGTGCGCTAATTCTTTTCATGTCCGGGGCTCCTGCAGATGTTGGCTTCTACAAAGGAGTAATTTATAAGACTAATGAAAAGAGCAAGCAGTTTGTGGACATCAGGGGGGTCTTTTTATGAGGCTCTGTGTGGGGAAGAAAGAGAAACAGGAGAGGCACACCAGCCCCACTTTCTGAGCTGAAATTATTGCTTTATTAAAGCTGAGGGGGTTCACTCTCGCTACAATAGAGCAAACACACTGAAAGGTGTGGAGAGGATACAAGTGTGCTCTGTTTGAGTCCTATAATGATGCACAAGCGGATGCAACATAGCTCAAATGTGACAAGCTACAGCAACACAATTAAGGATAGACCGATACATCGGCCGGCTGATGTTTTAGGCCGATATTTGCGGGTTTTTTTTGCTGGTATCGGCCAATACCTCAGTGTGTTGGCCAATACCCCCGATTCGGCCTAATTTACAGACTTTTTTATATACATATTTATTACAAGTTTAAAGTTTCTATTTAATATTTGTTTACAAGTATACTTTCTTTTTTGTATAGTCATCCTCAAAATTATTAATACCCTACAATAATTATACAACAATTATAATTTAATTAAATAAAATATCACTTTTGAATTGTAGTTTAAAAAGAATAATAATTAAAAAAAAAAAACTGTCACAGTCAAATTAGAGCACCTTGCTCATGAACAGTGGACCAAAATACCAGTCAACAGGTGCAGACGTCTGATTGGACGTTACAGAAAACACCTGATTGCAGCGATTGCCTCAAAGTTTTGCTCAATAACATTTTGGTACAGGAGCTCTATCTATTTCTGTTTGTTTTTAATATTTCTGGTAAGCTACAACTCAAGATCAATGTCATGATTTTCATCAATTTTTTATTTTTTATTACTTTTTTCAATTTCAACTTATTTCACTGACAGCTAATTTTTTCTTATATAATTGGAGGGTATGAATAATTTTGAGGACAAATGTTTATTTAATTGAAGTGCTTTGTCCTTTTTTTTTACGTTAAAAGAGTTGTATAATTACTTTTCATTATATCCCTTATTATATTAATTTCAAATGCCCTATGGGCCCCAAATATTGGCAGGTTGTATGGGCTGATATTGGTATCGGCCCTAAAAAATCTGTATTGGTCGATCCCTAGACACAATCGCTATTGAACTTACAGGATGGCGCCATTTTTTTTATGATTATTTACTTAAACACGACTCAAAAAGGAGTTTTTTTCTTGTATATGCTGCAAGATTCCTGCTTGCATGCTTTATTTCCTACATAAACTAACAACTAAACATGAAGTGTTTTGCTCCTTCTTCGCTTTGCATTGGTAATTCCCGTGTAGACACTGCAGACATGTTTTGGGTAGACAGAAGGGTGTGCGAAATCCACATTATCTTAATAACATTCAAATGCCGGGTGAGATGTTTTTCAGAACTAATACAATTCAGGTAGCAGTACAGTAATTCCATCAGCACCCTTGATTGAAGCAAAAATGGTAATATGCAAATACCAAAAGAGATGTACAGCTACAAGCAAAACTCTGAAATCATTTAGATTTAAAGAAATAATATTGCACAGAGGGGGGAAAAATTAATCACACGGAAAAGTGTCTCCTTTAAGATTGCACTGGTGTATTACCCGGAGGCATGGAATGTAAATGGAAAATCAACATTGTACCCTGTGATAAGGCTAACAAATTAATAAAAGTATTTTCTTTCCTCCTCCTGTGCTGATGCCTGTATGAAAAGTCTGGAAAGGATCTTTTTTTTTCACCCCCCCTCCTTCCCTCCATCTGTGTGAGGTTTTGTTTTGCAGGTAGCAGGATTAACATCAACGCTCACCTTGGCTGCATGTCAACGTGTTTTGCAGAAACACACAGTCACAAAGGGCTTTTTTTTCAAGAGCTACAGTGGAGAGACTTTTTGAAATGTTCTGGTGAAATAATCTGTTAATTGACGTGGCTTTATCTGCGCCCGAGCCCAACATTTGAGCATTCATGCAACCGGGTTTGGAGCCGCATCTGGATAAAGAAGCAAAAAGAGGCGCAGAGAAGCCTGGAGGATGTGATGAAACTGCTGAACATCTTCCTCCTGTGTGTGCATTTGTGTGTCCATGTACAAACCTGTTTTTGTGTGTGTGTTCCCTCAGGTCCTCTGGAGGATGGCCTGGAGGAGGAAGAGGAGGAGTGCGTCTCCGAGGAGAATGAGCTCTTGGCCAAAGACGAGTTCTCGGTGGAGGAGAACTTCACAGCCGAGTTTGAGAGCGAGAACATGGGCTGCGAAGACATGGAGTACTTCTGCAACAAAGGTGAGGCCCACTTACTCAACGCCCAAACTGAAAAAAGTTGTTCACCATGAGTGCAGGACCGAGGTGTTCCTGATACCTAATATGGGACAATACACACTAAGATTTCCTCAAAAACAACCCATTATGGGTTAAAAAATAACCCATAATGGATTATTTTTGACCCAACTGCTGGGTTATAAAGGGACTAACTAATTTCTGGGTTACTTTGACCCAGAAAATTAGGTTATTCTTTTTTTACCCAACTTTCAGGTTGAATGTTTGACCCAGAATTTGGGTTATATTGACTACAGTGTTATTAACCGAGAAATTGGGTCAAGTATTCAACCCAGAGGTTGGGTCAAAAACAACAACCCAAACCAACCAATTTAGTGAAACATACCCACTTAAAACTCCTGGGTCAAACTGCTGTGTTAAAAAAGGAATCAACTAATTTCCGGGTTATTTCAACCGAGACATTTGGGTTCTTGTTTGTGACCCAACTTCTAGGTTGAATACTTGACCCAAATTCTGAGTTAAAATAACCCAACATTGTAGTCAACCCAACTTCTGGATCAAATATTCAACCCGAAAGTTGGGTTAAAAAAAAAAAAATTCTGGGTCGAAGTAACCCAGAAATTGGTTGGTCCCTTTTTAACCCAGCAGTTTGACCCAGGAGTTTTAAGTGTGAATGTTTCACCAAATTGGTGCCGGGTGTAGAAAAAAAATAAATAATAAACCCCTGCTAATTACATCTCTACATGTTCAAATCAAGTCTGGCAGGACTTGTATCCATTTTAGGATTTCTCCTGCCTGACGTTGAAGTCATCCATTTTGATATTTGATCCCAGCAATCCACCCAAGAGCAGTGGTTTGATCTGAGAGGAAGATGGCATGAGCAACACTGGCTCTCCCTCTGTGATAGTGCTGTGAAGGTGTTGCTGTGGTACACCAATGCACTGGAGAGCGCGGCGCCTTCCTTTGAGCCGGAGCTGAAGCCCAGCGAACACTCAGCAGCACCTGCTACTGCTCGGAGGTCCAGCACTATAAAGCGCCTCGGCGTCGCCAAATGCGCTCGAGTCCTCTTTGAACTCCAATTCAATTAGATTGCCTCTTTGTATGTTTGTTTCATTTCAGTCACACCTTGCCATCACAGGAGCTAATTTGCGGTCTGCTTCGGGTTACAGTGTGAAGATGACAGACTTGTCCCGCCTCCCCTCCCCCCCCAAACACCTTCAACGCCTCTACC
The DNA here is from genome assembly GCA_023101725.1 of Atherinomorus stipes. Classification (NCBI taxonomy): domain Eukaryota; kingdom Metazoa; phylum Chordata; class Actinopteri; order Atheriniformes; family Atherinidae; genus Atherinomorus; species Atherinomorus stipes. The sequence continues at coordinate 93,645 of JALJCO010003224.1, forward strand.
CACACCCACCTCTTCCTACCCTCCGGTCGCGTGGCTGCTGCTACCCCAGGTGTCCCCCACTCCTACTGGCACCGGGATGCCTTAAATTTGACTTTTTAATGAAGAACCAACGCTTTGAATGCCTGCCTCTTCTTTCTCCTTTCAAAGGGAAATTTGTTTAGAATTATTTCTTCACACTTCTAAACTGATGTGCCTCGTGGGATTACATTATTCAAGAAAAAATAAATCTTTCATGTTTCAGGTAGGCTATGCCCCAGTAATCGTATCAATAATGTTTTCCTTTTGTTCTTCGGTAAAAGTTGAACGGCACAATTGTTCAGAAATTGCAATTACCAGCAACGCCTCGGTTGTTTTAGCCTTTGTCTACTTCGTAATGCATCCTTACCCAAACTTCAAAGTACAATGCATGGTCCTGTAATAACCCAGCAGCTATGAAATAGATGGAGCAGTGCATAATGGCGGCTGCGGCAAGAAGAAAAGTACAACTTCTCAAGAAAGAAAAAAAAAATCTTCAAAGAACCATGTCACAGACATTTTTTGATATTCTCTTTGTTTTGGATAAAACCATGTGAGGAACTGGGGCTCAAATCTCCTTTCCATGTTTATGAATAAAGTCAACACGACATAGCAATCCCAAACGTCAAGTACTACTTTTTGTGGCCGCTGGTAATCTGTTTCTTGTCACGCACAAGCCTTACCAGTCAGATTTTTTGTATTACTCTGCTATCTAAGCCTACAGTAGCTAAGTCTCCCATTGCCTCCTAAGACCCAAATGATGTACTATCCGCTATTTCTTTTTTTCCATGTGGCAAAGTCTCTGCAATCTTCAGGTGTAGCCATTTTTCCCATGATCCCTTCCTCAATTAGATCTGTTTAAAACTAATGTCATAGTGGCTTAAATTTACCCCACTTATGTGAAACTGCCGTGAATTAAACAGGACGCAATCCTGGCGGCATTAAATGGTTTAAGTGTGTTATTCCTCGACTATAGGAGGAAAAAGAGAGTCCCCCCCACCTCCCTTGATTAACTAAACCCTCTCAAATGTGATGGCATGCTGTAATTAGCCCTGTGTGGACTTGAACGTGGGTTTTAAAGCAGCCACTCATCCCATGGCCTTTATCTTCTGCTGCTTCCCGGAGAATAAGGTCTCCCGTGTAAGGTTCCTCCACTGAGCAGTGACTCTCTGGTCTTAGCTTAGCCTTGTATCTGTGTAGTCACTCTCTGAAATGGGCTTGTCAGGGGGACCTAAAACCTCCATTAAAAGTTTCAGTCTATAATAGGTATTAAAAAGCTGTAGGAACACAAAGAGGGGTACCAATTTTCATTAACATATGAAGCACTTATTAACTTTGATCAGAGTGCGGTGAAGTAGCAAAGCCGCTTAAAGGCGCAAAGGTCAAGAAGTTGAATGCCACCAAAGACTCAGCCATTTGCCTTACCCTTGCAGAAAAGGGAGTCCCCAGATAAGTGCATGGAGCACCTTGACATCCCATCTTGGTCTGAGGATGAGGAACCTCTAAATTTGGTGATGGTTGGCTCTAAAACCTGTTTAGTTTGCTAGATTTTGATGTTGTCTTAAGTTTACAAGATGCCTTTAGCATTCCAATCAGCCCTAAACAAGTGTTTATTCTTCACCCCTCTTGGCTCTTAAAGTCATTTGTGTTGTGCCATCATTTTGTCTAAGGCCTGGAAAGAGTCAGTTCTCTGTTGATTCACAAGAAAACATAAGAATTGTCATCAACAAAGTAAACTGTGCATCTTAACCCCACAAAATTCAAGATTTAATCTCTACCCGACCTTATAACACAACTCAAATGACGATCATTCATTCATTTATTGTCTGTACCGATTGTCCACTTCAGGGTCACGGGGTCATGGGATCCTATCCTAGCAATTATCAGACAAGATGCAGGGTGCACCCTGGACAAGTCACCTGTCTGTCCCAGGGCCAACACAAAGAGACAGACAACCACTCACACTCACTCCTAGGGACAATTAGAGTGATCAATTAACCCAGTGGTTCCCAAACTTTTTCTGCAGGGCCCCCTTTTCATTGACAATTACAATGTCACCCCAATACTGTTACCACATGCACCCAAACATTTACTATTAGACACTTGAAAAAATAGAGAGAGGGGGCAGTGCCTTTTGTTGAGTCATCATCATTTGTTCGTTGGTATTTGGCGCTCCAGTTTGGGAACCACTGAACTGAATTAACCTAACATGCATGTCTTTGGATGGTGGGAGGAAGCTGGACTACCACACATACATGTGGAGAACATGCAAACTCCACACAGGAAGGCCACTGTTGGAACTGTTTGAACCCCCTCCCCAGCAGGGGCTTCAACTAGCAACCTTTGACCACAAAGGCACCATCGTCTTTAATAATAGCAACCTTGAATTGTGGAGATCTGAAGATGTGAGCATCACCCTGTCAGTTACACTCTGAAACAAGCTGGAAAAGAACAGCAGCCCCCCCCCCCCCCCCCCCCCCCTGTAGAGGAAAAACTTGCTTTAATATACATGGCATTTTAGAGGAGGCCTGTCTACCTTTCAAAAGCTCAATGAGGGGAACAGAGACATACAACTGAAGAAATAGCCTGGCCTCTCTCTTGCGATTAAACAAGAATTTTAACCCCCTCCCAAACAACTTCTCCTCAATTCCACATTTATGGTGTTTTCTCCTCCGGAGCCCACAGGTGAACACACTCACTCCACAGCAAAGATTTATTCTCCATGACAAACTCCAGCTCTATAATTGTAAGAAAGATGCCCTTTTTTGTGGTGGTGTCTTTTTTTCTTTCTTCTTTTTACTGAAATTGTGAAATTTCACCTTGCTGTTTTACCCCCTCTTTTTATTGTTGGCTATCTGTGAAGTTCAGCGCAGGGTGTTGCCACAAGCTGTTCCCTTTGAGCGTTCCAAGTGTTGTCTGATGACAAATGACTTCCTTTCTGAGCTCTGACGGTAAATTTACATGTCATTTCACGTGTCTCATTTCTTCAGTGTAAGAAAGCTTTTTGGGAAGTCACATTACATGATTCCCCCCCTCTTTTCTTTCAGCTTAAACAGCTCGATTCTGTTGTAACAGATATTTATGTGTCTGGATATGAATGTGAACTTTTCTGCACCGTTCTCTTAAAATGACAGAAATTGCAAACATTTTGTAACTCGTGAGGACTGAATACGCCAGCACTTAACAAGGCAAATGAAAGAACCTCACCTTGACCCCTCAAATATCCTCACAGTGAGGAATTTGACTCGCTTTAGTAGGAGACATATAGCAGCAAGGAGAGAGTCGCAGAATTAATTAGTCTTTGTGTAACACAGAAGTCATCACAATCTCCAGTAACATAGAGGGAAGATCTCCTTGGCTCTTTCACCACAGCTGCCAGTGCCCAGAATGGTAAATGTGGAATTTTAATGCACAGTTGATGCTGGAGAATATGGGGAAATGCTAATTTGTGGTGCGATAAGATGAATCAAGTCATCCCTTTAGCCCCATTTGACTCAGTGGAGGAAATTAATCATTAATGTTTGTTAAGTATGACAATCTAACTGGGCCAGATCTACATGCTCAGAGACTGAGGCAGAGTGAGATAAAGACCCGAGCTGCAGACAGGGAGGAAAACTGCCAGATTCTGTAATGATGGGAATTTATTGGCATTTAAAGAGACAGTGGCGAGGCATTTCACTAATAGCCTCCCTCCGATGGAGTGCTGTGCCTGCTACAAATTGCATGTAACTCAAACCTAGTTTTCAGATAGCACAGGAGTCTTACAGCTATGCTTGACTTTGACGGGAAAAGGTTGCTTCCTAGGATTGACTTCATCTGTTACAGCGCAATCTGCATCAACAACCAAATATCCGATATCAGCTGACGAGCACCCCCACTGCTGGGGGGACTCCTGACATCCTGAAAATCGCTGCCATGTGGAAGTGGGTTAGTCATCCAGACGAGAATTCAGTTGCATGTAGAACTGCAGGAGCCCATGCAAATACTTAATGACTTTTACTCCATTTTTTTTTTTTTTTTAGAAATTGCGACCAGTTTTATTAGTCAGTGGTCAGGATTAGAGCGCTTTGAGCTCCTTAAAGTCGCACATGAGAGATTGACATTTTCAAGGGCTTTCTTAGCCGAGACAATGCTAAAAGGGAGAGAAAAAGCCAATATGACTTTGTTGCTACCTTGCTCGAGGAATTGTTTGTGTAAATCGCCTGTAAGCTTATTGACCTGAATGTGTGGCACGCTGCGTGTGACTGCGATTTGGCTAGAGAGCTGTCCTTTGATAGAGCAGCGATAGGGCTGATTTTAACAGCTCACTGGCTCCTCTTGCATGCCCGCCAACCCAGAACCCAGCAGGCCGCCTCGCCTCCCCAGCCCTCCCCGTCTCTTCTGCTCTCTTCAGTCTTCTCTCACTCAACCTTAAATATATCCATTTGGATGCTCGGAGAAAGAACCCTAAGCCAGATGTAAATTATGATCTAGTCGATAATGTAGAGGATGATCATTGACAATCTGTCTCTTTGATAAGCCTGCAGAGGGTTTCGTTTCAAGTGATGAAACAAGGCAGAGTCTCTATTACTTAAAGTGGACCTCTGCGAATGAAACGGAGCACCTCAATCAATCAGTTTCCATATCACATAGATCAAAATTCTCCTGTCGTTTAAGATTATTAAATTGGCTCTCCACAGTGCAGCTCCAGCACTTCTTCCACTGCTGCGTATTTTTGTTTCTTTTTTCTTTTCAACTGACATTTGTGCAGGAAACTTCATCAAAGCCCTGTGACATTGTTCCCTGTGAGGTTGCCTGGGCGATTGTGTTTAAAATGCACTGCAAACTGTGTTAGATAGAAGGCAGAAAATCCTTAATCACTGCTTAATTAAGGAATCATCTTGTAGCTTCATTTCCCGGGCTGTAATTAAACACTTCCAATACGTTTCGTTACAGGGCTTAACATGTTCGCCTGAGATCAAGGTAGTGCCTTTAATGTTATCTCGCCAGCTTTTTTTAAACTCCGCTCCATTGGAAGGAACTGTTGATACACGCCTTTGTTATCCTCATCATAATACGAGCCTGGTATGCTAAAGAGGTTCTCCAGGCCCAACAATAAATAGTGGGGGGAATTTAGTTGAGTGGGCTCCTTGATAATATACTGGGAGTGAAGAGGAGTAGAGGGAAAATTGCCAGCCCAAGCAGACACTTGCATAAGCAAAACTGGGTCATAATGACCTCATGTACTGTAAGTAGGACATTTCTGAAGACTTCCCTTCAGTATTACTTCTTTTCCTCCATATGTATCTCCTATTTTAGAGGGAGGAGAAAACTGACATCCTTTTGGCAATGTTTGCTGGCTTCTTTGATGTGAGCCATGTCAGAAAAAAGCTAAATAAGCATGGTGTGTGCTTGATCTGGAGATTAACCTAACTGAGGATGGACAGCGCAGGAGTGAAGTAGTGTGTGTCCTGTGGCAGTTGTCACAGGAAGTGTGATAACTAAGAAATGTTTTTTTTTTTTTTTTTTCTTAATGGAAGCTGTGGGGGTGAAAATCAGATACAGATATGGTAAACAACCAAAGAGCAACAGCATTGTCTTCGGTGATGGGTATGATTTTATTTTGCTTTGCATGAGCCAGATTCCAACAACGTATTGTCTTTTCCATCCATCCATATATTTTCACATGCAAATCTGCATATCCTTCGCTTCTTTTTTTCCCTCTTGTAGAGTATATGAAGTGTAATAATCCATCGTGGTAATCCTGGCCTGCCCTTGACCGTTCACTATTGGGTTTCAAACATCAAAGGGATGAAAAAGATGTGGTGACAAAAGTGAGAGAAATGTTCCTCTACAAACCATCAACCACCACTACATGCCCCGAGCAGGTTTGCTCTCAACTTGCTCGAGTTTGGAAACACACTGTGCAACCACTGTGTCAGCCACATTGGATTTATTTAGAGCATCACACTGGGGGCACCTACTAAGCACTGATTTATGTCCCTATAAACTTTAAGTGCAAACTGTGCTTACTGTTGACATGCAAAAATAGATTTTATTTTACAGTAAGTGCATCAAAGAGGGCTCAACAAGAGCTCCCATCCTTGTTACTGCTGCACACACCCAGGCAGAGTCTGTATAACTAGGTCTTTAAGCACTTATGTCCTGGAGTGAGATACCCAAATATCCCATAGCACGGTCTGTGTGAGCCTCGACACTGTAAATCAGCCCTACATCCTATAACACACATTCTAGCTCGCTCCACAATAGATCAAACGGTAATAAATAGCCACCTCTCTCCCACACATTGCTTTCCTTCCTGTTCCACGGGACTTCCTCCTGTCCCTGCGAACCCTCATGGGAACTCCTTTTACATAAAAGTCTGCAGCTGGGCCTGGTGAGCTCACTGCAAATGTACATATACAAAGCTATACATACACAATGGTTCACATATTACAGGAAAGAGTTATAAAACTAAATGATTCTTCCCGGGACACTGTCCAAAGTCTATAAGAATCTCCTCTTTGAAGGGGCAGAGCAGTCTATAATGCAGTGCTTAATTTAATTAGGCATCTGGATGTTAAATTTGGAGCCTGCTGTGCTTTTTGGACTTAAAGGTTTTTGTTCTTTTCTCTTTTTCTGCCTTGCAGGAGAGGAAGACGGCAATCGAGAAGTTGGAGAGGCGGAGATGGAGGGTCAAGGCGAGAAGAGCAGGCATACTGCTGTGGGGCCGGAGGAGTGGGACGGTCCAAGTAAGAGAGGCCTTTACTTCCCTTTACAAGAGAGACTCAGTGTCATCTGATTTAATGTTGCTTAGCTGCAATTAGATATGCACCGATCCGATACTTGGATCAGATATCGTCTCCATTATTGACTAAGTAGCTGGATCGGATATTGGATGAATGAGGCTGATCCAGCACTCCAATACAGTCATTACTTTTTACCCCCGCCATGGAGGTTATGTTTTTGGTAGTATTGGTTTGTTTGTCTCTTTTTCTGTCTGTCAGCAACTTTGCGGGAAAAGTTCTGGACGGATTGACCTGAAGTTTTCACCATCCGTGTGCCTCAGCCCAAGAACGAACTCATTAAATTTTGGTGGTGATCGGGATCACCTTCTGGATCCAGGAGTTTTTTGAAGGATTCTTTATCATTGTGAGATAGGCCAAATTTTGGTATTTTTGCATATAACTCCATACAAACGGCCCGAGTGTTTGGTGACAAATTTCAATGAGTTCTATCATGTTTCGAAAGTTGATACGGATCCAGAGAAAATTCCGGATACTATGATCCTACACACACATAAATAAGGGAGTTGTTGGAATTTTCAATGCTTAAAGGTAACAAATAAAGATACAGATATGCAACTAACACCAAACTGTAGCCAAGACAATCGGGAGTATGTCAATGGAACTGACGCATCTTCAATAGCAACAGAGCTAGATCCAGAAGAAAACCGCCATTATGGACATATCGATTTTTGGAAATAACTGTTAAAGTAATAGTGATACAAGCATCATTCCAGATGCTAGTGGTATGTTTTTGTGGTCAAGGAATCCAATGGGCTTTATGCACAGCTCCAGTACTTCCTGAACTTAATACTGCATCTTTGTTTGCTGTCTGACATAATTGGATGAACTGATTAATCCAGGTGTGTCTGACCTAAGCAAATGGTCAGACACACCCGGTACTGACTGGATCAGAGAAAACTGGATCAGTGCATCTCTAGCTGCATTGCATGTTTCATCATTTGTTCATGAAGACTAAGAAGTATGTCAGAAGTTTGCATGTTACGTTACAAGTCACTTTAACTGTATTCAAAGCTGATGTTGAGTTAACAGTAACGTAAATACCAACTTTCGATGCAGCTTTTCTGAGTTTACAACAACAGCTTCCTTAAAGTGATGGATAATACCCTGATCAAGATAGTTGCACAGCAATTACGGCTCAGCAATAGCCTGAATACACACTGCTGAACACACAAAATATCACTCCCTTTAATGCATAAAATGACCCCAAGAATTTATTGCAGGTACATGAGTTTGACACAAAAAAAGAGGGAGGAGAAAAGGCAAGATAGAAAGGAAGAAAAAAGTGGATTTGGGCAAGTTGTGCTTGCTAGCTCAAAGCCCCCGGGGTGTGTATTTTATACTGACAGTGAATCAGTGTTATCACACCTATCAGATAATGCATTTATCATTAAATTTCACATTTGCATTTAAATCTGGGGAAGGAAATGAGCATTGCTGGCTAAAGATAAGAGTGCTGCGACGACAGTAATAAACCATCACTGTGATCAGTCAGGAGACAGGGCTGAGGGGGTCAGCTCAGAACTATGGGGGCCATGACAAAAAGAAGGCATCACATGCTGGAAAAAAAAAAAGGGAAGAAAAAAAAAGAAAAAACGCTTTTGGGGCGAGAATATGCTGAGCTTAAAAATACTGCTCTGAAAAGCAGGGATGGATGTAGTATGACTAGATGTATGACTGACTGTAATTACGCTTCCCCCTTTCCTCTTAGACATGAGAGTGAGAATTAGGGGCTCAGAAACACACTGCTGGACAGGCAGATCAGAGGATGAGAGGGAGGACTGGAGGTTTTTTTTTTTTTTTTTTTAGAAGTAAAGTGTTTTGCATACAGCGAAAATAGCTGAACTGCAAAGAAGGTGATGTCAGACATGATGCATAGTTAATGTTTTACTAAACGACAGCACCAGTGGGTTCAAGTTATTAGAACTCCGTATCTTAAACTGTGCTGCATAAAAACAAAAAAGGAGCGAGAGCTGGGTGCATGCAACTTGTGGAAACAAGTTTTTTAATATACTTTAGAAAGCAATGGTTTTAGAAGCTCTTGCAATGATATTCTACTTATATAGGTCCTCTTTTGATACTTAAGGTCTCCTTTTCTTGCTTTGAGCACATGAATGCATGCTTCTTCGACAAATGTGATTGGCCTGCAAAAAAAAAAATCAGACACTGCATTTTTTTGTGCAAAAATGTTTAAAATGCTTAAATTTACAGGCTAAAAACAGAAAACTGACCAATGCATTGTGTCCATGACTTCACTTGGGTCATTAGCTGCTGTCTCTGTTGTTTACCATTAATGAGCTAATTGACAAACCTTCCATTCATCAGTGTCTAAGCTTACTGGTCTGCAAACAAGGGAATAACATCCAAATTCATCAGAGGAGGGAAAGAACAGGGGAGTTTTGGACATTCAAACACATAATCTCCGTTGATCTGCATATTTTAAACACAAACCAGGAAAAAGGAGAAAAATCTATTTCATCGTAGAGTTCAGAATATGCTGTTGCTTTCAGCTGTGCAATACAAAAGGTTTATTGTAACACCAGCCTTTTTAGATGATGACCTCCTCTGATATCCTTCTCAATAACCCCCAACACCACAACTGTTAGAATACCCGGCTCATCATGTCCCATTTGCATGTAATGTTGTGCCACTGCATGATCTGCATTCTGTTAGGATGGCATTTCACATGAGTACAGCAGTCTGTAGGCAACATATGTGGTTTTGGCATTTGGTAAAATGTCTCTTCTTAACACATTTTTACAATTTTTTAAGCAAAAAATGCATGAAGCCCCGAATTAAGTATAAAAGTTTCATATGTTGCCTATTTGCAAATATTCATAACTTAGCAGCTTGTTTTCTTGACACCTGTATGATGCAATAGCCAATTAGAGAGTGGCGTACACTGAGGCATTCATGCCACCACTGTGTTTTCTCAATGGGCAGCACAGAGTGGGCATAAAAATTAATCTTGGTGCATAATAATGCCATTCTCTTTCTCTTCATGGCTGCCATGAAAGGTCATTTCCCTTTTTAATTTTTCCCATTGTGCTGGAAAAGTCAGATGGGCATGTTATAATTTGAATAAAGGGGGGAATCAGACAATCAGATACACACATTTGAAATGACATGACTTCCCGTTCGAAGCGATTAAAAGCAAATTTATTTAGTTGGAGACTGTCTACCCTTTAATCTCTTTGTAAATGTTCAGATAGTTCAGCATTCAGAAGTTCTTTGTTATTCTTTGGCTTAAGTTTAAGCAGCTGTGATTATGATCACCAACAGATAAATTTTAATCACCGTGCGTCTGCATCTGAATAGGATGTGTAATGGCCATTGCAGAAAGAGAGAGTGAAGCCTTTTAATGAGGTGGGCTGACTCGGAACATGCCCACCTGCCTTGGTGATTCTATTGAAGCACCTTCATGCCGTTTCCCTTTTGCTGGGTAACAACAAAAGCCTTTACAATCTACATCCTGTAATTGAACTTTTTTTCTTTATTATTTTTTTTGTCCGTGCATTTCATCTCCACTTTAGTAAAGTCATGTCAAGTGCCGTCCACGATGGCCTCCTGTTCTCTGATTGTCTTTCTGAGGCGAACAGCAGAGCAGCGTCTCTGAATGAGTCACTATTAATCTGATAGCTGGCTCTTCTGTGTTGTTCGGAGTGCTGCGTCTCTGATGTGGAACACCCAGCGAGTTCCCTTTCTCTCCCCTCGTCTCTACAAGTATGTCCTTAAGCAAATCTGCACACTGATCTTCTGTCTCGTGTTCATTTCTCGTCACGGGTGTTTCACAATCAGTCGCCGATTTGGGAGATAGTGTGTCATGCTAGTCTATTCTTTTTCAGAGAGCAGCGGCGATAGGAATCTGACTCAGTCGCTCTCATTCTCTCCCACTTGCTCTCCTCTAGGCTAATTGGGAATGGTGTGTGTTAGCTAGCTAACTGTGCTAATGAACTTGTTCACAGCCTTATCTAAATGCTCGTGCATGTACACCACTCCCCCTCATGAAAACCATGAAAATCCAGGGTTGGTTAGGAATCCTGTAATTGTGGTCTCTGCCATTTGAACTGAAAGTGTCAAAAGAGTAAAAACGCCTTTGATTCCATGAATGCATCGGTTAAATCACTGATGTAAACAAGGGGATGGTGTTAATCAATGCAGAAACAGCTCCAATTCCAGCACTTACGGTTTGTTAATAATGAGGATTGACTGATTAGACTCATTCAACTGATTCATTCTACACAATATTTGTAATTAAGTACATAAACATGAGTAAATCATACATGTGAAGACTTTTAAGATCAATTTTAATCAGGTTTTTAGGCTCAACAAGAATTTAGAGTTAATTTTTACATTAGAAAACTAAGAAACTGTAAAGGTGCTTTAGTGCAGAACATTTTTAAATGGGCAATCCACCAAATCTCAGCATCAATTTTAGTTTACTAATAATTACTCAAGACACATTTGTTTTGCAACTCATACACAAGAAACGTTACAGTTCAACGTTGCAGCTCAGTCTTGCAAAAATCCTTAAATAAGTACAAAGCAAAAGTCACTGTATCCTAGTGAAGGCATGTCAACTGTACTTTGTTTTTTTTTGTTTTTTACACTGCTGCAGCATTCAGCACAAGTGGGATTCAGTTCAAGATTTCTTTCATGTTCCCACAACATTTTGAAATGGGGTTGAACTTGTCACTCATCAAATTAGAAAAAGTTGTACGAGGAGGCCTGTAGCTCAGCTGGCAGAGGGGTTCCCCCAGATCCGGCTCCAGTCCTCAGAAAAAAGATCCAGATGTTTAATGTGAGTTAGTTCTGGTACTCCTAAGCTACTCGCACCACAGTTTCTGCGGGTAAATTTTAGGAATGCAACGATTACCTGTAAAATGATTCACCGTGATAAAATGCCCAACAATTAGTAATACCGTTTGAGATTTTAATTATCATTAAAACTGATTGATTTCTGCACTTTGAAAAACTCACAATGACGCTGCTCATTGCAAAAGCAGCCGCAGTCCCAGTTTGCAATGTTTAATTTATGAAAACATGGCGGAAGGCAACAAGGGCACATGTGGACAGTCCTCTGGAGATTTTTCTCCATTTGAAAAGGGCAAAGTAGACATATAGACCCATTTAGGACATTTTTAAAGATGTTGGGGGGTATTTCAATAATAACAATGATAACCATGTTCATTTTGGTCACAATAACCATGATGTGAGATTTTCATACCGTTACAGCCCTAGTAAAGTCTATGAAAGATAATTTGTCTCAAACTAAGCTCAAATCCTGATGGAAATCCCACAACTTACTGCAGTACCTCTTCAACAGTTTAAGGTGAACTTTATTGCTGGTTAATTTTGGTATTCACTTGTTTTCCTGCTTCAACAGATATGATGACACGAATACCAAATACGCCTTGCACATACAGTATCTTAAAGGCGCTATCGAAGATGTTTCAGCATTTCAGAAAGCAGAGACTGTTAGCGAGTTTTTGAATAATGCGCAAGCACAACACCAACCTGCTAGATTCACAGCTCCCTCCTCCGAACACAGAACAACGTTCACGAGCCGCTCCGGTGTTTAGCAGACAGCAGCTACAGATTCTCCATCATGTCACGAAGTAAAACAGATGTCAATGTCTGAATGTTGCTTACTGCTAGCATAATGTTTGCCAGCGACCTGCTGTAAATGTCAGAAGAGAGCGTGCAGCTTCCGGCACGCAGTATTACTCTGCCAATCAATCACTCTCATTGATCAGTTTCACCTATTACCCGTTGAATTGACCGTCAATCACTCTTACTACGGTAGTAAGAGTGATTGACGGCCAATAGACAAATGAATAAATGTAAGGAATGTCGAGGTGATTGGCGGATGTTTTTTCAGTCCCATTACTTTCACAGCTGATGTACTTATATAATATTTATAGATTTAAAGTTTTCAATTAATCATAGCATATGGGGTAGTGAACCCAGTTTTATCAAATATAGCAAAAATTGTTGAAAAAAACCCATCTTCTATAGCACATTTTAAATGTTCAGAAACATTGACCTTACAGGTTACTCCTAAAACAGTAAAACGGTCATTTTGCATTCTAAAGACTGGAATGACAATTATTCTAATATCACACTGAGCACTACACAGTTCAGGAAAAGAGGAGCAGAATATATTCAGTGACTCTGGAACAGCCCTCCAAAGTCCAAAAAATAACCCCGTTGATACCACCAGGGTTATTTGAGACACATTTTAATCAAAAAAGCCTGCGTTGCAAACTGGGGGTGGCGTAGGCATTCACCGAGCAGACAGGCAGTAGGAAAAGATGCCAGTGTTTGGGGGACTTGACCTGACATTAAGAGTAAGGATATCTCCGGCTCAGCGGCTTTGATTCTGACCAGCATTTTTATGGAAGTCCACGGTGCCTCTCTAACCCGGAGTATGCTGGAAGCAGTGGGCAAGTGTTTTATATTCAACTAAACTGATCAAATTTACCAAATCTTATTTGTTTTATTCATTTCATTCTTATTCTATTGCAAGGAAATAGTGTCTTCTGATCCTCCAGTGATTAAGATGTAAGACCTGCCAAAGAAAGAGGTGCAGATGGTGGTAATGTGTGACAGGGTAGCAACAGAAGAAATGCGGTCATCTTCTACATAAATCTCTTCTTTTGGCTGTCCCTGATGGCCCAGCATGCTCAGTTCCTGATGCCAGCTGGGCACTAGCCAGGGTGAGGCAGGGGTCATCTGAGGGAGTGGCCATCTAAATTCACCTGACACACACACACAAAATTACCCACTCATCAGCCTGAAATACCACATCCATTTTTCCCTCTTCACCCCCCTCCTCTTTCCCCTTTCAAGACACCAAACATGCACATGCTGAAAACGCAGCTTCACTCAGATGTAAAAAGTCTTGAGTCTCATTTTTGACTCCAGCCAACCCAGAAGGGTCCGCGGCCAATCCGTCTTCTTCCAGTCTCCAAAGAAAAGGGGGAAAGAAGAAAGGGAAAAAAACAATAACCATTTCAGGTTTAATGCACATATGTCAAGCTAGGAGAATTGGAGGACCAGATGGCCACGATACTGTGGCAGGTGCCTCGACAAATGTTTGCGGTTGCTCGTGCTGCTATTTATATCGTGCTGAAACACAGACATGCAAATATTTGCAAAAGGACAGTGGGCCCTTTATGTTGGGAGTCAAAGTGATCACTGAAATAAACAGATGGGATTAAACCTCTCGGCTACCGCTCACCTGAACTCCAACATTCCCTTGGTTCATGTGGACAAACTTATGTGGGAAATTCAAAGAAAGAGGACTATTAAAGTTTACCCTGACAATTAAGCTCATCATTAATCTGCTTAAATATAATAAACAGTCGAGTCTGCAAATGTCCAGATTTTTTTTTTTTTTTTTTTTGCCTTTTGGCTCCAAATCTGACAGGAAGTCAAATCTGCAAAAAGAATAAAGTACAAAAACTTTTTCTTTTTCTTTTTTTTTTTGCTTAGCAACAGTCCATATGAGAAAAGTTCAGCTGTCAGGGTGCTCTCAGTAAATAAGAAATTTTTCTAACTCTAACTCGGCACTCAAGTCCATTATTAAGTCAGGGTGTCGTCAAGGAAGGAGGGGTGAGCCAAAATGAGGGAGAGAGACAAACGGAGCACCCAGATGCAGATTAGGCTGCAGAAGATGAGGGTGTAAAAGGGATTTAATGGTAGGATGGATTAGAGAAATCCTTGTAACAATGTTAAATAATTATGGTTCCAGCCGAGATCAAAGCGCCATTGATTGAACCCCTCAAGCCTTCAGCACACAGAGTCTTGGAAAGCAAAGATTGGTAAACTAGTGCTCAGACCACTCCGGCTGCTCCAGTTAAATTGGATTGGAAATATTAGGATATAGATGAATCCTTCAGGAGGCTTTTGCAAAGCTTTTGTCACCGGAAATGTAGCTTGGGAATGTTATGAAAGGTTTGATAGCGTACTGTCTCGACAGAATCATAAGACGAGGGTGTCGCGGCTGTCTCCACTGATACCTAAGCGTTTTAAGTAGACTTATAGACACACTTGACTGTTCTATCAGCAAACTGAAAACTTTCAGCGCAGGCTTTCATTCAAGGTTTTATTTTTTTTTATTTTTTAACCCCCCCCCCCCCCTCCTTCGTCTTGTAATCAAGAAATTTGGACGCGCATCATGGCAATTCCTCCGCAGAAAGGGAAGGTTTTATCTCGCTCCTCCAGGGGTTTATTCAAAAGTCTTCTGACAAGTCTCACAAAACATGAATGACACTGTGATTGCTGATACCGATGATGAAAGCCCATCATCAGCCGCTCTGTGAGTTCCGGGCTCTGGGTGATGTACAATTAAAATGCAATCAAAGGGCTAAGTGTAAACATTGTCCGCCTTTTCCCCAAATACATTTGTTTCTTAAGAGATTGTTGATGAAGTCTTTACATTGGATGCATCACCTGTGTGTGGAGAAATCACCCTCCTTCCCCCTCCCAGACACACACACATACACCCTGGTGAATGATGAAATATGCAACAAGAGATTAGACAAATCACTGTACTCCTGTGCTGCATCGCCTTAATGCAAATTTAGTCACTGATCCGCTATACTAAGAGGCTTTATGAGGGAACTTCATGGTTGTTAGTTATATAATCTAAAATAGGACAAAATGCAATCACTGTTCTTATCATCTGAGGAAGATGTCACTATTTCCAGTTCTAGTTTTTGTGCATATGTGGGATGTGGCATTCTGCTTTAATAAGATAATTCACTTCCAACCATTTGATCCACATTTTAACCAAATTTCTGTCCACTTACAAAGCCATCTTTTTACTCTAATTACTATTTTACAAGTCCAAAGACTTAAGCAGTAAAGCAGTATATGAGTGTCTTAAAGTACTGCTGCTGGTGGCGTTTCTGCCCCCTGGGGACTTGACACCCGTTGCATCTTTCTTTAGCTCCCTCCAACATGTTTGTTCTGCAGCACTTGCCCTCCCAGGCGTCGTCGCTGCAGCACGTTTTTCTAAGAGGTATCATTGTAATTGGCTGAATATTTGATGTGTGTGTTTAGCATTAACATGGAGACTCGTGCGAGCTGCGCTAGAGGTTATAACACTGGGTAAACTGAACTGCTCGACTGAAACTTACTCACATGTGGAATTCTTCCATTTCTTGTGGCCTTTTTTAAATAAAACTTTTAAGGTGGGTGACTTTAGTTTGTGGTTATTTTTACGCATGAATTAGCTTTTTGCTAAAACTTTGTTAGCGGTGCTTCAGATAACTTAGTTTCATATGCATGTGTGCAGTTTTGCCTTCTTTCAGTCTGATGTCACCCCAGACCACCCCCCCCCCCCCCCCCCCTTTCCCCCATAAGACACACAAACATACTCATGTACAGTCTTGACACTGGTAGCCTTTGGTATCAGCACAGTACCCCCTGCTTGTGAATGCCTCCCACTGGTGGTGGTCACATCAATCCTACCATCTTTTTTTGTCTATTTATTGGTTGGGATGGGGGTGGGGGATAGTTGGGAAGGGGGGCTGCTTGTCAAGTGAATTAAAATACCAAATAATAGTAATAATAATGATACTGAAAAGTTCATAAAAAATGGCATGTTCCTCCCTGATTGTGCGAGTGTTGTGGTATTCAATTATGCAATTTTCATTGGCATATTAATCATCTTTTCAACAAACAAGCCGCCGTTAATTAAAGCAAAGCATGGATAAAGACGTGTTGCCGGATCATCACTCCGTTTATCACCGCGCGCACACCCGCAGTTAAGTAAATTCAGGCTGTGAGATGAATTTCAATGTCCTCCCTGTTACTTCCTCCATGTGTTTGTGTATGTGTGCGGACGGTTCGCCACTTATTTATGCACATTGTGTCGGGGGTGGGGTTAGTTAGTGACGTTTCCTGTCAGTGTGAGAAGGAGTTCTTTTTCTTTTCCTTTTATTTCTGCAAAGCCCATCATGTAACCGTCAGTTGTGAATGAGTTTTTTTTTCTTTCTTTTCATCCTCCTCCCTTTTTTCTGGACAGATCTGAATGTAAAATTCTCTTTGATTACGTCTACCTCGGCTCAGATTATTCAGACTCAAGGTGAATGATTTGAATTTTCCTTTCCCCTCTGTGTGTCCACACTCAGTGTGGAGAGGAGGCCAGTGGAGCTGTGTGACATCTCTGTACACGCAGGACAGCTCTGCCTATTTTACTTGTCTCTCTTTCTCTGTCTTTTTGTGCCGCCTCTGTGCCTTGCTCATTGGTGGGAGGGGATGGAGATTATTCAGGATCTGGAAAGATATGGGCTTCTCTCTAATCATAGCTCACTGCCTCTACTGTCATTCAGTCACTAAATAGAAGTAGGGAAAACGTCTTGGTGACTGGAGCAGCCAGACAGCCAAGCGAGTACTTCAGTTCTGCCAGCGGAGAAAGAATTCGAGGCATCTGCAGACATGTCGCTTGTCGCTGTCCCTCATTGTGGGAGCAACTTTATCAGCACCAGCCGCTCACCCACTTGCTAAACTGGAGGGCCAGCCGCCTCTTAACTTAAACATAAGATCTTTGTGGTTTGAAGCACTCGGCTGCTCTGCGCCCAGTGTGGATCTGAAAGGCAAACACGACTCCAGTGTCGCCGTCTCCCATCAGAAAATCACACCTCATGGAAAACTTGTTTGTGCTGCGTTAGCTTGAATCTAAATGCACTCAAACAGACTGTTGCACTGGAGCAAGATCCAACCCCCCCTTCACCCCACCTCAAAAGAAAAAAGGGAGATGATGGAAAAAGAAAAGGCAGGGAGGAAGAGAGGAAGAGAGATGGAGATGGAGAAAGAGGAGGAGGAATGAGAAAGGGGGAGAGAAAAGTCAAAAACCTCCACATAACAATGCCGGAGAAAAATCAGAACATTTTCCACCGAAAGATGGGCCATTTCCAAATCCTTGTGCCCTATCAGACAAATTAAAGTAAATCAAGCATGAAATGAAGCAGAAGAGCCCGGAGATAAGGCTCCTTTAAGTCGTTTACAGATTAGGACAGAGAGAGAGAGAGAGGGAGAGGGAGAGAGGTGCATCTGGTCTCTGGCAGGGAAGGAGGCTAGTTTCTCATTTCACAATAGCAGCCTGTGTATAGGATTACTCTCCCCTGTCACCGACATGAGGAGCAGTGGGGGAATAGACATCCACAAAATGTGTCTAAATATGTCCTCTCAGAAATGTTTTGAACCAAAAACCTCTCAGCGTTGGCCAGATGTGACATGTGATAAGTAAACACGTTACACGCAGCATTTGACCCGTCGAATCCGTCTGATTTGTTTGTTATTTCAGCCGCCCCTTCACCTTTTCTTTCACTCAAGTGGCTTCATCACCGCGCGGCTTAAAAATTCAAATGAATTCAGGATTGGCTGAGCGGCGTCACGTGATTGTACGGCTGTCAGCTCTTATGCGCATGTTAAGCGCGCCTCTGATCAGTTTTGGGGGGGTGGAGGTGGGAAGAGGAGATGGCTCTGTAAACTGGGTTGTTTAATTTGTGCTCTGCACCTCTATTTTCTGTCTTACATCAGCAGATTAATTGCTGCTTTATTTTAGTCTTCACAAATAATGAAAACGTAATTATGGAATGATATTTTACAGTGTTTGAATGCTTAAACACACACACATGGGCAGGCACACACACACTCATCACATCCACACATGCATATAAAAGCACCCATGAACTAAACAACACCCCCTCACACACACGCGCGGCTCAGATCCACTCACACACACACTCAGTCACCCACACAAGGCCAGGGTGTGCTGCTCTTTGACGCTGCCCGTCGAGCTCTCGCTGGATTTTGTTTCACTCCTTTCGTGTATCTTTTCTGGTAGCGATGAGAGGTGGGCTCGGCTCCGGCGCTCAGCCCGCTCCGAGCTGGCCCCCGTCGCCAGGTTGCCGCGCTCTACAAAGCCACAACCTTGACCTTCCCGGCCCCAAGTCTTAGGTTTAGCTCCTTTATCGCACTATCTCCAGGCATTTAAAAATACTCCTGAAACTCAATGATTTAACCCGCTTTTACGCTGTTCACATCAAAACTGGATGAAAAAAAGCTTAATCCATCTTATCTGTTAACTGTCAAACTGCTCTGGCTAAAACCTACTCACAAAAGACAACTAGGTCACCCAGGAAAAAGAAAAAAAAAAACCAGAATTCCCCGTTACCCAGGGGAAGTTGCAGTCTGGTAATTGACTTGGGAGGAGATTCAAGTGTGCTTTAAAAATAGTCACTTCCAGAATTAACGGCAGAGCATGAAGAAAGTAACACTATTTACTTGTTTCTGTTGCTAAAATTTTGCTCATTTAGATATATTGCTGCACGCTGATCAGTTTCAGCCAAGTTTCCACTCATAGTTTGTTGCAGATTGAAGTCTTTCAAATCATGCCTCACACAGAATACCAACTTCTTTGCACACCTCAAGTTCAACTTTCATTCTCCACCTGTCTTTAAGACATGCAGTCCCATTGCACACTGATCATCGCTCATTCTTCCTGTCACACTAACATAGAGTAATGTGCTTTTGATGGTTTTGAAATTTTAAAGAATAGGATTTAAAACTATCAGATTCCAGCGGGACTGCTGTGTGTCCTCTAGATGTTGTCTGTGATATCTCTGCAGGAGGACAGTCATTTTTTAAGTTTTGCTGTCTCCCTTTACATGCTATCAATAGAAATTGTGCTGCTTTGCTAAAGATGGATGTCTCAGAGATTGTTGTCAGCCAGCCTGCTGCTAACTTCCCCTGGCTTTTGATGAGATGGAGTGCTTGTCAGCTATATTTCAATTGTTCATCAAACAACAGCGTCTGTGTTGATAGTGTACTGCAGGACTGAAGTTCTTTTGTCTGTGAGTGTGGATGCACGTGCATTATCGCTACTCTAACGTTTCCCTGTTCTATGATTTAACTTTTTAAAAGACAGGACTGGTGCGAGATCTCGGGGTGTTGTTTGATCCTCGCACAGTTTCAGTTTCAGTGTAGCACCACATCATAGACATTAAACAGAAAATAAACCATGTCAATGTTTGCTACCAGTTAAATGTTTAGAACCTAGGTTCTTCCAGTTCGTTATGGCAAGATAGCTGGGGTTGTATGTAATCAGGAAAAGTTGGGAGAGCTCAGGGAAATGGTAGCAACACGGTTTAAGGCTTGATTAACCAACCTGATCTCACAAAAATATGTGAAATGAGCATGAACGATAACACCCATAATGGGTTATTTTTGACCCATTGCTAGGTTAAAAATGGACCAACTGTTTTCCAGGTTACTTCAACCCAGATTTTTTTTTTTATTTTACCCAATTTTTTTAGGTTGAATATTTGACCCAGAAGTTGGGTTATGTTAAATACAATGTTTTAACCAAGAGGCTGGGTTATGTTGTTAAATACAGTACAATGTTGGATTATTTTAATTCAGAAGTCAGGTCAATAACCTAACAATTCAAATGTCTGGGTTGAAATAACCCAGAAATAAGTTGGTCCCTTTTTAACACAGCAGTTTGACCCAAGAGTTTTTAGTGTTTACTGTGCATTTAGTGTCCCAGACACAAACTTTTCTTCTGACCTTTTAGGTGATGGACAACTGCTTTTTGGCCAAGTCCAGTCCTCGAGAGCCACTGTCCTGCAATGGTTAGATGCATTCCTTCCCCACTGTCACCTGAATTACCTCATGCACTTGTCATTCAGCTCTGCAGAGGCCAGGTAATGAGCCAAGTTGCAGGATAGTGGCTCTTAAGGACTGGACTTGGCACACAGCAGTTGTCCATCATCTAGAAGGTCAGTAAATCAACTCCAGGTTTCCCCAGGAAACATGCCGACAAAAAAAACAGAAAGAATAAAGGCTATGTCAAAATGAAAGAAAACAAAACAAAAAAGCTCAGGATCGTATACATAAACTAAATGGATATTAAAAATGTAAGTCTGTATTTTTAGGCGTGCACACCCTGAAAGAATAAAGATTCTTTATAGTCATGTTCCTATACTGCCAATTGCTATAAAATTAGCTTTGCTGAAGAAGACAGCAGATTGCTTTGAACTGGTTTAGTTCACTCTTGCATCCTGAGCATCCAGAAGCTAGCGAGCTATAGTGGAGAGAAGAGGACAAATTGAGTTTTGTATATCCCTTTACTTCACCAGTATTGGACCGTTTAACATTTTAAATTGACTTCTGTTGCTTGTTAGCTTAGATTAGCTTTGAGATTGGCAGGCCAGTTTGGCTCTGTCCAACAGAAACATCTGATTTCAAGCTTCTTACTGTCAAGCTAATAACTAATACATATGCTAAAAGCTAACATATGCTCATATTGACCATTTACATCACATAATCAGGTGGGACCGCCATGACGCATGTCAGAAGTGAACAACGGGAGCATTGAGCAAAAGGAGAAATTAGCAACTGTTTTCACTAATTTTTCCAACTTGTTTTGAGAATACAGTCACGGCTTGCAAGCCAAGCTAATTTGTCTATGGAAGTAGCATCTCGTTTGGGGCTCAAAGGCAATGGTATTTACAGAAGTTAGAAATAGCTAGCTAAAAAACCCACCCTTACCTTTTTCCTCCTGTTGTGCTTGTTGATCGGATCAAATTTGTAGGTTCAAGTTTGTAAGCTAGGTCACCAGGACAAAGTGCTATGCTAACATCACCGTCTTCTGTCCTCATCAAAGGGTATATGATAAAATGCCAAGTTTGGTTTACATCCTTGTTTGATCATGCAGCCGACTGCACAGCATGCAATGACCATTTTTTTTTAGTTTTTCAGTAAAATGGTAGCAAAAGCAAAGCAAAAAAAAAAAAAAAAAAAAAAAAAAAAAAAAAAAAAAAAGAGTAGTCTATCAGCTGTCTGGTTCTTAGCTTAAGGCGAGACACTACCGGCAAATAGGGTAAAAAACTTAACTAACTGGTATCACCATGAAACTTTCCTGATTTATTCCTCACATTAGTGCTATCATTTTTTGTATTGCAATTTTTCTGAAATTTGATGTTTAAATATGCAAATGAGGTGGTTTATAGCCAAAAACGCGCTAATTTGCATACATTAGATCAAAAATCTAAACACAGGATTAAGCCAGGTTCAAAGTTTCTTTTGAATTTTGTTCACATATTAAAGTCAAAAGTTTTTACAGAGGGGATTTTGGATATCTCTATCGATCATTTCACAATTTAGAATATACTGTCAACAAAAAAAAAGAAACCCAAACAAACCCAAAAATTCATTTTTTGGCATATTTTTGGGATGAAATGTTCTATAAATCAGGTTGTGAATGAGATATCTAAAAGTCCTTCCATAAAAACTTTAGGAATACAGTCAGAAACTTGAAAGTTTGGTTTCTGTAAGTGCTCCTGAAGTGGAGATTTTTTTTTTTAACCCAGAATAAGAGAAAAAACTCATTTTGAGAAAAAGGCCTTTAAGGTTTTAGATTATAAAATTCTCCACATTTTTGTTTTGCAGGAAATATCAAGTTTGGTTGGGATGACATCGTTCAGGAAAAAGAGACGTTTCCAACGATACCAGACATGACAGGGTTTAGACGAGCACCACGGTGCTGCGCTCCATTTAAAAACACCAACTCGTTACTTCGCCTGCTATAAATCGTACTGATTTGGCACATATTAGCAAAACCTTAGTTAAAAAAGGTCCTGTACACTATATTGCCACTGTCTAAGTTTACACATTATGATTTAAACCCAGTTAAGACTGCAATCTAAAAAAGAGATGGCGATGTAAGCAGCATTTTCTTATCACATTAATTCATAAAGTGCCATAGATATCGTTCCAGTGATAACCTAAATAAGGTCTGTGGAATATTCCAGTCTTAGAAGTTAAGCAAAAACTCAGTGGGTTTTTATTCTTTTGCAAAACTCTGCTTCTCTAGCAATATCCCCTGGCAGTCTTCTGGACTGAGGAAGAAACCTTAATCATGCTCCATGTTATGGGGGATATGGATATAATTATGACGCTAGCTTCTCACTCGCATTGCAGTGCTGTAGGGGGTCATAATGTCCATGAGTCATTAATTGGATTGTTCTCTGTGATGTCCTCCAATATGTCAAGAGATCAAGTTGAAACACTTTCATCTATTGGCTTTTTTTATATATATATAATCAATATTTTGTGAGTATTTTTGCACCAAGAGGCTCAGAGTCTTCCATCTGAAGGAGTCCACACCCCCACAACCCCCTGCTCAGCCTCTGTAGAGTGTCACAGCTAAAATGCCCTAATCCCTTTGGCTTGTTTAACTCGGTCCCCCCCCAAACCATCTACTGCCTGAAAACAAGTCTGACCTAAAGGGGTGAATCCCCCCCCATCAAGTATCTGCCTCCCCACCCTCTCCCCCAGCACTGCCTCCCTCCTCATATAGCCAAACTCATATGGCTGCCTGGAAACTTGCTCTCCAAGAAACGGCCTCCCCGGTTTTCCCCGCTGCTCAGGGCCAAATGCAGGTACAACTCGGCCGGGTTTGGGGGGGTAGAGGTGGGTGAGGGGAGGGGGGCTGGTGTGGGGGTCCTCCACTGTATTAAAACAAGCGCCTTTCTCAAAGATAATAGTGTGGGCTGCAGGTTATAAATGATGCATTTTGCTCACTGAGACCTGATAATAGCAGTTTGGGTAGGAGGGGGAGAAAGTTCATCGCTCTCTTATCAAAGCTCGGTGACATTTCTCCTTCAGCTGTAAAATTTCATATCATATATCTGCTTTAAAGATGTGGCACCTTTTGTTGAACCGATACAGTGCTTTCCATTTCACCCAATATGCCTCTCTCACGGTATATTAATTTATAGCCCATTTGCTGGCTCTATAGCACGGCCTATCAGTGGAGATGACTGGGATTCAGTAGGACATCTGTGAATTGCCACACACAGGTTATTGAACTTTGAACAGCAGTAATTTATTTGCTTTGATTCAAAGGCACTGCTTGATATCAAGAGGGATCGTCTGCTGTGTGAAGCTCAAGCACATTTCCCTCTTGTCTGCACTCTCCAATTCTTGGTTTTCCCTCAGCATCCACCTTTATTGTTAACTTACTCACGGTATCTGAAAAAATGTGAAGTAAAACAAAGACTGGATTGGTAATCAGTATTTTTTTAGACCTGCAGGCAATTTTTTTTTTTTTGCCTTAGGTCGAGTTCTTTCAACTAGTTAGAGAAGTTTAAATTGATGCTGAAAACACACTGAGCAAAGCCAGTTGCTTTGAAAATGCTTATTTTGTGTGTTGAGCTAATGATGCTAATTAAAGACTATGTCTTGACAGATTATTGAAAGAAAATTAAGATATACTCTTGTGCATTAATACAAACATTTCCACTGAAATTTTTTTTAAAACTTTAAAGTAGTGATGTTTAATATTGGCTTTTTTACCGATATCTGATATTGTCAAACTCTTAATAACCGATATATGCAGACAACTGTCAGGTTGTATCTCTCATATTTTGAGAGACACAATTATTTTCTGCTCCTAAAGAGAGGAAAGATCCCAAAATATCCTTAAAGGCATATGCCACACCTGGGTGAAATTTAGCCTCCCCCCAACCAAAAATTAGTTACCAGATACTGGTATTTTCTGATATCACATTTTAATGCCCATATCGGTAGGCCATTAAAATTGGACATCTCTTCTTGAAAAGTATAGGGGGGGGGGGGGGGGGGGGGGGGGGGGTAGTTGCCTTTACCTCTTAAATCAAACCAAAACAGTTTGCACTTTTTTTTTAAATATAATTTCACATCAATACACTGCACAACATCACCACTATAATGATTTTTCCTTTTGATGCACTGTGTAGAGATACAAAACATGTCATATTAGGTTGAAAGTAAACATCACATAGCTTTAATAAGGATCGGTTTGAAGCTAATGTAGAGTATACTTTGTGAAATAAGATGAATTTACCAATGTAATTGGAAATGAAATGAGAAAATTACATGTTAAGGGATTGTTGAACTGTGCTTCATTATAGCTAATAATATCATTCAAAAGTATAGAGTGGTAGTTCATCTCTGTCTGTCTGTGGTTCACACCCATTTATTTTTTGAATTGTAGCAGACTGGCATCCTGCCACTTAGAAACTCATTAGCTTTCAGTTGTATGACATTGAAGGGAGAGGGACCCGGGTCCCTGTTTCTCTGCACCATAAAGAAAAGAAAGACAGGACACACATGCACACATGAAAAAAAAAAAACAAAAAAACAAACAGATGCCATCGTGGAGCATCTTGGGTGTTATCTGAGGAGGATCTCTCCACACAAAGGGACATTCATTGGTCTGCCAAGTATCTGTGGAGTGCAGGAACAAACCCTAGACTCTAGCGACAGATGATGATCTTATCGAAGGAGGGGTGAAGGGTAGGAGGTGCTGGTGGTTTGGAGGGGGTGGGGATGGTAGAGGGTGAAGGTGGTGAAGAGGTTTTGGTTGGGATTCAGAGGAGTGTGGGGGGGAGTATAGCTTTTGGGCCACATCATAGACCCCATTGCCAAAAGTGTGGCATTTAAGCATTGGATGATGAGGAACGCTGAAGAGAGAACACAGGCGCTGGATTTGTTCAATCTCCTAATAGCCTGTTATGAGCTTTCCTCTTGGTTCAGTCTGCTGTTTGTAATTTGATGGGTTAAACACTGTGACTTTTGTATTTGTTCTTAATTTGTTTGTGATGGGTATAGGTAATGGAGTTGGGATTTGGGGTCTTGTATAAAACTGAATTATCAATGTGCCATAAAGATTTTCCGCAGTTCTAATTACAAGTTGGTAACTAAACACAGAAGTCATTATGCCTTTACATACACACATGTACTTTTTGTAATAAACATGAATAAACCTATAAATTCTCATAAAGAACATGCAGACAGTCCACAAAAGGAACTCATTATTCATCCATGGGTTTTTTTTGTTTTTTGTATAGATCTTCTACTGCTATCTGCAACAGATGTGACAAGCCATCTGTGAGCCAAGGTCCTCAGGCAACATTTGGTATGAGATGCACACAACTGGCACCTAGACATGGTAGACCGCAAACCGCACAAATTGAATCGTACCCTCTATACCACCCCCTCCCTCTTGCATCTGCACTACCAGTTAGGCTACCCCCTTTTTTTAACTGCAAAAAAGTGTAACCCTGCACAGAAAGAAGGAAAAAAAAAGGAATCAGAGTTTTTGGCTGGGGAAGGCTCGAGCTGTGTGTCAAGCAGGGCTAAACAGGAAGTTGCATCCAAGCGGTTAAAGGCCGTGGGTCTTATCTGAGGACAAACAGAATGCATCAAGCGGTGGCTGTTGCTCTCAGTGATGACGGCCAGCTGTGCACCAATGTTTAATTATTTCTCTGTAATGAGCTTACCCACCTTCCACTGCAGCACCATGAAGACAGCATGCAACTGCAGGAGCAAGGGAGGGGGGCAGAGGATGCAGAGGGAGGGTCAGGATGAGATAAAGCTGCAAAGAATGTTTCATTTTTAAGGCATTTCCAAAGCTATGTAGTCATTTCTAAAACATAAATAAACATTTAACCCATGCTGGTGTTTTACTTACTTTTTAAATCTGCATTTCACAGAGGTTTAGTCTGATGAGCCAGTTTTTATGATGGGAGACATTTAACTTTTTAGTGGATGACCACCATTGATGAGTATATGATCAACGGAGTGTCATTTGAAGCGGGTGGTAACATTACAAGCAGGCTTGATCATGTTTATACATGCAAAGCAGCACATAAGTGCATATTTCCATACCAACACAACTGACAAGCACAATAGCGCACTGCAGATACATGGTTGATATTTACAGAGTAGACTAGAGCTGAATAGGTCATTGTACCACAAACTCGTCAGAAAGTTCAGTGATCACTGCAGCCCATTCAGCATGAAGCAGTGCCCTGAATTCTTCATTCTTTCATGTTAACAAATAGGTTGACACAACACGTGTAGCTTTTGTTACTATAATAATGCTGTTTGTTAGCATTACTGCACTAAAAAGCTCATTTTTTACTTCCTTTTATTTTTAGCAGGGTTTGTTTTATGCTGAAGATTCATAGAAGAACAGAAATTATGTTCTATAACACATAAGGTATAAGGTTTCCCAAATGATGGGATTCTCTCTTATGTCAGCAAACAGGTTCAAAGATACAATTTTTTCAACACGTATAGCTTTTGTTAGCATCATAATGCTGTGTGTTTGCAGTACTGGACTAGAGTAGCTCCTTTACTTTCTTTTATCTTTAGCAGAGTTTGGTTTATGCTGAAGATTGATAGAAGAGCAGAAATTGTGTTCTACTGCTACATACTGTAGGCTTAAGACTTACCTTTTTATTAGAGCTTTTAATTAAACATAAAAGGTTATGTGCAAAAACAGACAAACACCATTGTGGAAAAACAGAGTTAACTGCTTTCCGTCGCTGCCGGGTACAAACCTCCTATCTCCATTTTACATCATTAAAATCCTCTACTTCATGTGAGCTTGATTTGGTGAAAATATTCAAAACGTAAATGAAGAGTTTATTTGCAAAAGCAGTTAACTCTGTTTTTTCTAAATGGTGTTTGCCTGTTTTTGCAAATGAACTCTTCATATATTTTAGATCAGGGATCACCAAACTGGGACCTCTTGGGCCAGTGTCCAGAAGGTTTTCAATGAGTCCCTTTGCCAACACACCGGACTCAAGTTGATGAGTCCTCGTGCAAAACTTACTTGGTTGTTGGATCCATTGAATTTGAGCCAGGAGTGCTGGAGCAGGGAAATGTTGAAAACTTTCGTGACACTGGCCCAAGAGGTCCGGATTTGGGGATCCCTGTTTTAGACTAGGTATACATGTATATGTATATATGTATTTGCTTCTTATTTCCTTTTATTGTAGCGTAAACAGCTTTTGTTCTTTTTATACTTTGCTTAAACTTTCAGTGGTTTAGATTAATAGATTCCCCAGTGCAATTATTGAAGGTTGGGACAGCGCTTATTGAGTAGTAACCTTATAGAAACATGTTGATTTGTGATCACATGTATGCATGAGTTTATATTTTGTTTCTGCTTTCTTTTCTTCATTTTGTTTTAATGTAAAACACTTTGTGTTGCATTTTTATGTATGAAAAGGGCTTTATAAAGATAGATAGATAGACAGACAGACAGACAGACAGACAGACAGACAGATAGATAGATAGATAGATAGATAGATAGATAGATAGATAGATAGATAGATAGATAGATAGATAGATAGATAGATAGATAGATAGATAGATAGACAGATAGATAGATAGATAGATAGATAGATAGATAGATAGATAGATAGATAGATAGATAGATAGATAGATAGATAGATAGATAGATAGATAGATAGATAGATAGATAGATAGATAGATAGATAGATAGATAGATAGATAGAAGGTTTCCCAAATGATGACATTTCCTTTTCTGTTAGCAAATAGCTTAAACGGTACTATGCTTGCAACAGCTGTGGTTTTTGTTAGCATAATAATCCTATGTGTAAGCATTTTTTGGGATAAGACTTTTTTAATGGTTTGTTTTATGCTGAAGATTTTTAACATAGTCGTTAACACATATCTTAGCTAACCTTTAACTACCCAAAGTTGTGCCTGTTAACAAACAGTTAAAAAACTTAATGCTAGCAACATGTGTAGCATGTGTTTACATGATAACACTGTGTTGTTAATTGGACTTGAAAAGCTTTATTTGTTTGGCACGTTTGTTGTATGCCGAAGGAGTAGTAGCCCTAACACATATCTTAGCTGACACATCTTCTACTTCCCAAAAATGAGTCCAGTCATATCTAACGGAGTCCATGACTAATCTAGATAAATGTGTATTTTTTTCCAGAGTTTGCTGAGCATTTTGTGTTTAGAAAGTTTATAAAAGATTGGACTTTTGGTTATAGATGTCTGAATCACCAGACTTCCTTTGACAAGACTTTCTAGTGTTGTCAAGGCAACCAGTGTACAGCTGAGAGTTGCAAACATTCCCTTTGTGACACACACATACACACTCACAGACAAGGGAAACATCCTCCTCTGTAAACTAAGTTACAGTCTGTCATGAGGTTTATCATAACTCTCTGATTAATCACCATCCCAAAAAGTACACTGAATCTAAGAGATAAGATAGCTGTGGGTGTCAGGGAGGTGAGCACCGGTAGTACTAACAGTGCTGGCCGGCCCGCTGTTAATTAACTGGAGCTCTGCAGAGCACTAACAAGGGCCCTGGCTTCCTGGAACAACAGAAATAGGCCTGCCACTAGCGACTCTCACCAGTGAGCCTGCACTGTCTCACAGAGATTATCTCTACACGAGACACCTTTCAAGTAAGGTTAGCGCACCAAGAGTCTGAGGAACACCATCAGATGGATGCTGGTTTGATTTGCTTATCCTTTTTGCAAATGTTCGCTGTAGCAGGGCTTTGACTCAACAATGAGATCACACGTGTAAGTGCAAGGGAAAAGGACAATGAATAAATGTCACTGGGACTTGATGTGGAACTTGTGTGTTATGCAGGGCAGCCTCACTGACAACTTTGGGTTCTGATGTGTTTTCAGGAGAGCTGGATGCGTTCCTCAAAGATGGCGAGCGTAGGATCCACAGCCGGCAGCAGCTCCCTGTGGGGACAACATGGGGCCCCTTCGAAGGGAAGATCGAGATGAGCACTGACACCACTGCACTGGTATGTCCTCATTTTAGTTAACTCCTGAACAACTGCATCGCTTCAATAAAAGATCAATAGAAAACAAATTAAAAGGTCACAGTGCAATAAATGTGCTTTGTGAGGTTATTTAAGAAATGATCCAGTCTCAGGTAAGTGAACGGGACCTGAATCATAGTCCCAGAGTCTTTAAAGAAAGTTTTTATTGGCATTAACCTCAACTGTGGGATGACTTCTGAGTTGTTTGTTTCAAGAATCTCAGATAATGTTTGGGTGACCTGAAAATCTCAATAATTTATAAATGCTTGACTTAAACTCATAATTAAATTAAAACAGCTATCTGATCAAAGCAGATTTTTAAACGTATTGTTATAATCAAAGCATGATGAAATTAAGGAATTAAAGTAGCCAATAGCAAGTTAATCTGTCCAGTCCTGATTTAACTGCAAAAATTCCCATGCAGACATCACTTTGACAGTTCTGCATTGAAGGCATCACAGCATTTTATTTGCATGCTTCATTATGTGTTGTAAGCAAGGTAAGTGATTAAATATGCAATTTGAAGAAAGAATTAATAACCTTTCCTCTCTAGTAGCCATGTTAACATGATTGCTAGAAAGTCCAACATCAAAACCATATTAATAGCAGCCTCCATGACTTTCAGACCTACTGAGGTAAATCTCAGAGGATCCAACTGAATCCCAACATTAGGCTTTTCAAGTACATCTGTTTTAACTATTTAATCTGCATATTATAAGACAAAACATTTTAATTGGTGGATTTAGAGCTCGAGCCACGCTTCAATTGAATGAAGTCACAATTCATTATTTTTGACGTTACCCTGCACACAGCAGCTTTATATCTCCAGTTTCAAAGATCCCAGCAGAGGCTTGTGCTGACCTGCTGCTCTGGTGGAGTGACAAGTCCTTCATGGGTTTGATCTTCCATTCTGCATTTGGATTAATTAAGAAATTCCCATTAAAGTCATAAGCAGTCTCGCATTCATCCTGTTAAGACACATAGGGAAAACTCCGGGAGGATTTCAGACTGAGAGGCCTCCTTTTTTCAGATTCTTTAAATGCATAACTTTATTAAATCATTTCCAGGGCAGTTTTGACTGTTTTCTAAGCTCTCCTTATGGTTTTCAAGTCATCAGTGGCTTTAAATAACTCAGGCTGTATCATAGCCATGAAATACGGCTTCTCTCTGAGTAAAGCCAGTTATCCTTGGGTGGAAAAGTGATTTGACAGAGCAACACCTCAAGTTGCCTCCCAAAGTAATGCACCCCCATCTATTTCTCCAGCAATCTGCACATGAATTTCCCAGAATGGCATTCGGAACCAGCCCTCAGCTGTCCATCACACCCTCATTCAGCAGACTCTTTTTGGATTGTGTTTGCTTGAATGTTTTCAATAGATACAAATTTAATGAACTCATCACAATGCCTGCTGAATGAGATGCAAACGCTGATTGTAGCTCTTGGCGTGAGCGATCAGTTCTGAACTAACCGCTCTCTGAGGAATTCATTGCTGTTTTCTTTCTTTTTTTTTTCCCCCTTTTTTTCTCTAACTGAGCAGGTGCTGGTCATCACCTGTAATAGGCTGTGGAGGAGTCACAGAATATGCCAAACCTCCCTTGCAATTAAAAGCAGAGGAAGAAGCGCTGCCTTTAAGGGTCTCATGTGTGTCTATTCTCCAGGGGGGCTCTCAATGCTTTGCTGCTTGCCCTTCTCCACTCTCGAGTTTCATCTCTCAAACCGCGTTCAGGCTGTTAGCAGCTTCTCACTATCTCTTATTAAAGGCTAGGTCAACCTAACCATCATGTTTTGTTTAACTGAGCCTCCTTTTAATGTTCGTTACAACTTTTTACTTTGTTTCTTAGATGCTGAATAAGCCAGAAACTTCACAGTTGTATTTCGTGCACCACAAGGGAATCATCTAGTTTACAGTAGCATAGTTTTACTTCTTTCTTTTTTTTTTTTTTTAATCAAGCCTCTAGTTATCAAGCTGCTGCCTTGTTAAACAGGCAGCCTTTGGCAAAAATCCCGAATATAGTGCGGTATTTATCTCAGTTATTTCAGTGGGAGGTTGAGGGAGTTGTGCAAATCTTCAAATACTGACGAATCAAGACAAGAATGAACCCGGATGCCTCACCTGGAGAGGAAAAAGTTGAAATAACAAATGTCTGCGTGAGGAGAGCGAGGTGAGAAAGAAGAAGAAGAAAGCCTGGCTAGTTTTAATACATGTCCGGGCGGTCAGTGCTGCAGAGCTGGGTCAGAAGGCGGCAGAGAGCGTTTGAGGTAGAAATAAAGGCTCATTGCTTCAGGGGTCTCTACCTCTGCTAGGAGGCACTCTCCGTCATTCTTATGAAGTGTGACCTCCGTAGACTATTAAATCTCCTTTTACTCTCTCAGATTTTTTGAAACCATAAAGGTGAATGAATTACCCGAAGGCAGCCAGGTATGTGGCAGGAGTGACACCTCTCTCAGGCCTGAAACACATGACCCACTGGTGAGATATTGATATGCCCTCTCTGAAATCAAACATATTTTATCCCTCCATCCAGACACATCATTTAAGATGGGACTTTTTAGAGGTCAAGCTATTTTTGTTGAGCCGCTGCGTACGGTGCGCAGGTCCGTTTCTGGCACGACGCCCAGATAGGGACTAAAGTGTAATGACTCCTTAAAGTGGCTTACTGTAAATAATGAAATTACGGAGAATTTAAGCAGCGTTTGCAATAAACCGGACAGGAGAAGCACTTTGGCACACGCAGCGCCATTCAGGAGAAAATTGTGTTGGGTTTGACTGGACTCTGGGGAGCAGTAGTGTGGAGGTATAAGGCTATGAGGAGGAGGAGGGAGGGGTCCCTGGAGGCAGCATACGGGGGGCTGGTGTCCGTTGTGGCCTGTGGGTTTGGCCGCCGGTGGACGGCAGACCTCAGTGGCGACGTGGCGTGATGGATGATGCTGAGAGGGAACGGCGAGTGGAGCGTTTCGTGCAGTTGTCCGGGCAGGCTTTGAAAGAGAGGTGTAAAGCTTGAAAAAGAGAGAATGAGAAGAGATAGAGGGAGTCGGAGGGAGAAGAGCATGAAAAAACAGAAGGGAAAAGGCATGACAGGAAATCTGGGCATCTGCAGGACAGAGATAGGGTCACATCTCGACCGTTTATCAAAGAGGAAAGCAGATTTCACAGCTGATGGGTCTCCGTGGCAGGTCTGCAGACCCCAGGGGCTCAGCTTGGCATGGGGGACAGGAGTTGTAGTTATTGCTGCTGCAGACCTGTTAACACAATCATGTTGCACTGTCAGCTTCATATGCCTGGCCTTACTGAGCTAGTTTTACACGCTCTTCATCCTTCTGTATTCCATCCAAGTGTGTAACTTTTGATATTTCCCAAAAAGATAATAGAGGAGGGTTCAAGTTTCATGTGAACTGAAAACAGAGTAGCTGGTCCAGGTCAGAGACAAGAGGCAAAGTCAAAGCAAATAACAGACAAAAAGGAAAAAAAATAGAAAAGGAAATATCATGTGAAAGAGAAAAATAACATTGGCTTCTTGCTACTGTGGTTAGCCACTTTCCCCGCTCTGCTCCTCTTCCTCTCTCCCCTCCGTCTGACTGATGGAGCTGCCAGCGGCCCGTCTCATCCCTCACTTCTCACACTGATCAATCAGACCATTAGACTCCAATTACAGCCGGAGCCCCGGCGCAGGTGAGCGACGAGCACATTCAGCCGGGCTGCCGCCGCCGCCGCCCCAGCTTCCTCACACTCTCTCAAATTAACGCAAATTAATAGTGACACTCAGACATAAATGTCTGCAATCGGGGGGCTAAATTAACAGTCTGGGTCGAAGCTATTGAGTAGCAGGTGTCTTTAAAGGCGGTAATTACCTATGCTGGACAGAACCGGGAGGAGAAGGTGGCCCGTGGTTTGCCTGGAGTAACAGGCCTGGCCCCGGTGAGCCTGGCTTCCATTGTAGGTGTTAATAATTGATTGGGAGGCAAGCTATTAATGAGCAGCAGATTTAGTGCTGTGTTGTAAATGTGTGTTGATGAGGGTGTTGCCACCTCTTGTACAATGCCTTACCAGTGCTAATTACTGGGGCTTAGTCAAGGTGCAACTGTAATGAGTCTGCATTCAATAGAATTCTGGTTGTTATGTGTTTTGAGGCCCTTTTAGTGTAATTACACAGTAATTGAAACACATAAAACTCTCTAAATTCCAGATTAATATCTCTTAGGCATTTTTTTTCCAAATCTTGTCTTCCATCTTAATATTGTGCCATAAGCTCAAGATGCTGTGAGCACAGGTCTATGATTAAAACAGGTCAGCTGGGGCCTCGATACTAAGCCAAGGACCTGAAACGTGCAGGTTACAAGGAAATGATGATGGTCAATGAGCCCTGTTGACTAAATAAATAAAACATTTTAGTGTTTTCGTAGTTTAGACACCGTGAAGTAAACAGTATATTTCCAAGCCTAAAGAAAATTGTATTTGTTTATTCATTTTTTTCTCCGCTCTGTTATAAAATCAATCCGAAATTAATTATTTTAAATCACTAGAGACTAAAACATCCTTGAATTTCTCCGTAGCATGCAGTAGATATTCTCATGTTAATACATATGCACCGTGTGTCCATGTCTTTGAGTCTACAAGCGCTTAAGTGTGTGTTTCAGGTCTTAGTGTTTGTGAGCATGCTGGTGTGTGGGAGGGCATGAGCGCAGACAGTGTGCTGCTTTTGGCTGTGAACAGAGAGCTTTAGCTTGTAGACTACAGAAGAGCGAAAATGTCAAGATACTGTCCTAATTTTCACCTGGGACAGAGAGAGAGGCAGAGGCTGTCAGCCGATGGAGTGTGATTATTGTGTAATTTAGTACAAGGGTAGGAATATGGGCCCGTGCAACCAAAAACTGCTCCAGAAATTATTCAGACCATCACTCAAGCCATTTATCTCACCCCTTTTGCCCACCCTCTCCCTCCACTATGTTTATTGTTAGCTACCCCTAAACTTTAACAAGTGGTGGCGGATTTTTCTGTTTCAGAAATTATATTTTTCTTCTTGTCATTGCTTCATTAATCAAGAGGAGGCATTCTGAAAAATGTTTTGTTTTGGAGGCTGCAATCTATTTTGTGTGTGTGTGTGTTGTAGTTAATCTGCGCCCGTGGCAGGTTTCCCCTCCGAAACGCAGCGCTAAGCAGCGGTATCGCAGGCCTATTGTTGTAGCCTCTGTCATAGCAAGGAGAGCCTGATGCAGGCCTGGGCTCGCCTGATAAGGAAAAGAGGATTCAACATGGCTGGAAAGGAGAATCAGTGGGACTTGAGAGTGGAGTACGGATGGGGCAGATGCGCTCGCACACACACACAACTACACACATACATACGTACAGACTCACACAAACATACAGAACGATGCACACGTACACAATCACACATGAGCCGACGCACACACAAATCATCGCCATCATCACACTGGCACATGCCCAGGCAATTATTTACAGTAACATCCAATTACATATGCAAGAAGGCACCCCAGGATAGGACCTCTCTGTAGCATAGCTGCTAAATCACGCATGCACATGCACACAACATCAAATATGCATGCACACAAACAAACAAACAACCAATTTAACTAAAAATGAAAAAAAAGAGAGAAAAGGCTGAGGTCTAAACATTCTCCTTTATGTTTGCATTTAAAGGTGGCCTTTGCTTTCCAGCTGAAAGTCACACTGCCTTGGATATGGTTTGAAAATGTCCGACATTATCAGAACTAACAGGATTTGAATTTCTGTGTTGGACGCACAAATAATTTTGGCAGAGAGAACGTGGCTTCATCTAATGAAATAATGGGCCCAAATTTTAGGCGGAGAACCAATTTGTGATTGCATGCATCAATTATTTCTTGGGTTTAAACCAGTATCAGAGCTGGGGTCTCTTCAGATGGGTAAAATGGTAATTAGCTGGCCTGCTTTTCATTGCTTGGTGTCATCCATATATTTATCGATGGCATTATTGATGGTTTTTCATGTCCTTAAATGAAAGGAGGAAACATCCAAGCAAATTCTGTTGGAGAAACCCTTTTAATCTGGGCTTTTTTAATACACAAATCAACATTTCTTGTTTTTTGTAGTCAGAAAATCAGATGTAGAATGCAAAAAACGAACATATAAACATGGGGGGGGGGGGGGGGGGTGTTTTTTTTTTATGTTGTTCCAACCTGAAAGTTTAGTAAGCATAGCTGGAACTCATAGCTGCCCACATTAGCTGTGAAGCACTCAGTCCAGTCAGCTAGTCAGAGCTATTACAGCCACAGCTGAGCTCCACTGTTTGAGAGATAATACATGGTTGACTTGATCTACAAGTGAACCTGACATTTTGCTGTCCTTACATCACAACACAACTACCCAAACTGATATGGCAGGTCCCCAGATAAGCAGAGCAGGACTCACTGATTTGCTTTGTGTTCACTTTACAGTAATGGCTGCACGGTTTCCTCAAACAGGGTACAGTGGCTACATCATAACACAAACACAAAGGAGGTGATCGTTTGCAGCATAATTCAAGGCAGGTTTTGAGTTGGAAGTGTTGCCAAAATAAAAATGTTGGCACCCCTGATTTTTAACAATAAGTGGAGCATTTAACCTCTGGATATAATTATAGTTATAATGTTGGGAAGAACACTACTGAGTCAAAGTTCTCATTTATTCTGCTTGGACATTTTCTCAGCTTTCTGCATGTAGGAGCAAACATTTTACCTTTTACTCCCTACAACTGTAAGCACTGACCTCAGTAAACATAATAATAGCATTTAAAATGTTTGGATTATCAATAAAGACAATTAATGGCAGCATAAATGTTCAGATCCTTTAGATAACTAAAAAGTACAGTAAAAGTCTACATTAAGAATTTGAATTAAGTAGTTACAGTACTTGCAACTAATGGTTGCAGTATTAAAAGTTATGCATGTATGCAATATGTGTCTTACTGATGCACATTGAATATAAAGCATTTTAGCTGTCAAGGATGCATGTTCAAGCTTTTCATTTGTGATTAATCATATAGTATTATTATGTTTTTAAAACAGTAGCCTCTGAAATACACATACTAAAACTTTGTAATGATTATGAAATATACATATACATATAGATATTAGGGGTGCAACAATATATGTATTTGTATCGAACCGTTAAATACAGGTGTGTACCAAATCGTGAGAACTGTGTATCGAATACCAAGCAATGCAGAACAATACAGAATTTTAAATTTATTTCATCAACTTGTCTTCAGATGTGTTTTGTGTTGAAAATCTGCATTTAGATCTGCGTTCTACTACTCGTTCCACAAAATACAGGTCTTGCGTTTGGAACTGCTTTTAGTTTTTTCGTTAAAGGAGTGATGACATAGCAGTAAAAACTAGTCCATGTAGTTGACATGTCAATATGTCAAATCTCCAAAGAAAAAAACGTCACTTTTTACAGCGGGGGTTTGTTTTGAAACACTAGACCTCCTTTCCTCAGTAAAAGAGTTGGATGCGGTATTGATATGCAGCTTTACCCGGAGACCAAATTGACTTCATTGTGATTGGCTGCACCTTATTTGGCTATAACCTTATTTAGAGAAACTAGGTCAGGCTGGAAGTTTGCTAAAGGCTATCTGTTACTGTAGCAACATGGGCATTTCAGACAGTGAACTATGTTTATCAGACAAGACAACATTTAAAAAATAAATAAACTTACAGGTAATGACAAGGTTGTGGCCCCCTCCCTCAGTGTTGCAGAAGTTTTCTTTTAAATCCATTTGTTTGAAAACCCAGACCTGACTGCTTAGCAGTTACTCAGCTCCACTCCCGCAGTTGAATCAGCGAGGGAGGGGTGAGAGCAAAGCGGAGGGTGAAAGGATGGGGGGGGGGGGGCTGTTTGCTTATTAGTGTGCTCCAATTGGAGCAAATGAATTAAGTAGAATGATAGAACTACGTAGAATGATAGCCTGCTGTCTGATTCAACCGTTTCTGAACAAAGAAACAAAGCTGACAGACCATAAACAGGAACTTTGATTCTCACTCTGGACATTCACATGGCCTCATCAGAGCACAACAAATCATATTATACCCCCAAAACCCCAGAAAAGTGAAATTTGATGTCATGGCACCTTTAAATATAACCCGGATGGTAAGCTGTTGTGGACAAAATCCAACAGCTAAAAGAGGTATGCAATTTTTTGGGATCGAAAATAATATTGAACCGTGACACTGAAGTATCAAACAGAACCATGATTTTTTTGTATCGTTGCACCCCTAATAATTATATAAACATATGACTGAAACCTTTTTCAACCTGTGCTGCCTTCCTGTTTTCTATGTGCAGCTAAATCTTCATTTCTTAGGTGCAAATCTGCAACTAGTTGTTTAATTCCTGCAGCAAATGACTTGGAGTGATGATACGGCTTCATTCGGTGTTTTGTTTTTTAAACAGAAATGTTGCTGAGGTGGGAATTAGATGGCATGCCTCCACCCTGACTCGCCACTGGAAATGTGTGTTGTAAAGTTTAATAGACAGACGGGAGGCGTCGTCCTCCAGCAGTCTGCTCAGTTGCAGCAAAGCAGGGACCAGTGATGGTTGAAGGCCCCAGTGAGGCTTCAGATCCTGGGTGAGGGGTCCAGTTTTACACCCATAGGGCTCAAGGGTGGGCTGGGGGTCCCTCCCCCCCACCTTTCACAGCTTTCTGGATGGCTGCTGTCTTCTGGAGACCCATCAGGGACACAAACTGTCACACTGAGATGTATCTGCATGCTTATGGTTGCTATATGTTGTAAGCATCCACCAACAGCTTGATATGAACATTAGCATTCATGAACAAGTGTTCCATTCAGGAAAGCATAAGTCACACACTATCACTTACACACTTATCTGGAGACTTTTCTGAATTTGAATGACTGCTGGTAGGAGATTTGGAGAGATGCTTCCTCACCTGTGATCTGCTCGGCTTTAGGAGGCAACAAATAACTGAAGCTCAGCCTCAGTCTTTACAGACTGATAGTCTGACAGTTAAGCTCTGAAGTCCCTGGCTTCGCACACATCACCTTGTATTACAGCGTACAATATGGCTCCCCTAATGAACAGTTATCCTTCACTTCTGTGCACTTCAAATACGAAATGCAAAGACACAAGAGGAGGAACAAGAAGGAGGAAGAAGCCAAAATAAAGAAAAGTGAAACAAAGCTGAGTGGTGCCAGCTGCTTTGCCATCTGTCACTGTCATGGCTGTAATTTGCGATACTATGTTGAAACAAGTTCCTTGAGAAGTGCAAAAGATAATCCTCGGTTGTTTTCATTTGCACACCCCTGATAGTCCTCTTGGTATTCCAATGCAAAGTAAGTTTGGTAGCCTTGCTGATCGCTGACCAGTCCAGGAGGAATTATTCTCCTTGTCATCTCTTTTTTAGAGAAGTTTCAGTTTGAGCTTTTCGTTTAGAAACTAAATCATATGTTACTCACAGCCAAATATGAATGGTGACTATTAGAAATTTAGGCAGGCTCTGGGTTGCCTCTTTGAAGAGGGATGGCCACCCTACAGGGATGCGAACCCCTGCTGGTGGACCTTGATAAATCCTCCCTGTCCCCTGTCCTGGCCTTAGCCTTCTGATCTTCAGCCTAGTTGGCTCCAAGCCTGCCAAAGACAAAACCCTGTCAAAAGGACTCCGGATGGATGACCAACCAAGCAGAAAAATTCCAACCTTCTGACAATAAAACAACAAACACAAAACCAAACAGAAAGAAGGTTTGCATTAAAGATAAGAAAGCTGATAAGTCCTAAAGGGGAGATGAAGGTCTGGACAGTGTCCATTCTCTCCCTGGTGGTCCAGCAGCTCCTCATTAGATGGATGTGTATGAGTCTGTCAAAGCAGGAATATTATACCACAGGGTCGTCAGCAAACTAATTGGGTAACAAAGACCATTTCCAGCTCGGGAAACCCATCTTTAAACAGTCCGCGTGCTGAGCCTCTGATAAGAGAGTTCAAGTCTAATGCGTTTAGTGTGGGGCAAGTTCACCATCTTTATCTTATTTACTTAACTTGGTGTAAATATGTTGGTCTTTTACAGTGGATTTGGTAACACTCCATTTTTCTTGTGTGCATGCAGGGATCAAACCCCTGTGCAGTGCAGCAGGATGCAGGTGAGGTGCTGCT
Source organism: Atherinomorus stipes (assembly GCA_023101725.1). Classification (NCBI taxonomy): domain Eukaryota; kingdom Metazoa; phylum Chordata; class Actinopteri; order Atheriniformes; family Atherinidae; genus Atherinomorus; species Atherinomorus stipes. The sequence goes on from JALJCO010003224.1 coordinate 133,266, forward strand.
AATCACACATACCTTCGTTTGCTCCGTTATACCTTTTGATTTGTTTTTTCGCTTTCTTTCTAACCTCCGGTGATTTTTTGATGTCTTGTATTTCCTCTACTGCATTTCTTATAATTATTATTTTGAACACTTAGATATATTTAGAGCTCAGCTTCTGAACTGGTTGGGGAGCACAGGATCAGAGAGTCTCCTGAAATATAAAATCACATCCAGAAGATGCCATTCAAATGCATCATGAAATTTATAACTCCAGCAGTGAAGAGCAGGGAGTTCAAAAGAATATTAAAATCCAATACCTAAAGGGGGGCACCGTGGTTTATCTTAAGTCAGGGGCTTTATTCAAGCATCATGCCTTCTATTTTATTGTTTGTCTTTATTTGCTGCCTCTGACTGATCCTAGTCTTCCCTGTGTGGTTATGAGAGCAGGGATTTGTTGTGACCTCATTGACTGATTGACTCCTGAGCTGCCATTTCTTCCTCTTTGAAGAAATCCCATGTCTGCATGTTTATTCCTAACAGAGAAAAAAGGGAGGATCTGTCCAGAGAATACGCCACCTGGCACCTTGACCCCCAGGGGCCATGGTAATATCCATACAGGTGAACATTACTGGCTCCAGGTTCCCTATTATGTTCCCTCACACAGCACCTTGCTGCTCGGGGAGTCAGACTTAACTTACATGCAAAAGATCAAACAAGTTCTCACCCAATTGAATTCAAATGGAAAATTTGGAGTAATTCAAATAGTGAGTAGTGAAGCGATGAGGCTGTTCTGTCCCCTGACCAAAGCCAAACACAAGGAGAGCACACGTGCATATGTGCGCTCTACCTCCAAGACATGATTAAGTCCCGGAGCGCACGCATTACCAATTCAGCTTTCTCTTGTTTACAACTTCAAATAGTTCTCGGGACATAAGCATTAGACGTAGCATGTCGTTGGGAAGTTGAATTAAACATTTCCGGGTACAAAGGAAGCGAGCTTTGCCACAGATGGAAGCTGAAGGGCTCGGGAAAGGTGGCAGTATGTGATGAGTGCGAGAGATGTATGTGTGTTAAATGAAAGGAAAAAGATTTGAGAAGATAAAAACAGGGAAGGAAAGTACAATATGGAGAGGAAGTCAAGAAAGAAGGGAGAGAAAAGATGGAGAAAGGGGGCTTCTTGTCTGCAGGGCAGGCACAGCTTAAACTAAACTGTTTGGGTTTAGAGTTGGAGCACCTCAATGTGCCTGAAGGTCCTGAGGAATAGAGGATGGATACTGCCCCCCTCTTCCTCCTCTTCCTGTATCTCTATTCTTCAACACTATCCTCTCTTATTTAACAAGATGAATGTTCATTTTAAGAAAGAAAAAGATGTCTAGATGTGCTATTTATAATTAAGCACTTCCTCTTACACAAACAAAAACGATCCCAAATAGCCCATTATCATTATGGGTCTGATTTTATGTCTTTAAAAAAAAGCAACAGAGCATACAGTAGTCATGCAATGCCACCCATAGTCAGAATAAATCCAACCACTGAGCAATTCAACCGAGTGAAATAAGTAATAGCTAATGCAGCACATGAACTTTGATGCTTATAGTCCAGTCAGCAGGATAAAAGGTGATTTAAATGAGAAAATATTTATTCCTCATAGCGGCGCCATGATAGCAGCAGCCAAATAAAGGCACATGCGCACAGTGATGGGTGTCCCTTTAAAGATTCTGGGAACAGCGGTGACTCTCTCAATTTAATCGATTTTAAAATGAAAAGTCAATTTAACAAAGTTGAAAAGAGAAAGATGGGCTAAGGGAAGAAAAAAGCATTCTCTTGCACTCAAGCAGTAAACTAACTGCCGCACAGAGCAGGCAGAGATTTCAGCTGAATTATCTCCCACCTCACATTTGCTCTTAGGCAAGCAGTTTAAAAGCCAAGCGATTGAGCCAGTGATCCAATTTGAAATGCAGAAATGATTAGAGCAGCTTGCCTCATTTCATATCGAAATTCTCTGATTTATGACAGGGCACCAGCCAAGATCTATCTCTAAAGGGAATTAGTGTGCAATTCCTGCATATTTCTGTTATTTAGTCTCCCAATAGCAGATGCTATAGCCCTAGAGAGAAGGAGAGAGTGGGGGGAGAGAAAGGAATGAAAGCAGTATGTAGGTATCTTTTCATTTCAGGAGATGTAACCGTGGCCGTTTAGAAGAGGAGAAAATGACACAAAGGCAGACTTGAAAAATGGAAAGTATTTCCCACTTTATGTAGGATGTTGACAGAGACTGTTATTTCAAGTGCAATAATAAAAAATATATATATGCAGCGCCTAGTTAAGCGTATACACAGCTTTTTTTCCATTATGAATTGTGGGAGAACACACAGGGTGAGCTTGGCTTTGGCTGTTTTATTCAACAAAAAAAAAGACCCTTGCAACTCATCCATCCTTGAGGCTAAGAAAATATTAATACGCAGAGCGATAACGAGGGCTAGAGGAAAATCTCCCTTAATGAAATTTCCAGTTGACCACATGCAATTTGTTTCATCGCACTGAACAACTAATTGCAATGGACGTTATCAAGGTGTGAGTGTGCTGTCTGCTGTAAACTGGCTGGTAAAACAGGTACAAATCCTTTATCCTCACTCCCATGTTAGAAACAGAGAGCATATAAACTTGACATAACCCATACATTTTTTGTGCGTGTGCCTGTTTGTGATTGTGTGTTATGCTGGTATCATTAAAAGGAAAAAAATAAGAACATGGAGCTTCAAAATTATTTTCCAGGTCAACACAGTGGATTCAGACTAAGGATAGGCCGATACATCGGCCGACCGATATTTGCGGTTCTTTGCTGGTATCGGGTTGCACAGTATTCCAGTACCAGTATAGTGCCGCAACATTAGAGTGTTAAAAACAGTACTACACCAGTATTTACAAAAAAAATGCTACTTTTTAAAGAAAACGCAAATAAACTAGTCAATTGGAGCCTGTCTCTTAAGCGCGACAAAGTCAGTGAGTGTGACATACTGTAGTTGAAGATGCGGAGCTCTAACGTGAAGCGACTTTACTGAAGAGGAGGAGATGTCTGGTAGCAGACAGATGGTTTATGGTGAGTGGAAGGTGCCGACGACCTGAGGTTTGAAGTGTTGCCTCCTTTAGCAAGACGGACTTTGTAGCATCGCTTTCACTGCGGTGCATCAGGGTTCAACGCCTCGCCTTTATCATTAGCTTTGAAACTGTAAAACTTCCAAACTGTACTTCAAGCCAATACTTTATCAACAAGGGCTTTTCTGAGGACGTCACCTTTTCTTTTTCAATCTTAAATGACAACCACAGACTTGTACAATGACGCGGACTTGTTCAGTGACTTCAGGCAGGAACGACGGGTGCTAATGTTGTTCACTAGTTCACTGTAAAAAGCACAACGCTTCTACCAGCCCAGTAGCAAACCTACAGCAGCCTATAAAACACATCAGTGGTTAATAAATGCATTTTCACATTTCTTAAAAGTTATTACATTCTTAAAATGTTTAAATAGGTTTAAGTTGGCTCCAGAGATGAACTGACTGTTATCATGAAGTCAGCCACACAAACATGATTTTAAAGACATTACCCCATGCCTATTTAATCTTTGATATTATAAACCACTGACACAGCATTATATAAATTAATATGTTGAAACATATATTTTTTAAATATTCCATTACCCGTGCAATATTTATTTCACTTAGACAGTTGTCCAATTTATTTTTCTATTGATGTCCATATATTGTTTAATGTATAGATTGATTTTGATTTTAATTTAAATTTAGCATTGCTTTATAGTTTTCTGTTTCTCTGTATTCCAAAAGATTGAAGATTTTAATTATTTTATTTGATTATTTTGAAATAAAGACTGGTAACAATAACACAAACAAAGGAAATATTCAGTTTAGTTTACCTTTTTACAAAAATGTATTGAAAAGTATCAAAATACAAAATGCTATCGGTATCAAAACAGAAATTTGGTATCATGACAACCCTAGTATTGGCATTGGCCAATACATTGGGTGTGTTGGCCAATAAGCCCACCTGGAATAATTTACAGACTTGTATATATATATATATTAGGGCTGGACGATTATAGAAAAAATTATAATCACGATTATTTTGACTGATATTGAAATCACGATTAATATATACGATTTTTCATTGATTTTATAAAAAGTGTTTATTGAACCACCAAAACTCAACTTCAATATAACTTAAAAAAAAAACCAAAACCGAACCCCGCGACCCTGAACTGGATAAGCGGTACAGAAAATGACTGACTGACTGACTGACTGACAAAACCGGAAATAAATTAGAAACAAGTAAAGGAGTAAAATAAGAATATTATTTAAAATAATAATAGCAATAAAAATGAAAACTAAGTCTACATGCATTCCTGTTCGATACTCCCTGAAGTTTGCTTCCTATAACTCCACCAGTCTGTTCACTTTAGGATTGTTTTTCTTCGATTACAGTGTTTTTGTAATTGTGAAAAGGCAAAATTGAAATCACGATTAAAATTTGATTAATTGTCCAGCCCTAATATATATATATATATATATATATATATATATAAACATATATAAAGTTTTATTTTTTTCTTCAGTATTTATTTACAAGTGCACTGTTTCATTTTATATATTTATTTGAAGTTCTTTCCTCTTTTTATATATTAAAGAGTAGGGATGGGCAATATGGACTCAATTATGTATCACGATAATTTCTGTTTTTTATCACAATAACGATAAGTGACTATAAAAGTATCAGTCTGATCTTTTGTATTATATTGTATCTTTTGTATCTATACCTACATTCTACATTGAGTCTTAAAAAATATACTAGAAGCCATTAAAGTACATCAAATTAGTTTAAGTAGTACCAAATTTGACATTTATTCAAACAGTGCAAACAGCAAAAATACCTAGATATAAATAACTGTAAATACAACCTGATGAATTGAATTTCTCGTTTTTATCGTGAGATGACAAATCATTACCGTGGGGAATTCCTTTGACGATATATCTCACATGATAACATACTGCCCATCCTTATCAAAGAGTTATAAAATTTACTCTTTTGTATCTGTCATTATATTAATTTGAGAGTCAAATGTAGTATTGGTCCCAAATATCGTCAGGTTGTATCGGCCCAAAATATCTGTATTGTATCGGACCTAAAAAATAAGTATCGTTCGATCCCTAATTCAGACTACATGTGGAGTCATTTAGCTGGTGTTTTCCAGAGAAACAGGACTTTTTTCACACCAAGTGGGTGTTGAACGCTGAATGTAGAGCCAGGGAATGTCTTGATATATTCAAACTGAGTGGTTTTGATCTCTCAGTTGTCTAAATCCTGCAGCTGTGGGATCAAGACGGATACAGTGCCAGTTAGTGACCTTGGTGATGAGAGGGGGGCTGTGGGTGTGTGCAATGAGGAAAATAATCATTCCCACCCAAGGTCTGTATCGATTTCACCTGCCCTGACCATGAAGCGGGTTAAGAGTAGCCAGTGGTGGTGAAATGGTCAGCGGTGATATCATTAGCTCGTTGTTTACACAGGGAAGCAGGGAGTTAGAAGAAGGCTGAGTGTCACAAGCCACTTTCTTCTTCACCTCCTTCAGCTGATCAGAGGATCATGGTATCAAGGAGGGATTAGTAGCGACTTGGGATTTGTGTGATTGGTTAATTTATTGCGGTGATGGCAGGTCTTTCATCTATGGCAACATTTAATCAGCGCAGCCACAGAGGCTATTACAGGTTAGCTCCTTTCTGGAGTCAGTCTGGCTGTGCCATCAGCTCTATCACAATTCCCCTGAAATTTCCAAATTATCTGGAACAGGCTTTAGCTTCTCAGTAATAAAAATTAGAACAGATTCCTGATAGAAGCTTTTGCTCACACAGGGCCAATTATAAATAGTACAGCCCTGCCTTGGAAGAGGGAAAAGGGGAAAAAAAAATCCAAGTCTGAGAGATGTGCGAGGAACTTATCGTTCAGCCCCTGCTCCGCTCTGATCCAAATCCGTGTGGCTGAAAATTTATATTAGATTTTATCACAGAGGCCTAAGTCTAGAAAAATCAATGAAGGTTATCTTTTATGTTGCAGCAACTTGTGGAAATATTGATTTTCATTTTATAGCGAATTTGGAGCATCAGTTTGTAATCACTTCCTCGCTGACTACACTGTTTTGGTCACTGTATCTCTTACACGACGAACGGTAACAGAGCTCAGAGAGGAGGGAAAAAAAATAGAAATACCGGGAGAGTATTGAAACCACTGGAGTGAAGGCAGAAGGTGGATAAACCATAACAGACTACACAGAGAAGGAGGCCTGGGTGGGGGGGTTACAGGCTCTGACAGGGATGATAGTCTGTAAACTGATATTAGAGTCTGTATCTATATAAATGTAGCAAACAGTTTGTTGTTTTCTCATATTATTCTTTAAAATATCACTGAAATCTTGACATAGCATTTGCATTTTAATAAAGATACAAAGTTAAGATTGTTTCCTTGTAAACTAGCCAATAGGGGTCAGCATATTTTCCCCTCACAGTGCTGCTCTGGACCGGAAAAAGCCTCCACACGTCACATCCCCAGTTGGAGTTTGTTTCCATAAATCCGGTTCATCATGCATGCATGCCCTCGCTCCAGGCAAATTGTAATTTTCTGCCTGTCAATCTGCATTTCTCCTGGCCTCGGCCACTTAGGCCAACTGATCCAGTTATACTAATGTTTTCATTTGCATTTGCAGACGCTCCTCGCTGCAGTGACGCCATCCTGTCTTAATCCCGAATATGTTGCATGCAGTCGCTCGTGTGCGTCTCTTTGTCTTTGAGGCGGCTGGTACATGTGGCGTGCTTACAGAGCAGATATTGTAACTATAGATGCTTTATGCAAATGTGCACTTAGAGGGTGTCATTGGTTGTTGCTGCTCAATAAAGAAACCAAAGAAGATGTTGACAATTTAAGTGCTACATGACAAGGATTTGGAAAGTTCCTTCCACAACAGTCTCTAAAGGAAAGATTGCATTTGCTGCCATGAATCAAACAAATTTCATGTGACTTTTAACAGTGGGAAGATGTCTCATTAACGTGAGATTTTGTCTCTGTTGGCTACATTAAGAGCAGCTGGAATATCATGAATTCCCAGAGGCACAGAGGGATGGCAGAGAGGCCTCTCGCCTCTGAATAAGAGATGGCTCCAGTCTGGAGATCTGAGAAAGGGTTAATCTGATTCCCATTTCAGATAGTCGTCCTAGCAACAATCGGCCGGTCTGCTCTGCTCCTTTGACAGGGGTGTGAGATTTTCAGGTTAGCCTGATAGAAGACTTCATTGTGAGGCTAATTTGAAATGTGAAATCGCGGATGACTTAAATTACAGAGGTCCCCTCTCTTTCTCATCTGCTGCCAGCGCTGGATAAGAAGATGCCAGGAGAAGGAATAAGAATATCAACACACGCAATTTACTGTCTGTGTTTGATCAGTTTGCCGTAGCAGTTTGCCAACATGCAGAGCGAGGTATAAAGAGACACTGTTTAGAAATCTCTCTTTATATAGTGTCTGAATTAGTTTTCTTAATTTTTGCCTGCAGAAGAGATTCCTATCAGCTCCCTGAAAAGTGTTTGCTATTTGTAAATAATGCGCTTTGAGAAATATTTATATAAATATATATAAAATCTGTCCTCCAGCCTTCAACTAGATAGAGTTCATGGAAAGAGACTTGGGTGGGTGGAGGAGTAGGAGGAGGAGGGGGCATGCAGGCACACTGCCGGAGCACAGCGCTCATCTCTTGTGCATATCTGTGCCAATTCAGACCTTTAACATGCTCAAATGACATTTGCATTTATCCTTGAAGGTTGTTGCCTTTTGCGGGGGAGAAGTAAGTGAAAAGTGCAGGAGAGGGCTGGTATTTTTCTGTTGCATTAGGCAGATGGACAGTGTCCTGTCCCTGGCTGCCTCATATGGGGGGAGAAAAAAAAAAGAAATGAAATGTCAAGATTGCGAACCCAACCCATTTTCTCTTGGCTAAACTATTTCTGTAACATCCTAATAAAGGGTGGGGGAGGTGGGGCTACATGGTTCAAAAGGAATGGCCTGAAAATACTGACACTGTAGCTTTGAGTAATACACTACTGTACACAGCTGCCTAAGATATGACTATCAACCACCCCCTCCCACACAACACCAACACACCATTTTTAAAAGAGATATAATAAAATGGAAAAAAAATCACAAAAATGGAAAAAAATTGAGAAAAAAATAGAAATGATCTGTGGATAAACAAAGCGAATCTGGTGGCGCTGCACCACGTGAATCTACTACAGAGGCTCTTACTCTCTATCTCCCTCTCTTATTTATTTATTTGTCTTTTTTTCTTTCAGAAGAAGAATAAAACTCCACATTTGACCTCTGACCAAGAAGAAAAATGACCTTACACATTCAGAATAATTTTCCGGCATATTATAAAAACTCTAACCTCAATCGCCCTTTGAAATGGATACTGATTCTTTAAATTCTTCCCCGCTTGTTTCAGGAAATAGTGAGATCCTGGTGATAGTGAGGCACAATGTGCCCAAAGTTCACTGCAGAACACTCACTTCCTTCTCTCTGAAAGTCACCATCCTATTTATTTTCTTTCTCTTTTTTTATGATTACTGGACACCTGGGGTATTCCTTGTAATCTGCACAATCAGATGCAGGATGACTGGGTTCACTTCCTCTTTTTTTTTGATACAATGCAGGCTCTTGCAGCCATTTGTCTTCACTCCAACCACCGCTGGAAGCCTTTGTCTGTAGGCCGTCACACGCAAACGCAGAAAAACCAGCCCTGATTTTTAAATCTTCTCACCAAAGTGCAACAACTGGGACTGTGCTGGACTTGAGCCGCATGCTGTTTACTTCCTGAAATTGTCTCTTTATGGCCATTCAGAGACGTGGAAGAGCGTAACTCAGTGGTTATTAATATTTCTTTAATCACCAAAATAAGCAAATGATTAGTGTTTGTTATCTGTCCTCGACCAGAAGACGAAGAGCACGGTCCCGGTGGTGCTGAGCGCCGGCCCCAGGTGGCTGCTGGATGTGACTTGGCAGGGAGCGGAAGACAACAAAAACAACTGTGTGGTGTACAGCAAAGGTAAGCAAGCAGCTCCAGCATCCTGTTATCTGTGCTCAGCGCTGCACGCCACGCCACAATCCTCCATCCACTCCTCTCCCTGCCTTTCCGCCTTTCTTTCACTGTTTTCCACTTCTCTTTCTCACTCTTCTCAAAGTCACAGACGTTCACTAATAATTGCATCTACACATTTACAAGGACACACACACAAAAAAAAAAAAACACATGCACGCACATTCCCTTACACCATATCAGTTTTTCTCATCCAAAGGGTAATTTATATCACTAAAACTCTGATTAGGAACTGAGAAACACCACTTGACACACAAAGTTAATGGTCTTTAGATTTCACAAGGTAATTAATGTCCTTTTTTTCTCCCTTTATTAAACTAAGTGAATCCCTATCTCAGGATAGATAGCAAGGAAAGCATAAGAGGAGATGGGTTTGCCACTTTACTTCATTTGCTCTCTCACTAACTCAGCCAAAATTCAGTCGTATATCTTTAACACATCAGTGGTACTCATGTTACTCCCACTAGAGGAGGATTTACATAAATATATGTGGGGGAGAATACCAGCATCTCTCAGAAAATCCATGTTGTGTTTTGTTAAAAGTGACACGAAAAGCACAAAAACTTTGATGACCCAGACATAAAGATAAATTCCTGAGTCTGGGGCATTGAGTCGAGCAAACCCTCATTAAAACCTCCCGTCGCAGATGAGTGGAGATTTCGGTTTATTTGGGCAGATGCTTGGACTGTATGCAGCGATGACACCACAGTCATGAAAGCACCAGGCTCCTCACAGCTGTAATTGGGTCTTGACGGGCGTTCACCAAAGAGACAGCAAAATAAATACGTAAATAAAGTTGTGTTTTCTGGATTCCAAAGGGCGAAGAGAAGAAGAAGAAAAAAAAAAAAGGATGGGGTAGGGGGGGTCCATTTATCACTTTTCAAAAATGATTACCCCGTGACAATACCCCCAAAGCTGAAATGGAGCTTCTTCTCCCTCAAAGTGAATAAGTGGCAGGAGTGGGATTTGCAACCCGGATTTTCGGTCTCCCAATTCTCATCTACTAATCACTAGACTGCACTGGGGAGTTATCCTCTTAACCGGCTACTTAACTTTGTGCTCTTTATCACCAAATCATTAAAGTTTTGATAAGCTGTTAAAGAAGATTATGCACTTCTTTAAAATCTTCTAATCTTTTTGCACAGAGACTGACTGTATGAAACAAAAAAAGGCCAATAACAGGATTTTTTTTCCCTCTTTTTTAAGTCAAGCAAATTTCCTCTGCCACTCTTCATATCCATATCCAGGAGATAGCATCACATACAGGGCAGGCGAGCGTCATCACCTCAGCTGGGTGTTGCTGGCACTTCCTTTGTTTGTCACTTCTGGCTTGACCTTATTAAATTAAACACAATAACATCTCCAGACGACCCCTTGTGAGAATTGCTCTGTGTTGTACTGTGTGAGTTCATTACTCTAAATCCTCCACAAGAATCAGTTCATGCTTGCCAACTGATAATAAATGATAATGGAGGGAACGTTGAATGGGATGAATTAATTTAAATCTCAGAGCAGAAGTTAAGTATCTCTTGTCATCTCAAAGAAGCTGGGAGACAATTGGCAAATCTAAAATTTGGCAGCATGGATACACTTTTTTTTCCCCCATTTTTATTCTTTGTTTAGCATGTTTCCATGACGATTTACCTCTTTAACTTGCAAATGATGGAGAGGTTTTAAACTAGATCACAATATGTGGGGTTTTGGTATTATTATGAGACCAAAATATATTAGAAATTCCAGATGTGTAATTCCATACTTGACTCAAACAGCTTTCTAGAAACTTTGCCAAGGAGCGTTGGGGAAATTGGTTGGGTGTCCATTCCATTCGGTTTTTCTCCTGCAAAAAAAAAAGTTCCACATTTTGCTCCTGGCTACTTTTTTTTTTTTTTTTTTTTGCATATGGACTTGGAGTAAGTTCAGAAAGTGGTTGAAGCGTTTGATGCCGTCCAGCCGTGTGACTCCTGCATCCAGGCTGATTTATGCCTCTCATTCTTCTTCATCGGCTTCTTTAAAATATTCCAATCTACAAGTCTGCGCACCCTCTGGAGGTGACATTGAAATTGAGTGCCAGCGTGCCGAAACTGTCAAATCTTTGTCACATTCAATATTGAATTTGGGCTCTTTGCTGGAGTTTTGAAGCTCTGCTGGAATTGTGGTTGTCGTATCTAGAGTGGCGTGGATCAAGTCGAAGGAAAAAGGCTTCTCGGAAAGTCCAACGGGAACTTACTTCCTACCTCCAAAAAGCAGAGGCCCAGATTGTTTATATCTTCACCCCGGCGCTGTTTCCCCTCTGTTGGCCGCTTCATTGCTCCCTAAGATGCGTTATTTATGGAAAACAGTGAATATCTCAATGCACAGTATGCCTGAGGAATATGTTTTGGCTCACGTTTCAGTGGTCCCGGCTTTCTTTAAGGCTGTCTGCAAAGATAGTAGCAGTTCAGTTTGGATGCTTGCCAGTGTGAATCTATGGGGGAGTATCTCTAAGTAAGGAATGGTGATTGGTTTGAGTGGCTGTTGCTGAGTGATGGGCGTTCTGTCCTGCCATTTCTGCTCACCTTCTGTCCCTAAAACTTGTCAGGAAGTTGGGAATTAATGTATTTGCAGAGAAAACAGGGTTCAGAAAAATTTGATTTGTCTTATACATGCAGTAGTGTTTACTAAGCAGTGTGATGTCATCGTTAGGTAATATACAGGACATTGGGTCAGTGATATAGATTTTCTGGTGTTTTTTTTTTTTTTTTTAAAGAGATTTAATTGAATTCTTTTACATTAAAAAAAATCTTTAGGTATCTCAATTTTTCCCATTTGAAAACAAAAACACATGTATTAAAGAAAAAGGGCGGAAAAGGGAATTTAAAGACCATGAGTAAGGTCTGAGTCATTTAAATGTCTCAAATTGGGATTCACAGAGCCTTTTCATGAATATAAATTATTCTTAGAATTCCCTCTCTTACAGTGAGAGGGAGCAAGAGCCCTGAAGTGGAAGTAAGAAAAGTGCAATATCTGTTTTTCCCAGGCTGTCAGCATGGCCCTGTTTGTTTTACATTAAACTCCCAGGAAGAGCCTTAGCAGCCAGCCATTACTAAAACTCTCAGCTCTACTACCGCGCTAACTCATTATCGAGAAATCCACCTGGAACTCCCACAATGCCTCCCTCTACACTCCGACAGTCTCTTTGAAGCGCTGAAGTTATAGAAACAGGCAGCAAGTCTGCAGAGTAATTATATGTTACAGTAACACCGGAGACCGCGGAGAGAGGGAGAGAGTGACAGACAGGAAGACGGAGAGAGGAACCAGTGGAGAATTTTCTCCGCAGATAAACAACACAGCGATAAACAATGCAGCTGGGAAGTAGGAGAGATTTAATAGAGGAAACAAATTCAGACACATTTTGATTTTTTTTTTTTTTTTTTCATCTAACATCTGCTCGTTGAATACGTTAGAGGTGGAGACTGTTCTGATGCTGCAAACCTGCCTGATTGGAGGGATTTTAGCAGCTGTTATTAGAGCCAATTTAGAAGAAGAAGCTGTTAAAAAGCTTCCGAAAAGAAAACTACTTTGCATTTTTTTTTCTTATTGCTAATATAATATTTGAATATTTGAATTTAGTATACCATCATTCCTTTTAATGAAACCTCTCGCCTTCCTGCAGAATACACCATCGAAATCAGGCACATTCAGAAAAGAGCTGTTTTTTAAGGGCTAAAATACAATACGCGACTCAATTCATTGTTAGAGTGAGCTTTCATTGTGCTCTCCCTATTGTTACCTGATATCTGAGCCCATTGAAACTATACACATTCAGTGCAACCACATTATGGGGCATTATTCAGAGGTCACCTAAACTTTTCAACTGTAAGCCTCTTAAGCCAGACCACATTCAGATACAGCATGTCCAATAAGTCTCCAGAGCAACTGAGCCCATTGTTCGTGCAGAAATTGACCAATGTAACTAGGCCGTTTTACATAAACCCGGACAGTGCAGAATTAGCTAACTCTCAGTGTCTTTGTATTATTTCATATCCTGTAAGTCCTCTCTATCAGATTTTTTTTTATGCCTTCATTTGCTCTTTCCACTGATGTGCTGCTGCAGACCTCTGAGGCATTCAGTGAATCACCTTGACCTGCACGGACACTTGCAAGTGTTATTATTTTTATTATTTGCTTCTATTCTTTTTTTTTTCTTTCAATGTGCAATGAAAGCACAAAGATGCACTGCTTCCCGTTCTGCTCCCTGGCAACGTGCAGCATGAAACGGTGAGAGGAGGAGAGTCTTACAGTTCAAAATTTAATTGTTCATTTCAACCCTCCTCCTTTAAAAATGACTGCGGCGAATAGGAGGTGCGAGGGTTATTATCTGTTATCTGGGAACATAACGAAATAGTGTGACTGAATAATAACTAAACAACTGACAAAATGTAAAAATTTCATTATCAGTGTATTAAAACAAAATTGTACCCTAAAGGAGTTCCCACCACAGCTCCGAGCAGCCGACTAATTATGTTTAATTAAAAGACAACAGAGATCAACAGAATCGTTTTCATTAGGAAATTATTAATGATTCCACTGCAACAATAATTGATTGCACTGAGCTACACGATAACTTGGTACGGTCAGGCTGGAGTGAGCCGGGTGGAGAGGAGCTGCTGGTTGAGGCATTTGGCAGTCGTTGAGTAGCTGAGCTTCCACAATAGCGCTTTTCCAGGAAGTTATAAAGAGGAGAAGGAGAGTGTGTAGTAGGTTAAGGACAGAAAATCCAAATCATCCAGTAATCTGAGAGGACTTAACCATCCCACACACGCATCCAAGAGGCATTCGTGAACATATGACCAAGATGGGAACACATACTCACACATATTATTTCCCCTTGCTTCTGTTTACATATTCAAAGGGGCGTTTTTCTGCTTTTTTTTTCTGTGCGTCCCACTCGTAAGCATACAAAGTACACGCGCGCATACACACACACACACACACAGAGGCACTTTTCTGCTCCTCCATTCAGAGCTGTGTAAAAGACGTCAGCTCCAGACTCTTCCTCCGTCAGCCTTTTATGTGCATTGTTCTCCCGCCGCGCTGTGCTAGACAGTATAGCACATGCACCAGACACCACACTCTGCCTCAGCACCCACATCCACAGCAAGAGCACAGACCGAACGCCATTACAGAAATCTGGCTGCTGACACATATATGTCCATCTGCATTCAGCCTCTGAGACAAAAACCACAATGCAGGGAGGAAATGTTAAAGACTTGATGGGCACTGATGAGGGACAAGACTTTTCTTTTCATGCACAGCTGTTTTTTACATTTGCAGCCCTGCTCTCTGCACATTTCCCTTTTTTGGGGAGGGGGAGTATGTGCTTGGGATTTGTGTTGTGTGTGTGCCCGCCGTAGAGTATAGCCAGTCGTCCTTGTATCAATGCCACGGAGGGTGTTGGGCTAATGAGCGTGGGCTGTCCTTAGAGCAGGAGGGTTTGGGTTGTGCCATTCACTCTGCATATTTAAATGCCTTGTAGAGCTTAAGTAGGCCCACTTTTCCATGTCAGGGCAGCGTTCAATCCTGCTGCGACCATTAATTATGATACCATTGTGCTCCAGTGTGGCTAATAAGAGTGATGTATTGCACCCTCATGGCATTATAATCATCTGAGTGAAGTACCTGGACTACGCTGAGCTCACTTTAAGCACTACCTTTACAAAAAAGAAGAAGAAGAAGAAAGAAAATTGTGCAGCCTCCACTCCTGGCTCCACTTGTTCCCTCCACATGAGGGCATGACATGGATTTAACTTCTGTATAATTGCATAATCAATAAAAAGAAATGCTTTGGTATTGATCATGCAGGAGGGCTGATTATGTCACTAGGAGGAAAGACGCGTGCAATCAGCTGTGTTGTGAGTTTTTTCCCCCTTTTTTCCATCTATAATTGCACTCTCTGTTAGCTGGTCAATCTTTTATGAGTTATCTGCATAAGTTTTACATGCCTTTCCACACAGAGCTGGATAAGTGGATTTTAAGGAGCTTCGTCTTAATATTTGGGCATGTCTTCCTCAGTATTGCATGTGTTCAATAGGGGGAGAAAAAAGATCACATTTTATTACATTAATCACTGCGAGTTAATGTGATTATATGTACTTTATATTTCCTTTCTTAACTTTCCTCCCTTAACAGCATAATCAATGACCGTTTTATATTCATTGAAAAATTCTGCGGATATGAAAAAATAAGCCTCCGCGACTTCTTTTTAATCTACTGCAGGATCTTGAATCAGTAATTAAAGAGTCCATTCAGCGTGTGTGTGTGTGTCTTCTAAAAGCCCTTAGCCTGCTTTTAGGCCTGGGCATGATCCAGCCCACCGCCCCCATCTCTGCTGTGGTAAGTAGGTGTGAAAAGCATTGTCAGTGTGCTTCAGGATAAAGCTCTGCTGTTGGATGCCATTGGTCAGAGTCACACACACACACATGAATATAAGATCCAGGAGCAGGTTGAGATGAAGAGTGTGTGTATGTGTATGTGTGTGTGCAGGGATAATCAGAGACAAAAGCTGAGAGCTGGAGAGAGGGGCCTTTCTGCACATCCACAGCTTTTTTTTTTTTTTCTTCTTCTTCTTTTTGCTTTTTTTTTTTTTTGGGAAGAGGGGCTATTTCATCAGACTTGAGGAGGGTCACTGTGTGTGCATGTGAGTGTGTGTGTCTGTGTAGGAGAGAGAGAGAGAGATGGAGGGACAGAGATAGAGGAATCACTGAGGTGGAGGGTTTTTAGATCGTCAGTCAGTGTGATGGAAAACCGCACGGTTAAAGTCCCTCTGAGGGTTGACGCAGGACTGCAGCGACTGGAGCTAAACAAGTGAAACTGATGTTCCAAGAAAGCAAGAGAGAGAGAAAGCAGGTGATCATGCTAAGAAAAGAAGACCACAGAGAAGGGGAAAGGACATGACAGGCAAAGAAAAACACTGACGCCTCCTTGAAAGAAGAGCATATGACACAGACTCTTAACAGTGATGCTGCAAGTGGAGGGAAAAAGAGTTGGAAATAAAAAAAAATCCATTCATGCTATAGGACCCACCGCTGCAGGAGCCATTTTTCCTTTGATAATGTATACCCCTGCAAATCAATTTTTAGGCTGGGCAACACATAATCAGATTTTCTCTGAGGAAATAGTTCAAGATATTACAAAATTGTTTTGCAGGGTCGTCTCTGTGTTCATACCAGAGAGCTAGGCGATAACCTTTATACATACCTTTGCAGCTAATCCATTTTATTGATTGTACATCCACCTGCGTGGGAAAAAAAAAGAAAAAAAAAGCACATGGCCCATAGTCTTTAGAGCCCCATATCAGGGTGATATCACAGTTTTTCTTTTCACATTGCAGCGCGCAGAGGAACACAACTGCAAGCCCCCTTTAGCAGGAGTATCTTATCTGGGGGTCGTTTTATCACACCATCTGGTCAAGGGATCTTAGCAATTCCAGCCCTGGAAAAGTCCAATGACATGGGTAAGGACGCGGGGATGCATGAGGCAGGTTCAGCAATGAGCTGTGCAGGTGTGATAGCAGCATTATGGAGATGTTGTACTTGTTAAACTTGGGAGTAATCTCTTCGAATCTTTGGAGATACTTAAGCAAAGCTGTGATCAGGTTTGTTTTTTTGACTATCAGGGTTTTGAGGCAAAGATACAAAAACCTGAATTGAACTGACTCTTTTCTTCCAAGCAAAGAGTGTTTAAGTTGTCAAATCTGAGCTTTAACTGTAGGCGTACATGTTAAATCAAGTTTCCAACCTTAAACCTCTGTTCTTTGGACTCGTTTTGATGATGACATTTATAGCTCACATTCCTGGAGCTCCCATTGACCTTCAGCATCCTCAAGCTGAGAAGCACTTCTCAACTGGTAGGCCAGCACCTGGATATCAACACACTGACCGCTTTGAACGTGAAACATGGCTGATTGGTCAAAGAAACACAAGATGACACTGGAGAAAGCAAAAAGAAAAGAAAGAGTCTACATCAAACTGACTTTTACTGGCTGGAGGGAGCTCAGAGAAGAGACAGCATGAAGATGGATGGAGAATTAGCCCTCATTGGGGGGCACCACAGTGCCAAAAACAGCCAAAGTTTAATTGTGCTGCTTTAAGAAATTGAGTGTATGTGAGCCGACAGTCCCGCTATCCTGCAGGTTTTTGTTGTTTCCCTGCTCCAGTGCACCCGATTCAGAGCAAACCAATCTAACATGGCGGTAGGCAACCTTTGGCATTAGTGCCATGGGTGGCACCCCACGACATAAACGCTGGCACACTGGCACCTTTCAGTGTTATGGGAATTCTCACGTTTTGCGTAGCCTGATTTCTCATGTCCCTTCCACAATCCCCACAACATTGTACCCGCAGTCCCGTCCAGATTCCTTGAAACCTGCGCATTACAGACGTCGTCAATAATGGCAATTCCAGCTGCCAATAACGGTCAAAACTACTTCCAATCCCTGCTGGAGGAGCTGGACAGTGCATACACAGATCTCCCACTCCACTCAGCAGGGACTGCTCTTCAGAAATTCGGCTGTCTCTGGGACATTGCACTGGTACTGCTGCCAGTCTTGGGGTCAACATATCAATGTGAGCAAGTGTTTTTATGTATCAGTGTGCTCAGCCACACCCACAATTGGTTAAAAACTGTGCACTGTGAGGCATGTTTTCATTTTGTTGTAAATTCAAGCCCCAGATCACAGAGTTCAGAGAAGCAAAGCAGAGCTAGCGGTGATGCTGACCATCTGATGGCTGCTTTATGATGACATACAGATACAATACAGCTTTTAGAATTAATTAGAAAATAACTTAAAAAATAGGACTGGATGTGCTCCATATGGATGGAATAAAATTACAGGTATGTTGGATCATTTTTTGTATTCTGTATCATTATTTAGATGTGTGTCATAGTTGATAATGGCACACTTGTTGAGAAGAAAATTTCAAACTGGCACTTCATGTCACAAAGGTTGCTGATCCCTGATCTAACAGCTAGGGCTGTAATGGTCCAAAAAATTCATAGCATTCAGTACGTACCTCGGTACAAAAATCGCAATTTGTTTTTTTGTCATTACAGTAATGAAAAAAAACAAAACAAAAAAAAACATGTTTTTATCAACAAGTTCACGCAGATTTGACATCAAAGCTCTTTGTTTTTTTTGGCATTTTGTTTGAATGAGAAAAAAATAATATACAAAGAAAATATTTTAGAATAGAATTCTGTTTGTTTGTTTTTTTTTACACTTTTCAATGTAAAATAGAAAATAAAAACATGCTTTTACATATAAAGTGACACCATCTGAGTTTTAAGAGCAGCGTTTAACAGAAACAGCTCCACTTTCATCCTCATCACAAAAGTAAACATCACAGCAGATTACTGTTCTGCTCAGATTGCCTGAATAAAACAATGTACAAATACTGTAAGTAACATACTGCTGTTTTTACTCTTGTTTCCACCAAATTAGTCTGTTTTCTAGTCGCACCAGTAACATTCAAACTTGTGTGGTGTCGCTTTAGATGCATTAGTATGTTGGATGTGTTTCTGTACATACCCGACCGCAGCTCTGCAATGTCGGCACAGTTTTTATTTTGTCTGCTTTTTTTTTTCTCCCTCTTCGTCTGAAACCGAAGTGCCTCTGCCGTCAAACTTGAGGCTTGGCGGCGCTTTTTCTAGCTCAACAAGCTCACATGTCATGTTGTTATGAGTTGTTAGAAACAGGATGGTAAGCATGCTGCACTAAATGGAGGTGAAGATTCACCAGTCCGTCATTCAGTTATGTCAGGTGGCACGCAAAAACTTAATGAAACAATAAATAGCTGAATAAACAAATCCTGCACCCAACAGTTTGGTACAGTGTTGTGCCTAACCGAGAGTAGCGTACCGATCGGTTCCACACAAATACACATACCGTACCGTTACAGCCCTACTTAGAGCTTCCTGTCAACTTCCTCACAAGGACCCATTTATTTCGGTCAGGTGCGTTGGAGCAGCGAAGCAACAAAAACTTGCAGGACAGTGGCCCTTGAGGACCAGAGTTTGACACCTGAGAGACAATTGTGTACATAATATTAATTCTAACCACATTATTTCCCAGTTACTTGACTGGGGAAGACAGAGAACCTCTTTTTCAGTAGACGGTTGTATATTAAACATATACAAAGTCCTCCAAGTGCGTTATGATCGGAACATCTAACTGTGCATGATGCCAGCACTCTTGTCAGCCAAAAATGCAGACATGGATGCAAACGGTCTCCTACATGCATCTTCCACATGACCTCTGACTTTCCACCAAAGTACTTATAAACTACTATGATACACCCTGAATAGACAACCTGAAGTAGCAAAAGACTTGAAATAAGGGGTGCACTCAAAGAAATGAGTCTTTGACTTACATACAGTAACGTTTTTATGTCAACATTCATACATTCATTCATTTTCTGTACCGCTTATCCAGTATAGGGTCGTGGGGTTGCTGGAGCCTATCCTAGCTAGCTATTATCATGCGGGAGGCGGGGTACACCCTGGACTGGTCGCCAGTCTGCTGCAGGGCCTAATTATAATATGTTACTTCAAATTAAAAGAAACAAGTTAATCTTACTTTGTTGTTCATGGTGCTTTGATGAATTGTGTTCATGCAACACATACCCTATACCAGTGGCTCTCAAACCCCCAGGGGGGCCTCAGGGCTCTCTCAGGGGGGTCCAGCCAGGTCTACAGTTTTTGTGCTTCTAACAAAAAATGGGCATATTCTTGGCCCTCCCAAATGCAGTGCATTTTTTCATGTATCTCGTGGTAAATGTTTGGGTGCATGTGGTAGCGATGGTGGGATGGGGGGCTTGACATTATAATTTCCAATGAAAAGGGGGCCCTGCAAAAATATTTGAGAACCACTGCCCTATATGTATATTATGTAGGGATAACATGAGACAGAATCACATTAAGATGACTTTAAAAAAACGTATTTTAACCAACAACCACCTGTTTCATATGTTAAGTGAAAATAAATTGTTCATATACTGTAAAGTCAACAACTGCTCTACTTCACTTTTTCAGTGTGTTGCTCAGCCTCAGAAACGGACGCTGTATGATAGAGCTCCATTTATAAAACTATTACAAGTTCTTTGTGCTCCTTTTTCTTTTAGCTACTTTTTGAAAATCCTCGCCATTTTTACATATGTAGTGCTGCTGCGCTGATGCCTCGTCCCCACCTGACTGTGAAATTTACTGATCACAAGCCAAACCCAATCTCCTCCGGGTTGCTTTAGTGCCTGAGCTCTGCTGACCTCTGCCTGTCGGCGCTGGGTGACAGAGATGGGTGCCTCTGTTCTCCGCGAGCGCATGTGTGCGCGAGAAAGAGACGAGCGGACAGGCGTGCTGTAGGTACAGTAGTGTAGAGGACTAGACATCAGTGTCGTCCAGGTCAGACAGGGCCATCCATTCTCTAAGCCCCAGGGAAGAAAGAGAGGGAGAAAGAGGAAGAAGAAAAAGAGAGGGAGAGGAGGAAAGAAGGTGTGTGTCTGTGTGTGTATATGAGGAAAAAGAAAGATGGGGTGGGGTGGAGAGGGGGGGGCATTGATGCACTGTTTCTCTTAACTCTGTCAAAGCCACTCCATTGTGCTCCCCCGTGCAGTGAGTGGAAACCAATCTGTCATCGCTCCACTAGCCAGCATACTAGAAGAGGGCTAGACTGCTGGAAACACAAGTCTATTCAATGTGAAATGTAACTGGAATCTGAGCCCTTGGATAGTTGGATTGAAAAAAAAAAAGCTGAGAAAAAAACCGATGTAAGATTTTCTGAACCCCGCTCTCCCACACACTGTGAAATATGGGCTGTGAGTACAGTATTTGGGTCTGAGTGAGATAGGTTTCAGCCTCGTATCTCTCCCTTTTTCTCGCAGCGAGGTGATTGACGTGTTTTGTTGATGGAACAAACCTGGTGCGGTTTGCATAGGCATGAAGGGCTCAGTCGAAGTCGCCCGCGGCATTGTTGGCCCTCTTTGTTTAAAGATTTGGTGTTTTTCTGTCTGGCGCCAAAAATATATAGACAGACACAGTGACATAGTCGCACCGGGCAAAGTCTTTTCCTGGTAACAGCAAAGTTTCCAGCTCAATTTTGTGTGTCCTTCTCACACCTGTCACCTACAGTATAGGAAGGCAGCATCAACATGGCCACCTCTCCTGTTGCCCTGAGCTCGCTAAGCCTGCATACTGTTGAATAGCGGCTGCTAATGCTGTGTTCCAATGCCATTTGGAGTCACTGCTTCCCTTCTCCTCACAGGAATCCCCCTTGCACCATTTTCCCTGTAATCTCCCCACTCCTCTCTGTTATGGGGTGGCTCGCCCGCTGCTCCCGCCTATATTTCCCATCCCCTCTCCTTCATACAACCAGCACCTCCACCATTTTAATCCTTTTGACCCAAACCCTGTGTGTTTCCCTGTATCAACAGCTCCTGGAGATTACATCCTGCTTGCCTCCTTAGTGCTGTGTGCTCCAGTCAGTGGGGCTGTAGCTGGCTACTGCATCCTATAGGGTCTTAGTGTGATAGCCACTGTGGCTAGTTAGCTCAGTGGTCAAGAGTGCAAGCAGAGGAGTAATAGGAGGATGGAAGTAACAGGTGCAAAGCCAAAAAAAAGGGTTCAGGGTTTCCTAGGAGACGTTGTGGGAGCTCTGGCTTCAAAAGAAAGTTTGTTTTAAATGTCTTTTTGTTTTTTAAGGTGTGCAATAAATAAGGATTGAAAGATACATCAGCCGGACAATATTTTAGGCCGACACCTGCGTTTTTTTTTACTGGTATCGGATATGTCAAGTGTGTTGACCTATTCTTCCACTCGGCATGATTTTTATATATTTATTACAAGTTTACTGTTTCTATTTAATATTTTTGCTTTGTTCTGTTTTATAATAAAAGAGGTGTAAAGTTATTTTTCATTTTATCCTTTATTATATCACTGAGGGAGCCAAAAGCAGTATCAGCCCCAAATACTGGCAGGCCGTATCAGTCATCAGCTGAGGCTGATGAAAAAATATCGGTATCAGCCTTAAAAAGAATCTGTATCCATCAATCCCTAGTGATAAGGATATGCCGACACATCGGCCTGCTGATATTTTAGGCCGATATTTGTGTTTTTTTGCTGTTATTGGCAATAGGTCAGTGTATTGGCCAATACTGCCACTCAGCATAATTTACAAACTTTTTTTTAAATATTCACTACAAATAATGGTTCAATTTAATATTTTTTTCAAAAGTGCGCTGTTTCTCTTTGATGCATTTTTTTAAGTGCTTTGTTCTTTTTTATATTTCTAAGTTGTAAAATGATTTTTCATTGTATCCTTTATCATATTAATTTGGGAGTCAAATGCAGTATTGATCCCAAATATCGGCCCCAAATATCAGCAGATTGTATCAGCCATCAGCTGAGGCTAATGAGAAAATATCAGTATCAGTATCAGCTTAAAAATCTACATCAGTCGATCCCTAGTGTCCGAATCTAGAACCCCTTTCAGTTCAAGGAAATCTAAGTTATACAGCGATAAATCACAGCATCTGTCACCTCAGGGCACTTAATATGTAGAGACCATATGACGCTATAACGAATTACAGATTTACTTTGAGAAAGCGTTTGGTGACAGTAGAGAGATAAAACTGCCAAGACCTGCTGGGACGAGCAGAGAAAAAGGAAGACTAGAATACTTCAAGGAAATCTTGGTGACATAGTTTTAGGAACATAATATAGCCTAAAATATTTCTTTTTTTCCCCCCCAACAAACCAAAAAGGAGTCTTTCTAAATTCAGGACACGTTGGGAGGAAATTAAGTCCAAATCAGGGTTCAGGAGGCTAAAGGAGTTATCTTGACTCAGCCTGTCAGGATCCTGTTCTGCTTCTTCTGCATCACTTTTTCAGAAAAGTGAAGCGGCAGCGAGGAGAGAGGGAGAGAGAAAGCCGGTTCTGTCGTTCCAGTCTGCTGAGGAGCAGCCTGCACTCACTAGGGGCCCCTCCTCTTTCATGTAGTGTTTCTGGTAATGGGTTCGGGCTTTATTGATGTGAACTTATGTGATCATTGCATAAAGAGCTACCATTTCTGTCTCTCTTCCTCCTGCTCAGTTTTCCTGTGGGCCACATTAAATCAAGCCTCCGACCTAGACTCTAGTTAAATTAAACCCTATCAGCATGTTGCCCCCTCATATCGGAGAACAGGCCTTTATATAGACGGCCTGTAAATGGTGATTAGTGAGTGTTTTGATTAAAATTCAACCACATGTGCGATACTCTGGTGGAGCCAATCGCCTCCTCCTCTTCCTCCTCCTCCTCTCCCTCCTTCCTCCTTGTGTTGGTGTGAATAAACATACATTGAGACATACATGAACACACACACATGCACAGATTCTCTGTGCTCGCTTCCCTCCCTGTCTGTGTCTGGCCTGTTCTCATGGCTCAGCAGAGTGCAAGGCTGATTTAAGGACCCTTACAAATGGGAAGGTTGCAAGTGAAGACAAAAACCAGAGACAAATCACACCACAGCAGCCTCAAGGTTTCTACTAAAGCTATTCTACTGGAGGGGAGCGGCGGAACAGTGAAAAATATATACACACTCCATCCTGTCAGAACGCTTTTGGCTTATCTTGAGTGACTGTCAAGGCTGGGAATATCAGGGAATGGACAGAAATATATAAAATTAATAAGCCGCTGGATGTTGTCGGGAGTTATGATGCTTCATAAATCCTGGTTTGATCATGGCGGACAAGGCTTAAACCCACAGCTTCCTAATGCGCACAGCAGTGTTTTGGACTGGATTTTATTCTGTTTGGGAGATAGAAGCCCTTAGCTGGCAAAAGTAAGATTTATCATCTCCCAATCCCCCCCCTCTCTCTTTCTTTCATGAGTGACAAATATTAAAAAGAAGGCCTGAGGGAAGTTGGCAGCCATTACCACCTTTAATAGAAGGGCACAGGCGTAGCAAGGTGAAACTGGGGCCAAAGGCAGAGAAATGCTTTTCAAAGAAAAGCGAGAGGAGCAGGAGAAGAGGAAGAAATTGCTACTAACTTATCAGTTGTACTTCCTTTGTCGGGTCAGGGGTCTTGGAGCTTTTGTTTGTTTGTTTGTTTCTTATACTGAAGGGATGGATGCTATCTGTGTCGCCATCCAAGCAGGTCTGCTCTGTCGAGTGCCGCAGGTAATATTTCATGTCAAGAATTAAGCAAGCCTACCCACCGATTCCTTTCTACAGTTGCATGGCCACCACATCCATCATCGTCCGCTCCCTCTCTTCAGGGTTGGCTTGTGTGGTGAAATGAAACTAAAAACATCTATTCAAACGCTGCTCTTCAGTACAGATTTAAGGGATTTGTATTTTGATTTCATCATTACCTAAATATGCTTCGTTATGAACCCAGTTCTCTCGTTTGCATGCAAAAAACAGTGAAACTAAGCAGGAATTGGACGGAAACTTTAGAAGAACTTGCTGCAGATCCATTGATGAAATTTCTGCCATTAGAGCCATAAGATATTTGAGTTTTAAGGTTTCTGTTTATGATGTAACATAAATCTATGTGATTGCATCATTGCACTGATTCAATGATTCAATTATCCAATAGCATTTATTTAAATTGAGACTCTCAACCAAACATACAGATATCATTTGCTCACGATACCGTGAGCAAACATCAAGCAATGAAACATCAAAATTTGTAAAATTTTATTTGCTCTAACAACCAAAGTTTCTCATTCATTAGATTTTTGTTACTGAGCTCTATGCACAGCTCCACTACTTTCTGAACCTAAGGTAGATACTTTGTTTCCTGTCTTTCATTACCTGATGAACTGATTAATCCAGGTGTGTCTGATCTTAGTAACTGGCCAGACACATCTGGATTAATCAGTTCATCAGGTAATGAAAGACAGTAAACAAAGGAGCTACCTTAAGTTCAGGAAGTAGTGGAGTCGGGTATAGAGCCCATTGATTGAATTGAAGTGAATGTGTTTGATCAGCATGTTTCAATCAATCAAAGTGAAATAATTGTGATATGGACAAATATTTAATCTTTATGCGCTAAGACAATATCATATTGTGATCAAATGTGTAAATTCCCCCCCTGATTTTTATATCAAATGGCTAATGAAGCTCATTTTCTTACTTTTTTGATGTGAAGACTTGAGGCCCTGCAGGAACAGAGAAATTTGTTTTCTCGAGTTATCGTCCAGGTTTGCATCGAGGTTTTGTGTGTTTACAAGCCTTACATGAAGTGCATAGATCTTTGCACTTCCTCACCACCTCAAAAACTATCTATTCAAATGGTAATTTCTCTGTCTCCTGCCACTCTGCATTTGCTCACTTCAAATTTTTGATCAATTACACAATAATTAGCAGATAATAAAAGCTCTGCCTAGAAGGTGATTTGTCTAGAACAAGCTGAGAACTAAAGCAGGGCTGGAGAAGAAAATGACCTTTCTTCGCAGCCCAGGGAGAGAAAAGAAACTTTTTCTTGTAGAGTAGGTAACAGCATTTAGAGACGAAACATTTTCATTTATAGCAGAGTAAATAGCATCATTTCATTTTCATCAACATTATAAAAATGACAGCTAGTCAAAGCCCTACTTAAGGGTTTACCAATTATCGACCAAAATATCAGAAAATTCTGCTTTAAAGGTGATAGCCACAAGTTTAATTCCTCCCCACCAGTAGGTGGCACACTCACTCAATACTCAGTTAGTATTAGCAACATTACATAAACAACTAACCGTAATTAGCATTAGTAAATGTTTGACTTTCAAGCCCAGGGTGGGGCTTTTGAGCCTCTTTGCTTTCTTCTTCGTCATCCCGCTTCGTTTTTTTTTTTTTTTTGTTCGCGTGAATTTGAGTAATGTAACGCAAGTAAGATGCTATTTCTGCACAGAACAATCGAGCTAGCAACTGCTGAGCTAATGCTGATGGTGCAGAATCCTTTCGTGTAACATTTATTTATATTTAAAAAAAAATTGTAAAACTAATATGTTTAGTCTGCGCCGCTCTATACTTTCTGTGGATCTATTATTTTTGAAAACTTAAGCATTTTGATGAAAAATCTGTAGCTAGGATCTTTAACATTTGACAGTATGAACAATACATATACTGCGTTGGATGCTATAAAGTAAAATACATGCACAAAATGAAGCCATTTATGTTTGACACTGCTGGATCAACAACTTGGAGCAATTTTTTCTTAAAAATGCTTTTGCAGCTTTAATCATAACAACCTGCAGCCCCTATCCTTGTAAAAGAGCATCTCTACGACGTAGTACTTCTACTCTTAGTGGAGTAAAGGATCTGAATACAGCTTGTGATGCCTGGATTTGTCTGATCACCTTCTTCTCCTTCAGGTGTGCAAACATGACAGTGGAGGGAGATACTAATTAGACCACCACGTCTAATCTCAGGGGCTTTACCTGTCAATAAGAATGTTGTCAGCGGAGACAAAGTCTCTACATGAAAGACTTGGCAATCCTGAAATGTAAAACGCATGTCACAGCGTTTCAGTCAGCAACATCCTGATGAGACAAGTTGTCAACAAAAGTAAAGTGACAACAAAAACATCTCTGCTGGACCAAAACAGCATAATGACATTCTAAATTAAGACTTGTGATACCCCCCCCCCCCCCCCCACCCCACCTCCTCCTCCTCTCTTGTTCTATTTGGGAGAGGTCATGCTTTTTGAACACAAGCTGTAGTAAGTAAATTTATTCCACTTATTTCTTGTAACTGCATGAAAAAGTAATGAGGTGTTGGAGATAAATATATGAAGACAATAAGCCATGCAGTCCTTCTCCTGTAGCTGCTTTTTGAGTCAATTAGCACATTTCAGAGACTCTGAGGAATATCGCTGCCTTATGTAGCTTCTCAATAAGCCGCATCTCACTTTTATCCAATTACATTACGTGAGGTCTGTGGGCACGCCGGGCACAACGCACATAATGGAGGATGCCATCTTTGGTGCGATATTCTCCAACACTCTTCCACCGCATATGCCTATGGCGCTCGCTATGAATTATTCAAAGGCTCCATCCGACAGAAGAGAGTAAGGCACGGGTTCCATAGTAAACAGATTTTCTGCTCGCCGTCCTCACAAATCAGAATTGTGAGACGTTGTAAGCGCCAAATAATTACACAGTGGCCCCGTTTACCTTGCTGTTTCCAGTTCACCTTGCCTCAGAAATGCATTTGTGCTGAGATACTATTTGGTCATTGGTGGAACTTGGAGTTCATTGAAGTTTTATTG
Source organism: Atherinomorus stipes (assembly GCA_023101725.1). Taxonomy (NCBI): domain Eukaryota; kingdom Metazoa; phylum Chordata; class Actinopteri; order Atheriniformes; family Atherinidae; genus Atherinomorus; species Atherinomorus stipes. The sequence continues at coordinate 160,713 of JALJCO010003224.1, forward strand.
CTGGACCCGCCTCAGAAGACGCATGACGCTGATGTGTGATAACTCAAAATACAAGATTTACAGGCGTCCTGGTTTATCTTCCCGTAAAGGTCCATGTAAAGGAATAATTTATATTTATTTCTTGTCTCTTTTTTCATCTCCTCCAACATATCTGGTTGAAGAAATGTCTGAAATGTGGTTAAAAGAATATTTTGCACCGTGCTCCCTCACTGTTGATTTATTAAACTATAATAGATAACAGCCCTGGAGTTGGACTCTGGCTATGTATAATCACTTTAGTTCCTTGCCGACTATTGTGCTCTGAAATAGAAAATATGAATATTACATGGATTTTAAATCCCTGAAAAACTTCTTTCTTCCCAGAACAAGAAAATTGACATATCCATTGCATTACTGTAGCACCCAAACTTTGGCTAATGGAGATTTCACATTATAGAGCTCATCGCTTATAGCAGCGTGAAATATGCTAAGTATTTAAGGAGAAATTAACTTTTTAAACATTCCGAAAAAGAAGAAGAGGATCCAGAAGATTTTCCCCCTGCCTTTTTCCTCTGCTGCGCAGAGTTGCCCTGACCTTGAACTGCCCGTATCGTCCGGTGCAGATCTGTGGCAGTGACACATGTCATGTGCTGGAGAGGACTGAGGAGGAAGCAGAGGAGACAAGAGGGAGTGATCTTGGTCCGTCGCCCAGTCCGAGTCGGAGTCTGCCCTCGTGTCAAAAGATGGGCATGTTTGGCCCAAAACACAGACTGCACCTCCACCACTAATCTCAGCACGAGAACACCTTTGGGTGGCTGACGGAGGGGGAGACGGGTGTGTGTGCTACAGTGCTGAGGAAGAGTGAGAGGGTTCAAAGCTGCCCTTAAATTCTTGGGCTTGAGCAGGGGGATGTCTGTACGGGGGAGAACAAGAGACAGAGTGGAAGGGAGGGGAAGAGGAGCGAATCTCCAGATTCTCCTCTTGTAAACCAGACCTGGCTGAAGCCAAGCCAAGCCTCCCTTCCTCCTTCCTGTTCTTTGCTTTGTAGGAAACCCTCCACATTCACTGCCGCACTTGTTTTCTCACACTCAGCAGGAAGCCACAAACTACAAAAGAACCAGCGCTCCTCATAAAGGGACATATTAAACCCCCGCTTCCTGCGCTTGAATCTCAGGTTTACTATCATGTAGCTAAAAACACATCATCACATGTGAATGAAGTTGATATGACGACTGAACGTCATTTCACCCAGACAGATTGTACAGCGGTGAAATAGTTTATCAATGTACAAAGTGCTCTGAAACTGAGATCAATGAGATAATATCTGTATTTTACAAAGGCAGCTGTTGTCACCCTGTTGCCAGCTATCATTATGTCACAGGTTCTTGTGAAAGCACTTACCTTTAATCATCAGAAAGATGCCTTTAACTTTATTTGGAAGTGAACTTGTTTGTATGCAGCGCATCAAGCCGAAGCTGTGACTTTCAGCTGCTTCTGTAAATAAATAAATCAAAAAGTTTGTTTTTCTCTCGAGTCAAAAGGAACCTTTTCTTTGTCTTTGTGTTTAGCGTCTTTTGCACCAACAGGAGGCTAAAACCCCGAAGACTACAACGCTTAAGAAAGCTCCTAAATAGCGGCTCTGAAGCTAGGTTTGAGCTTTGTCATCACGCTTGAAGAATTTCCTTTTAATGTACTGTAATGTGAAATTCAGTGGGGACAAGTTTAATTGAGTTTTACACAAACCAGTTGGGAGTAGCGCTGGAAGGTAGGTGATGTTGAGGTTTTTAATCTCTGGCTCCGGAGAGGCTTGTTGACGGAGTGGTTCTTTCTCTTTGTGGAGAAAAAAAGAGGAAGCCTAAGAAATGATACATCCATGGATAAAACCAATTGGCAACCCTCAAAGGGACGGGGGGTGATAAGGCAAATCCAGCACTTGTAGAGAAATAAAAGAATCCAACTGTTCATTAAAATGGGAAACAAAACAGGCGATTGAGAAGGAAGGCAGACTGCTCGGTGGAGGAGTGAGCGAAACAGACAAACAGAGCCAGAGATATCAGAGGAAAGGATTGGAAAATAATCAAGGATTTGTGAGGAGAATTAATAAGAAAGATAGGCACAAATAAGCATTTTTCCCCCTGATTCTCTGCAAAATTAGGAAGGATGGACTACAATTATCAAACAGGGGAAATGGCATAAGCTACATAGACACCTAATTATAAAAGCCAACCTAGATATGAAGGTTGCTGTCTTTTTATTTTACACACTTTGACTGTGAGGCAGTGGGGTCTTTTGTGCTCAGTAAACCAGATATTCAGTGGATAGAGAATATTCAGATACTGTTTAATATAGAAGTATTCTCTTATTTTATGCCAGCAGCCTGCAATCTGTATCTGGGTATAATCCAGAGAGAAAAGGAGGGATTTTAACCTTACATAAAAGCTTTTCTCAGCCACTGGAATAGCATTTTAGATGCTTTTAGGGGTGCAAGATAAAACCAAGAACCAATCAAATAAGATGATAAATACATTTTATTGCACTGATAGTTGCATAAAAGGTGTTAAAACAATGTTTTTTCTGTTTTTGTTTTGCAAAAACAGGTGAAATGCCGTGGATGGGCCTTTTGCAAGAATTTTCAATTGTCAAGTTTTTTTTTGGTTGTTTTTTTTTTTTTATAAGTCCAAACTTGACAATGGTTTGATCTTTTGAATCTGTGAAATCAGAGCCAAGCAATTAAAAAACTTACATTGAAGATTTTCTTAAACATGACTGCTTTAGAAACCTTCAGACTGGTCTCCTTGCAGACAATGTGCCGGGTCTCTCTTTGCAAAACTGGCGAACTCTCATGTGATGCTGCTGTTGGACATTTCTGACAGTAATTCACCTCCTGGAGGTTAGTTGTCTCTATCACCTGACCAGCTCTCTGTAATGAGGTTTGGAGTCAGGGACTTAAGGTGATACAAACAAAGGGCTAATGAAAGCCTGAAGAGGAGAGGCTGGAGGAAAGGCAAGGCGGCAGGGGGGGGGTGAAGGAAACTGACAATGAAATAATCAGCACTCGTTTTGATCGGCCGCTGCGACATTCCATTGGTGTTTTGTGTGAAAGGGAGCCATTCATCAACATATCAATAAAAATATGGAGCAGATTATTATTGTGTTTGCTTACCATGGCCCCCATCGTAAATAATGGGTCTGCCGCTGCTGCTTGTATTAATTATAATTAGAATGCTGATAATGTGTGTGCTCTTTTATTACAGAAGCTGAATCAATTTTACAGTGTTATTCAGTCCCACAAGGTCACACAAAGTTGCCAGGGCGAGAGATGGCCTCTTGTAAAGCTTCTCTGCTACCTGAGGTGGGAGGCAAGGTGGAGTGAGCCAACCTGGCCACACGGCTGTGCCTCAGCGGCTGTGTGTAGCTACAGCATAAGTGTCTTGTTTAGAATATTATGATTGGGAGAGGGGTTACTGGAAAACTGAACTCTTTTTATTTATTTATTTATTTATTTACTTTTTATCACTGCATTTATCTGCTTTTACACTTAAAAAAACACAAAAACTGGTTCAATAAGCTTCCTAACTGAAATGGCTTGCAAATACTAGCATGCCACTACATTACATAGTGAAATTAGAAAATTATTAGAAAAAAACAAATTTGTCACCAATTTTGCATCAGATTGCGTAGTCTTTAAGGTATTTTAGAAATTTCTTGGACGTTTTGTGAAAAGTAAACAGAATTTGTATGTTTAGCTAATGAAAATTAGACTTAATTCGCAATCTAAATGCTAACTGCACATGTTATCAGATATTTGGGCTTCTAGCTGACAGCTTTGTGTGTCTTGGGATATTGCATGCAACTTTTCAGGATTTTATTGGATTGTTAGCAAGTTTAAGAACATATCTGAATGCTTTGCTGCTAACTCCATTGGAGTTTGGGCTAACTCCAACTCGCTAATTTTGGTTTTACTTTGTTAGCATACAACCAGTTTATCAGTAACTAAGTTCAAGAAAGTTGATGTCAGCAGTGCAGATGAAGCAGTTACTGTATTTTCCGGACTATAAGTTGCTCTGGAGTACAAGTCGCATCAGTCAAAAAATGCATCAGGAGGAGGAAAAAACATATAAGTCACGTTCATTTATCTAAAATAGGGTGTTTTTCAGACTTTCCTATCCTATTTGTGGCTGTTAAAACTTTTCCAATCACTCCGATTCCGAAGTTAATGCCTGAGATTATCATAAACATAATAATTAAGAAGGATAAACATGTTTTTGAGGATTTGTTCCACCACACAGACAGTACAGATAAATGTCCAAAATAAACGTCTCTCGCTGAGATAAGGCTGTTTTGGGATCTTTACCCTCGGAGTGAAATATTGTTGTCACGAGCCTAGAGCGCCCTTATGTGACATTAAACAGTAATGTTTACTTCTTGGCTCATGTCAGTCGATATGAATTAACACTTAAAATATATTAAATTGTATACATTTTGATATATATAAGTTGCACTTGACTGTAAGTTACAGGAGCAGCCAAACAATGAAAAAAATGTGACTAATAGTCTGGAAAATACGGTACTAAAGTTACAGAAACAAGATGTTAAAATGAACCCCATAAATCTGAGGAGAGTTGCAGAATTGGGTGATTGTTCTCTGAAGTTTTAGCACTTTGAGCGACGGCCTTCACATAACACAGTCGGGTTTTATTGTGGATACAAACATAGTGATTACAGAATCTTTAATGCTATATTCTTGCTTTCATTAACCCCGAGCAATCCTGGCTCATGTCGTCAAAGCGGTCCCCGTGTAAATCCCCATGACAGATTACAAAGAAGCACTGGCAAAATGGGTTTTTTTCACCAGCACGGTTCTTGTTGGGTTTGGTTTGCATTTGTTGACAGTTCACAGGAGAGAGTGTGTTTTGGCCAAATGTTGAATCTCAACTTAGTCTAAATTCATAAGGCACCCCACTGGCCTGTTCCTCTGTTTCCCCCTTCCTCACGAGTTAGACTGTCAGATGGCCCAACAACAATGGATCTCACCAGCCTATCAGCCAGCTCCTACCTTTATAGCTTGCTGTGTGGCTTTAAAGACTGGATTTAGCATGGCTTGGCAAGGTTCAAACCAACAATTCATGCCACAGATATTTTTTTTAGAAAAATCTACATATCTGTTCGCCCCATTTTCACATTTTAAAATGCAATGCGTTCAAGTTGCCACACGTTAAATTGGTCTCCTCCCAATGTGAGTCCAGGACCACGGTGGTTTGTCTCTAATGTGTCTTCTCAGTACGTCACCTGTTAGAACAAATAAGCCTATAATCTTTACAATAAACATGATCCTAATTAGTGCTGTGAATACACAGGGATTTGACCAATTAGAGATGCATATTTACATCCGTGTTTTTTCAAATAGCTTGATAGTTATGTTGCTTTTGCAAGCAATGCTCATATTTGTGTTCAATACTAACATTAGCATTTTATGAATACTCTGCTATCAGTGAACAAACATTTTACATATTTCATTTGCTACTCCCTCCTGTTGCTTGTTAAAAATGGGGTGTGTATTTCCTTTCTGGGGGTAAGTTGTTGTATTTTTTATTTTTCCCCCACCGGTGAATGTTAAAATGGCCTAGCATTCCCCTGTGAATGCATGCATCTGTCATGAAATTATACATTCCATCAGCCCTTATTGAACTGGGCATTGACTCTGTGCCTCAGACCCAGGCTCTGGCAGTGAATCTTGATTATGGATTCTGTGATATTGTAAATGACTTGAGATTCCTCTGAATGTTTCGGATTAATCGGTTTGTGCAGATGTGGTCCCCCTTTTTGGTGGGCGCCATCTTGAACAGTTGCTCATTTCCATTCCCCCATCACATTCTGCATACAAAGCAGATTTGCAGATAGGTAATCCTTGTAAGGTTTTTAAAAGACAGGTTATTAGAGGATTGAGGGCTGAGTGTGTCTGTCAGTGTGTGCGCCGGGGAAATTATGTACATTTTTTAAGTTGGTGACAATGAGCTGTGTCTCAAGGCGGGAGACATAGTAGCTGTCTCTTTTCACTTCCTAACAACATCCCATCCAGTTAAAAAAGTAAAGCACACACCAGGTATCCATATTCACATTCTCCACCTGCCCCCCCTTCTCCCTCTCCACCACCCAGAATCCAGTGAAACGCCTGAGGCTAAAAAGCTGGTTACTCTCCCCTGACTTGCAGCTCACAGCTCCAGATTATTTCTGAATGCCAGGACTGGTCTGCCCCCATCATCCTGCAAACCCAACAGCAGCCCCCCCACCTCCCAACACTGTCTTAAATGTGGCTCTACCTGTCACCTATCAGGCGCTCCCCACCTTTAAGTGGCCAGTTATTTTCCATTGGTTTTAGATGTCTTTCATATCATGGCTCATTAAAGCGCAGCGCAGTCGGCAGCATATTTACATAGGCTACTGGGGAGGTTTTAATTTGCGTCGGTACAGAGCATGACCGGAACTGAAGAATGCGGCGCCAAAATGACTTCTTCACATGGCACCCCTTCTCTCCATCCAACGGCACCCTCCCCTCCCTCATCTATTTCCCATATGAAAACATGTAGCTGGGCGTAATTGCTTGAACCGGAGCACAAAGTCTGAGACAGAGCCGTCACTGAGGGGACCGAGGTTTCTCCCAAGCGACAGAGCGGGAGGCCAATCAAAGCCAGCAATGAGCAGTCTGCGGTTGTGATCGTTCTACTGAATATATACCATTAGTCTCTTCAGAAAGTCTCAACTCTTTCAACCAGCGTGCAACTTCCTCATATTTATTCACGTTGCCTGGCTACTGTTTGCACGATTCAGTCCAGAATCAGACAATCCTGCCATCTGCAGCTCCGCTTACATCCCAGTAATGGCTATGTTTACATACATTTAGTTAATTAGGGATTTTTTTTCACTTTTAAATTGATACTTTAATCAGTGCAGATGAACATTTGCTGAGTTTCAAGCTTATAAAAGTTCATTTGAATCATCGTATTCTAGTTTATGTGTCGGGATGATCCTAAAATTCTGTGCATGAAATTAACAATCAAATAAGTCTTTATCATGTTTACATTAAAGTCCAGACGTGTTGGTTTAGAGCTGTGAAGAGGGTGTTCTCTGCTAAATTATTTACAAGGCAAAATAGTCAAGCTGCCAACTTCTGCAATACTATCTCATATTGCAAATAGCAGAGGAATAACGGAATTTCCCTCAGATAAGATTTTCTAAAGAGATTCCCCTGAAACAGTAGACCTCTCTCTGCTGCAGAGACTCCCATATCAGGAAGATACCATTATCAGCCTCCGGTTCAAATATCTATTCAAAAAGACGAGGAGGCATAGAGGCTAATATTGTCATAAGATGCTCCGTGTCACTCCAAAAATACACAGAGCGCTGGGAGATTCAGCAGTTGCAGAGTCTGCTCCTCAAACATTTGCTCTCCTCCCACATCTCTCTAAGGACTCTGCGCTACAAACTGGCTCCTGCAGATGCACTCCAAATAGCAGGCTGTTCATCATGCATTGTCATAGAGCAGGCTCATTCCCCTGCCACCCCTCCCTCAGCAATCCCCGCTGCCCATGTAACACCCCCTCCCCATCTAGTCCGCTGATGCTCCTGCTGGCCCTACATCCCGTTGCAGCGCTCCGATATCAATCAACAGCAATGAGGCTGGCTCCAGCTTCCTCATCATCTCCAGCAACGCCGCCTCGCCCTTCGCTCAGCCGCCACACCCAAGCGGAGACGGGTGCGGTGCCACGCCATGCGGGACGGACGGATGGGTGGGAGAGTGGACAGACAGGCAGCCGTGCAGACAGACACGCAGCCACGTGATTTCAGTGTAATTTTGGAAAGCATATTGTCTAATTTTGCCATCTGTCTGGGAGGGAGCGATGGCAGCGCTGAGCTCATTTGCCGTCTGCTTGCTTTATTGCGGCTATACAGAACAAGTTTTTGGAGCAGGATGCATGCCCGGGTGTGCAGCCCACTGGAGCTGAGAGGCGTGTCAGTGCAGGCACCAGGTTCCCACCACTCCATCATGGGCTACAGTGTGTCTGACATCGAGAAGCAAACGCAAAATACTTCTGCATGAAAACTTCAGTGCCGATTTGTATTAGAGCTGCAACAGAGAAGAAGTTAAGAAATGCAATCTGAGAGCAAACTCACCAGTGTTTGCTATCCTCAAGTTTGTGTGGAGTTGGAAAAAATTGTTCCACACTCTACGTCAGTTTTTAGCCTGCTCTCCTACCGCCAGGCCATTATGAATTGGGTCCAGTTTGCTGCGAGTGGTCATATAGACACACAGGCGCACACACACATACATCGCTGTCACACATTGTGGATCACGTCTGGTTCAGCTGCTCCTTGGCTCTGACATTAATACAGAGCAGATTGGTGGAGATCTGCAGCCCTTGTTGTTTGATCTTTCCTCCTCTTGCCACATTTCCTGGCACTGCCCCCCTGCCACACCGCGTGGCGCAGGCAGGACTGGCATGGCCTCAACGTGCCTGCCAGGTTTGTTCTCTGTCTTCTTCTCTTTCCAACTTATTCCCTTATGCCCGCTCCATGGATTCAGTTCTGCAAATTACAAGAGCTCCCCTACCCCCAGCAACAGCCTGGATTCAAGAGACCTTCAATCTACCAGTTTGTCTTCTTCAGAGAGGACTGATGCTACCTCGGCCTACGATGTGTCACTCGCCTTGCTTTTTTCCATGATAATTGTCCTCTACAGTAAATTAGGTTATCTTCCTCATTCTTCTTTCCAAGTTTAGCTGAAAGAGTCTCCTCTGAAAATCCCATTTTGGCTCAATTTACATATACTATCAAATATTAGAAGTATTAAGTTGTAAGGCCATGACTAAACATAGGATACAAGCCAAGCTTCACCTGAGAACAAAAGACGTTCCTGAGCCAGCAGTAGCCTCAACTTGAACAAACACTGGATTTTCTTATCAAGACCCCATCCCCATCCGTTCTCTATTTATTCAGGACTGTCATTAAGCTGGTAATGCCTTTATTCTCAATAGAGAAATAGTTTAAAACGTCACAATTGAATGTATGAATTAAAAGCAAATACATCGTGGAAGTAAAGGCAGCATCAGTGAGGTGTTTGTTCAAAGGAATGGCGTCCCCACAATAATGTCCCTTTCCTGCCGTTCTCTCAGAGGTTATGATCAGAAAGTGTGGGGGGAAAGCACCAGCTAATTTTGTAATAATGCTGCCACACAATGTCAACACCCAATTTGCACGGTCTGTGTGCCGTTTTACAACAATCTGCCTTCCCGTTTATGAATCGGCATCGGATCTCAGCCTTATCTCCCCTCTTTTCTGCATTAACCACTTCATTTGTGACTAATGGCACAGGCGTGATCATTATCCTTCTAATTTATTCCAAGTTTAAGATGAAGGGACGGATAAGGTGCGAGAGACAATAAGTTGGAAAAGCCAGCGTGATGCCTCAGTTAATGAGGCACATCTCTCTTTTTTTTCCCCTTTTTCTTTTTTCTTTTATGCCGCTGGGGTCAAAAGCAGAACGTACACTGATTGAGAGTGAAAGGAGGAAAACTGAGATGCCAATTCAGAAGAGAGAGAAGAGAGAAGGAGGGCGAGGGGGGTTCTTTACTGGAAATCAGCACTTGAAGGAGATCTAAGATCATCAGAGCTTTGAAATAGAAGCTTGCAGGGTACCTGGAGATGAGGATTGGCTAAGGAGACACCGACTTTAAATGGATGTAGATGAACCTTTAACTGGTTCAACCTCTAAAGCCCTATAGATGGCCGACATCCTGAGTTTATTTGGCATTTTGGCACCAGATGAAGCTCTTATACTTGGCTCTATAAATTTTGCTATTGATTAGGGATCATTCCACCTGGACCAAGGAAACACTCATTATCGTCCTACTTAAAAGAGATGAAGACCCACTGGAGTGCTCAACTTATCGGCCAATCTCACTTATTTGTGCAGATGTGAAACTGTATGCTGAGGTTTTGGTTGCTCGCATAGGAACTGTAAATGAGAAATTAACTTTGATAGAACAGGATTAATGACATACGACAATGTTAGGAGGCGCCTTCATATCACTGTTGCTGCTGACACTTTGCTAGATGATTGTTTTGTTATATCACTTTATGCTCATAAAGCTTTTTACAGGCAAGAATGGAAATATACGGAAGAGGGTTAGGGCCTGTGAAGAAAAAATTAATAAATTCTGAGAAAAAAGTCAGAATTCTGAGATTAAATTCAGAATTCTGATTTTAAGACATAAGAAAAAAAATCAGAATTTTTTTTAATTTAATTTATTTTTTTTTTTTTTTTTTCAATTTCTGAAAATGTCAGAATTCTGAATTTAATTTCAGAATGCTGAGTTTTTCAGAAATTGAAAAAAGAAATTCCTGATTTTTATTTTATTTTATTTTTTTTATGTTTTGGAACAATGCAGAATTCTGACTTAATCTCAGAACTCTGACTTTTTTTTCAGAACATTTTTAAAAAATGAAATTGAGGATCCAATTCTTAAAGTCAGAATTCTGACTTTTTTCTCAGAATTTTTTTTTTTCCTTCAGTGGTCCTAATCCTCATCCGTAGAATTATATGTGATTGGTTCTTAAAAGATTTAGATTCAGGCCTAAAGTAGTTTCCATGATCCCAGTATTATACACTCGTGCAACAGCATCTGATCTCACAGGTAAGTGCCAGTCACGAACCTTCCCTCCACATTGTGGAACCAGACAAGGCTGCAGGCTCACCCCCCTGCTCACCCCTGCTCACCCCTGCTCTTTGCTCTATCCCTGGAAACACTGACTCCATCCATGAGAGAGACAACATCATATCCTCTATAACCATAGACCAACCTAGACATGACATTTAGCTATACTTGGATGACTGTTTTATCTTCTTTGATTTTTTCAGAGATGATAGGCTTTAAAATTAATTGGGGCAAATCTGACTTCCCAAGAAATATGACTGCAAAAAATCCCAATTTCATCATTAACATCAGGAGTGCAACAATACATGTATCGATATAGAACTGTATTGTGCAGTACCGAACCGAGAGGACTGTATTAAATAACAAAATTTACTTTTTCATCATGCTGCAACATGCTGCCTCAACTATTCCTAAAGTTAAAGCTTCTCTACCATCATCCAGATCTAGCATTTGGAACTACTTTGCTTTTCATGTTAAAGGATCTAGAGGCAGGATAAGAAATGAGACTCACAAGTGACGCAACTGTTGCAGTAACTGCAGCCAAGCCTTAACGGGAACGCACACAAACAGATGCTATAATGTTGTTTACTACGCTGATAAAGTCTTTTTCTTCGTAGTGCCACTTTTTAGTGTCTTTCAGTAGATCTGGATCATTTGCTGACGGCTGAAGTATCCATAACTATCCCTTACAGTGTTGGAATTCACTGCGACCGTCTCCTTCCTGTGTCAAAACTGTCCGGGACACGGATGCAGCGTCAATTGACGTCACATCCGCAGGACAGTGCGTGAAATTCGGCCACCGAATCGTAGCGCATTATGCAGCACACAGCCTGTTAAAGGCAACGGAGAGAGACATGGGTGGGCTCGTTCTTTTTGGTTTTTAAGGCTTCATCACCCAGTAGCATTAACAAAAATGGACGTGCATGTTTATTCTTTCACAATTTCTTCCTCTAATCCCTTGGTAATAGAGGAAGGAATGGCCCCAGTGATATGCAGGTCATGGCCAAAAACACAACAGTATGTGTAAGGTGCCACACAATGCTTGACTACATCAATGGGAACACAACAAATATGACCGACAGTAATAAAGGCATAACAACTGTTTTTGTGTAGAAAGAATATTGAACCCACAAGTGTCGAACCAAACCAGTTTTGTGTATCGTTGCAACCCAACAGGGATGTTGATCATACAATAAAATCTATCCTACTGTTAGCAAAATGGTCCAGGAAAGATTTCGGTACATGAAAATACTTACCGACCTACAAACAAGCAAACTCTGGAGGGTTGGCTGTTCTAAAGCTAAATTTTTATTATGCCTTTCAGGGCAATCTAAGGTCCTCTAACAGGCCATAGAGGAAACATGAGTAAATCCTTACTGATTAGAAGATATCCGATATACAGGCAGGAGATGCAGAAATATTCATTTTGGTTACAGAAGCTTTGTAACTAATTCCATTGTAATGTGGCAAAAAGTTGATGGGAAAAACTGATTTATTTTATAAAACATCACCACTACTGAATAATTACCACTTCTGATCAGGAGGATGGCCCTACATCTTTCCGATCTACAGTAAAATATGATTTCCTGTAGGCAGCTCAGATTTTCTCTATCTATGGCTTAGGCCTGCAATGAAGGCTTATATTAGTCCAAATGTCTGTCGGGATAAGATACCAGGTATGATTGTTTTGGGAATGCTCAGTGACGGGTTTTTTGGATTCAGGTTGTCGGAGTTGTTAGGGTATAGGATAACACTCAACCCTTGCCTTCGTCTATTTAATGATGACTTGTCGAAGTCTCTTAATCTGAACCAATGAATATTATTGTTTGCAGGCTTCACTGCTGCCACAAAGGCTATCCTGGCACTGTGGTTTAATCCTTTTATTTCCTTCATTTACTATTGGATAGCATTCTATCAGAGTGTGGCTTCTTTAGAATGTACAATGGCTCAATAAAGCTAGAATTACGATAATACAGGCCTGGTCAAATATAACTGTGTCCATAAGAGACTACCTCCAAAAGATCATTAAACAAAAGGATGTACTTGAACCTTTAACTGGACAGTAAAGAATCAGAGCTATGTGATTATTAACAATGAGCCAACAGCATGGAAAATAGTCCTTTGGGTATTTTAAACTAATCATTTGGAGCATTTTTTCATAGAAGAAAAGGTCAATAAAGCAATAGTTTTTCTTGGCTGGCATTTGCAGGGTTGAATCTCAATTTCTCAATCCATTGCTGGAAATTACACTTACTAAACTTAAACTTATTAATGCAATGCAAACCATTGTACGGTTACTACATTTCTTTAATTTGCCTTACCCTTCTACTACGTCACCACCCACCATTGGTTGAAGGTAATTCAACCACACAACTCTGTATGAAGGTTTTTACACACTTCTAACCGTGGATTTTGACACAATTAATGCATGTTTTAGACACAAGGATTTACCTTTTAGACATCCTCTGATGAGACTGGGCTGACTAATGACATGTATGAGCTACTGTATAGTAGATTCAGATGTTTACATCATGGTATTCCCTGAGGTTTTCATTTGTCATCATATCTGGTTGTACAATTATGTTTTGTTTATGTTCAGGTGTTTTCACCTCATATTGTGAAGGTCTAGAAGAGATTTTGGTTGGTTAAATATTAAAAAGTGTCTCTTATTGTCTAAACTTAAGCACACTTGGGGCTGAGGATTTGAATCTCAGTCATCATTCATTACAGCTACGTCTCTGTGACCTGCATCATTTTCCTACTGTCCATGAAAGCTGCCTGATTATCCCAGTTTAAGGTTTGTTCTTATGCAGCAAAGGCATCATATTTAAAATTCTGTATTTTGACTGAAGGCAGCCTAAAGACACGGTACAAAACTAGCGATGAACACTACTCATTGGTTTGGCAGCTATTCCCTCTCCATCCACAGAAGAATGAAACATAGTGTCTCCTAATGTGAACACACAGGATCAGTCTGTCTCTCAGGCCTCCTGGGCAACATATGGAGCCCTCCAAGTTAGTGTTCAACTTCCTAACGGCTATTGTGGAAAGTGGCGCGCTGAATGCAGCCCTCAGAGAGCTAATTAGAAACCCTGGTGCATAAACCTAGCTTGGAAGTTGCTTTGGGCTGCACCAGCCCAAACCAAGGCAGGATCTGTGCTGCCTGCAAGATAATAAACACAATTTGCATATAATGTCAACGTTTGGCGTCCTCCAGCGATGGACAAGCTGCCCTTTTTGTGTGTGAACTGATCAAAAAGAAGTTTGGGCAAAGCATCTGATTATTTACATTCTTTTTAATACAAGAGACAGGTTTGGATTGATTTATGCATTTTTCTGTGAGAATTCTGGATCCTGAAATCCTCACTAATTATCACCCTCACCCTCCAGCGCTTCAAACTGGTGATTTGTAACAGATAAAAATCCCCACATTCGGAATCCCTACAATAGATATTTAGCTGCCGAGTAATTAAGCTGTATTAGACTTCATTCATACCTGCCAGAGTGTAATAGTGCAGTTACACAGTGACGCTTTCAATTAATGAAAACGTCTAAACCAGCATACAGCTGGGATCACCATGCAGGGCCTAGCTCGAGTGTATTTGTCATGCGCCGTAACACAATTACACAGACCTAACAGTAATTGCAAAGTAGCAGCTCTTACAACGAAAGAAATGGAATTATCTTAACGGAGTGGGTCCAGAGTGGGTCACGGAGGGAAAAAAAGGGGAAAAAAAGCGCAACCTTTTACCAAACTGTAAATCACGCTTCACTTTTAAGAGGTGGGAAAATAAATAATGTCTGAAAGTGCAATGATTTCAGTGATTTAGGGGAGCTTTTGAGAAGCGTATTACTAGAGGTGACAGCCTGTGGGAGATAGGAAGGTTGTGTTAAGAGGAAAGGATAAGAGGCTATGACATTATGTCTGCAGGGTTAAGGTGTCAGAGTCAAAGCGTGAACCACTATTACTGGATCAATACTTCTCAGTTTTGAACTTATCTCTGGGCTGATGGTTAGCAGCAGCCTTTCTGGGTATACACAGGGCCTAAATGCCACAACTGAGAGACCTGCTTCGTTTTTTCTCCAGCTGAAGAGGAGCATTGTAGCAGGAAATGTTAAACATTTGATTTTTTTTCCTCTTTAACATTTCAGAAAATGCTAAATTCCCCCTCTACAAAGGATTGTCGGGCTATTCTTATTCTGCGCACTCAATAGCTGAGTAGTAAATTTTATTAAAGCCTCCTTTTGACTCTTGATAGGTTTTGTTTTACTACCATACAGTGAGGGTTTTTGTCAATTCCTGCTGCTGTAAAATGTGTCCTTATGGAAACTGAAGTCCATCTTTTATGCCTTGGGTGTAAAAAAAAAAAAAAAAAATTGCACTCATGTCATGTCTGCTCTTGCACAGGAAAAAGAAACACAGTTGCAGTGAGAAACAAGAAAAAGCGTGTACTTTCAAGTCTTTCATTAAAACTTCTGAAGCCTATGAGTTAATCCTTGCTGTACGAAGAACAAAAACTCAGCATTCAACAATTTAAAAAAAAAAAAAAAAAAGCCAAGGAAGAGAGAGGGGAAGAGAGACACAGAAAGAAAGAGATGAGGAGGATGGGGGAGGCTGGGGGAGGAGGACTACTGGCCTGATCGCTACATATTCATATTCCTATGCAGGCGTTATCACTTAAAAGGCTTTCTAATTACAACAACAAGACAAAAACTCCTTGGATTCCTTCCAGACCCGCTAAATGATAAAATAAGCTTGCACTCTCTCTCTCCTTCTTAATCTCTGCAAAGCACCTTGGAGCCTCATCTCCCAAATACAGGCGAATGAATGTGAAAATGCCATTTAGAGATGCAGGTGTGACATTTGATAAGAAACTTCTGGATTAAATATGTTCTGCTAATGAGGAACCCAGCTACCCCATCAGGGCAAACTATTGGTGGGATTGTGTGCGTGCTGATAACATTCCACACGCAAACATCCAAATTCATTATTAATAAACAGCCGCAGTCTCTCTATCACACAGAAAGTCTGGATCCTTCAGTGGAGAGACAGGGATGTTGCGTCTCATTAGGAGAGGCTGAGGAAAAGAAAAGGGGGAGGTACGGGGCGCTCTATGTGGCGGGTGGGGGTATCAACTGTTTTCATATTTTGCTGTTTGGGGCTTTTATTTTTAGGGAGGGAGAGAAAGACACAATTTCAAAGGCTATTTTAATGGTGCATTGAATATTGGAACAAAAGGTTTGAAAGTTTCAGGGGATCTGGCAGTGGGTGTAATACTCTGGCTACGGCTAATACGGGAAAGAGGGGATAGCAGGCTAAGCCATTGGTGCAGTAGACTGGGAAGTCCCTGGCCCCAGCTTGACATTTATAACGATTTGGAGAAGATTAAAGCCGTATTACTGCTGTAGTCCATAATGTGGCTCTGTAATGAGGTGCGAGTGCATTACCGCCCTATAGAAGTAAGCCTGCTGCGGACCTTTAAAGAAAAGAGACAGGTACTTGACTGGATCGTGGCCATCAGCAGGGAGAGGCTGAGGATGTGAGGACCGGGTGGGGAAGGGCTCCAGAGGCCTGCCAGAGGAAGCTGGGGCTGCCACCGTTGAGGACTCGTCAGTCTAAACCAGCTTAGTTCAGCCAGCCAGCAAAGTGTCTCAGACTGACAGGCAGCACTTTGTTATTCGGACCAGTAAGCGGAGGTCCATGTCTGCCGCCTGGAAATATTTTATATTCAAATAGAAATTAGAAATGGAATGTGTTATTTCAGGCGCAGAATGTGGCAGTGCACTTTTTTTTGTAAGGATGCACACAAAGTCATAGAGTGAAAAATAAAAGCTTTAGTAAGTCTGCCAGCTCTGTTTTGACAATTATTATTTTTGGCCTGGTGGCTTCTTTTTTTTCTTCTTCTTTTTTATAGTAAAAAACGAATGAGAGCCACAGAAAAATGAATAATCTAAACAGTGTTTTTTTTAAAAATGCATGTGTTATCTGCAAAAGTAAAAACACAGGTAATTCTGCGTTAGCATGTGCAAATGAAGGTTGCAGGTGTCGTCCATCCGTTTAAATGCTCTTTATGATGTTAATTAGCTGTTAGCGTAATTTTCCAGCCTCCGCCATCAACCGTGAGAAGTTCAGAGACCTGCTGTTAACTGAGAGTCAATGCCATGGCACCGTTTCAAGAGCTCCCAAACAGGACGGCCAGTGATAACGAACAGGTGATGGGGCCTGATGCCTATGGCAGCAGGATATTGCGAAGACAATTGAATTTGTCGGGAGAAATGAATCTTCTGGACAGCATATCACATGTTAAAACAACACACATTGCATGCAATTTGCTTATGCAGGAAGGTGATAAAGTGTGCTTATTTAAAAGATAAACAAAGGGGCGATCTAGTGCAGTAAATTGTGCATGTGTGTTTATTCCTGATGAGTAACGCCAGAGGTTTATAGTCCCAGACATGGGCAGCCGTGCTTTATGGCGGCTCTGTTAGTGTGATAGCAATATTTATGATATTGGAATTTATGTTGTATCGTATTCACACTGTCTGGCTGCACGTGGTGGTCTGTATTTAAACGCACTTAAAGTAGATTCAGTGTTTGAGTAAATGCCTTTGAATGATGTCACTTTAAGCAAGAGGTCAGATTCCCCCTCCAAGTTTCATCGCAGGAATCCGGTCTCCCAAGGTTAAATTCAAACATTCCAAGTTTTTCTCAAGCAATGAAAGCTGTTCAAATAGAGAGGAGTTTCATCTCCTCAGCCCCTGCTACAGCTAATCTTCACCCCTCGCAATAACATTTCCACTCCGCTTCCTCCGACTCCAGACATATTTGCTCTCCCTTGCTGCTTGTGTCCTGTTAAGATTTAAACAGCAAACATAAAATGCGCGAGATAACCTGTGAAAAAGCTTTGGAGAGACTTGACTCCGAACATTATTTTAAAGACCAGATCTGAGAGCTGCAGCGCAGCAGTCGGGAGCGATTATCTGCCGTGATCCCTCTCCGATGCACCAAAGTCATTCATCTGCCGATCCTCTACCCTCCCACCGCCCACCCCCCTCCCGCGCACACACGCAGGCCCTATGCAAAGGCAGACCCCCTAATCATGTCGACACCGCGTGTCAGTGCCGTGGATGAGCAAGGCCTAGAGATGAGAACGGCTCTGTAAACATGGGCAGGCAGCGGGGAGCTTCTTTCTCCCCCCACGCTGCTTGGAATAAGCAAAAGGGAAGATTTAGGGATTTTGCGGGGCCCAACTTTGTAGTATCAGCTCAGGGTCTTTTTCAACGTTTTCCGGGTGCTGCCTATGGGATATTGTTCTTAGCTTATGAAGTGCCGCCCGCCCGTTATAAGCTGTGTCTTTTGTCAATAGAATTACAATTTTGGAGCCGAATCTTCTTCTTCTTCTGCTTCTTTTCCTCCACTGCCTTGGATTTAACTCTTTGGTATCTGCCGCGGCCGCATATTGTCTACATATTCTGTTGTTGACCTTTGCTGTTGGCCTCTAACACTCAGATAAACTAGCAGAATCTTTATGAGGAACTCTTATTACAGTGCTGACACCATTTTTCATTTGACCTCCAGATTCGTAGAAGTCAACTTTTTTTTTTTCTGCCCACCTCCGTCGGTTATGAACTATCATGACAGAGTAGTAAATCTAGCGTGCATCAACAGTGTGTATACCATAAACAGGCTAATATAATTGGCTGTATCAAGTGGGATGTATATTAAAAACAGTCAGCTGTGCTCTCTCTCTCCTGTCAGGATTCTATTATGGAGCATGCTCCCGCCCCTTGTTTTGATACAGCAGTAATTTAAAGACCGATCTTAATTGACTTATTTTTTCCGCATGTCTGTCGGAGCTTGTGCATGCACTCCAATAAGAGTCTTGTTTCTTTATTGGGCCACACACAATGTACTGAGTTCAATTTTACCATTCATAATGAATGCAGCCTCGCCATTCAAATGCAGCCATAAGCACACAGCAGATAAGAATTTAATTAAATGTAGATTAAAACCAAACAGGAAAACACACTGGCTGATAATTTTTTATCACGTCCCCTGGTCATATTTTTTTTTTTTTTTCTCTCTCATACTTTCGACTTGTTCTTCCTTGGGCTACATCTTTTCAGCTTGCCAAAAGTGGCGAAACACCTCACACATCTCACCGTGGCGCCGTGAGATTGTGTAAAATGCAAAACGAGGGGCGGTCACACGATTAATCAGAATCCTCATGTCTGGGGAGGATGGAGGCTGGCGGAGGATTGAGGTTGGGGGGTGGTACAGGGGTGCAAGGGAGGAATTAGTTGCTTCATCCCAAATTTGCATCATATTCCAAAAGGACAATCCCAGCACTGTAGGCAAGGGGAAGCATATCTCGCTCTCTGCAGGAACAATTAAATATTTTCAACAATGCGAAATAAATGTCACCTTCAGTATCAAATTGTCCATACTTGCTAAACATGTTGTTACAGTGAGTGCCTCGAAAGCATGCCTGAGCAGAGAGGAGCCAAATTTTTAGATGTGGACCACGGCTTCAGCTAACATACTGTAACACACATTCAGGAGCTGCTCACCTCAGGCACTAATGGTGTGTCGAACTCCACTGGGGATACAGTGAGCGAGACACAACTGCAGTCTTGTCGAGGATTTCCCACTAGTGAAACCTTCCACCCAAGTGCTCAGTCACAAATTAAAACATACATTGTTTTAAATGTTAAAAATTTCCTCCCTGTTGTGTGTTTTTATTGTGGTGATAACTGACAGCCTTGGTGGTAATTATAAAGAGAAAAGGGTTTTTTCTTTTTCTTTTACAATGGAGGAAAACATTAATTCCCACCATCTGCCATATTCACACTATGTAGGTTATTTCACTTGCCTCCAGCTTTTTTTTTTAACACTGTAACAACTGCTGGGTTAAACAGTTACCTGATATTTTTTTAATCAGAGGTGATGAAGTCAGCTCAGACTGGAAAATGAAACCTGTTCAGGTTTTTGTGCTGCACTGCGACTGCTGTTGCTGTAGCAGAAATGTTAGAAGCGTGATCTCTTTAACGTGACGCCCACGCCATCCCTGCTGCCTCCACAGCGGCCCGTGCCGCCATGCCGCTGCCTGGCTGTGCCCGTGCCCGCCTGCCCACCGTGCCGGTGCCGCATCTCAGTTCCACTCTATTACCCTCACGCAGGCGATTGGCCTTTTCTGTGGGGAAAAGAGCAATTTCCTGTCGCAGTCTGTTTGATCAAGTGCTAAACCCTTGTGATCAATAGAGAGACAGATGTCGGCTCCAGATGGCCGCGTGGTGATACCTGGGGCAGCGCGGGGGCTTGCCAGGACGACAGAATGGCAATGAGCAAGGGCAGCGGCTGTGCTCCCGATGCACCAGCCACCGAGACACAATGTGACGAACGCAATTAGGCCTTTTAGCTACAGATTATTTATTTCTCTTGCAAACTGACAGAAAATTTAATTAGCACATACTTTAAGCAATATGTAGAATTACAAGGGTGCAAAGACAAAGGCCATGCTGGGATGCATCAGTGGCTGGTGAGTGTGTGTACATGAGTTCTGCCTGTGTGTTGCTGTTCGAATACTAAATAAGGATGATCATAAATAAGAAATGCAGCCTCATTCTTAAAGACATTCTTACAGAAATGCACATAACTTCATCAGTTTATTTCCTAGTGACAAGATCAATACATTTCAAATACCAAAATGGATGACAGGTGCATCTTTCAATCTTTCTGGCTCTCTGTCCTTCTGGAGAGGAAAAAAAATAAGTGCCAGCACCAGAAGGCCAAAACAGACCTTTCCAAAGAGGAGAGACAGAGGAGGAGAGAGCCTTCCATTTTTTAAACGGCAAGCATTTGCATTGGGGCTGGCATTCGCCATACACCCCCCGAAAACACACACTGGCTACACCCACACACACACACATGGACCGGCCAGCCAGCCCATGTGGTGTAGGGCCGGAGCCATGTTGGAGGAACCACTGAGGCGCATGGCGGTGGCGCGCTGCTCTCTCAGGAAAACCGAGCATCGCCGCCATTGGCTCGGCGCCGTTCACCTGCTCCCACCGAGGCATGATGGGAAGGTGTGGGGGGGAGGAGGAGGAGGAGGGGGGACATGGGCCACGGGGCCACAGCTGTAAGGGAGGGGAGGGGTAGGGCTTTGCTGCGGTGTCCTGTCACGAGGGGTCTTCTGGTCCCATTAGCAGGGCTTGGTCAGGACGGGCCCCCAACCAGCCTGCCACCTCAGCGGGGGCCGCAGTAAACACATGTCGACTGGCCACAACCAGGACACAGGCAGCACTACCCGCAGAGAAGGGGAGCTAATAGAGTGCTCAATGGGACAAACCTGTCCAAATAAAGGATAAAGCAGAGCAGAGGAGGAGAGGAGAGGAGGAGAGAAGAGGAGAGGAGCCAGTCAGGGCTTTCCTTTAATAGTCTACTCCACTTTACAGTGGACAGGGAGGAGCTGAGTGTGTGTGGCATCTAATGAGGAAAAGCAGCTTTGTACTGTAGGAATGTGGCTCGTATTGTTTCAGACTGACAGCACACAACTCCGAACTGCGTTAACCTGCAGTATGAAGAGCATCAGATCCTCTAAACTCTCATTAACTGTTCATGGAAGAAAAAGAAAACATGACTTTTATTTCTGCATTTAAAAAAAAAAAAAATCATCAATAAGCAGATAACGTTTGACTTGTGGCTTATTCCCCATCTAATTAAGAAAAAAATACATTTTATAATTGAAATTCTCATTCTGATGGAGCAAAAATAGCTGCTAATACACAGTTCTACCCCCCCCCCTTCTCTGAATGATTACAACACCATTACCAGGCAAACATCCCCCTGCCAGCCGCTATCGTTCTCAGAGAAGCTGCATTAGTCTCCAGAGACCAGCCACAGAAACGTTCCATTTCAAAGTGAAACGTTTAATTTTCACTCACTAAAACATTTGCTGAATCACATCTTTGCATCATTTTATCCCAGCTGTGTTTTGTCTTATTTTTTTTTTTAACGTCTTCAATAGGTTCATAAAGGGGTGTCGAATGACATTGTTCAGTGTGGCTGCTGTTCTGCTTTTTATGTCTTTGTTGCCTGTGAATGTATACAGTAGAGGGAGCAGCGTGTACGAGGCTCCCCTGGGAGGACTTGTTAATTTGTGGATTCTGACCCGCATGCCATTCGCTCAAGGCCATGAGCACTCGGTACCAACTCCATCTGCAAAAACACTCGATACTAAAATTAGTCTGGACTCTTAAATGCAAAATTGGATAAATCTTTGAAGGGGAGAGTTTTGTTGAGGACAAGTCGAGACTGTAAACACATTTAATCATTCTGAAGATTGTTTTGCATCCAACGTTTCTGATTTTAAAAAAGGACAAAAGATTATTAAACATTTTACATCATTTTCAGGCAAATATCAAAGTAAAAATGAGGCCAAGAGATTTCCTTTGCATCTCTCATGAAGCTGAAATCTTTAAACAGCCTACCTGTGAAGACGCGCGGGGACAGGCTGGTGTCTCAGGCGTCTCTGCTTCCACAAGCTGCAGCTTGAGCAGGAGAAGAGTGCCTCCCTGTGGCTGAGAGGAGAAAATGAGCTGGAGGAGGAGGCGACAGAGAGACCCAATCTGTGTCAGAGCCTTCGTGAAATAATACTAGAGTCAGCTAATTCTAGTTTAGTGTACCGTCAATAATAGTAAGCTTGTTTGACCCTATGAATGATGTTCCTGCTCCGGTTTAACTCAGCATTTTTCTTTCTGCTGCTCCTTCAATGCAGCTCAGGATTGTGACAGCAGGTTTGACAGCCATGAGTCATCCTAATGTGTTTAACTCAGATGATCCAGAAACAATCCAGATATTTAGCAGCACCAATAAGCCAGATTCCTTTATCATCTGTCATCATTCTTGGTCAGCAAAGACACTATCCATCCATCTTTTGTGACTTTCACAAAAACCAAAGAGGGCAACCAGGAAGTTGTCGATGTCGAGATTTCCTCCTTCTGTGTTAAAGAAAGAGAGGTGACTGTTAACAGCATGCAGCTACTTGATATTCGTAGGTGCGAGCAGCTTGTTCCCATTTGACCAGGAGTAGCTGGAGCTGATTTGAAGACAAGAAGAGTAGAGGTCTTTAATTACAACCCTCTCTGTGGCTTCAGGCGCCGCTGGCCTCACTTCACAATTAAGACCAGCAGTTAGTGCAGAACAGACGGAGGCAGATTTAAGGAGCCTGGGCGAAAAAAAAAAAAAAAAAGAAAAGAAAACGAAGGAAGCTTCCACATTACTATTCAGCTTGACAAAGAGGAATTTAAGTTTCACATTGAATCTTGAATCACATATTTGAAACTTTTGCTCTTTAAGCTGCATGAGCAGCTCTATATGAGCACACCTGACTGACTCAAAGTGCACAGTGGTGCTTTATAATGCATGACCCTATGATGCATTCAGATAATGCCAATCGGCCAGTGTTAGCATTCCCAAAAGCCCCATTCAACCCCTCCCATAATGTGTGGCTGCGGTGCAGGGAGACTGTACTCCAGAGCTGTAATGGCCTCTGCAACGGTAATGTGTTTGGACAGATGGGAGAGGCGAGTGCTGATGTGCTTAACTACGCATTTTACAGCTAAACTATTAAAGAGTTGTGCTGTTTACACACCAACATTTGAATACCTGTCTTCGGGCCAGTTTAATTATCCGGGCCCTTCTGTTATTTCTGCTGCTTTGTTGTCTCTCAGCTTTTTGCACGAGGCATGAGAGATTTGTTTGCAGCTTCATTAAGATATGGTGGTGGTAGCGGTTTGCAGGGGGAAAAAAATGGGGGAGAGGGAAAAAAAAATTGCTCAAGTATCTCATACTCCTTTCTCCCAGCCTCCCCCATACAAACACAGATACAGTACACATCCGTTTTCTTATAAAGTCATTTAAAGTGAGAAAATTAAAAAATGCCCTGTGATGCCTGCACTTTGAAATCTCCCGGGGCTTTAGGCAAAGGGGAGGAGACGCACGCCCCCAGTCCCCCGCGATTCATCCTGAGACGTTTGATTAGTTTATAAGTACTTATAGAGGGGGAAAAGGGTTCGCATTATAATTTTGTTTCATGAATTCCTTCATATGTTCATCTTCAACTCCGTGTTCAAATAAACCATTAATCAAAGAGAAGAGAGGAAGGAGGGCATTCAGCCAGCAGAGCCATAGTCTCAGGGCCTCAGTGAGCTGGTGGATATGGTATTGAGAGACGGTAGGAAGCAGTGGTTTTTAATTATCTGGACTACGTACAGGATGCCGTTTTTGATTGTTTTAATGAGGCAGCTGGCCTATTGTCTCCCCTTAATTCCTCCATTGTTTTTAGAATATGTCATAGTTCTTTATTCTTTTATCAGGTGCTCTGCAGGAGGATTTAGACAATAGCCTTCATTCCAACTGCATTGGCCACTGCACAAAGGCAGCTCACACTGCAGACAGTTAGCAGGCAAACAAGTGCAAATCACAAGCTGCACTTTTCTCAGCCTTTTCCCCAGTTTCACAACTTAACGCTTCTGGTCGCTCGTTCTAACTCTTGACCCTCCCGGCCCCTCCCCATACACTTCCCCTGTCCTCATTCACGCTTATCATGCCACTGTCAGCAGTGGCTCATGTGCGATTTAAATCACCTGTCATGAAAGGCTGTCGGAGGCAAATAGCCTTGACCAATCTTTCAAAAAATGGACTCCTATTTGGAAAATTTGTTTTTTGTGTGATGCCCAGCTGACGCTTGCAGATGTGTGAAGGACTTCTGTGGAATAGATCTGTGCAGATGTTGATGCATGGATGTTATCGTCTCGATATTAAAGAAAATATTGATTGCATGTAAAAATGGCTGCAAAGCTGATTCTGATTCTAATTTAAGCCACACTCCTGCAGCCTGGGCACGTGCATTGCACTATCCTGTTTTGGTTGAAAGAGTGACTGCGTAACAAGCAGAGTGCTGCCTCAGTGTTTTGTGCAGCTCAATAAAACTGGGACATGCAGTCCTAAAAGTCACTTCCAGCATTCTTGCACACAACAGATGGATCTGTAGCATTCTTGGCTGCAGGGATGCAATCTGAGTTCATATTTTGCTGTCAAAACGCAGTCGTTTTCTTCAGACTCCACATAATCTGCCTTTTTAAATTTCTTTTTTTCAGCTTAGGGAGCGTACAGTGTCTTTGATTTGGATTGATCCAAACAAAACAGATTTGTATCAGAGCGTCACAGCCTGGCTCGTAATTCTCTTTGTAAGCCGAGTGCCTCTGAACTACTGTAAGAGACCCATAGAAAGAAGGAAACTTTTGTGGCTGTGGTTGCGATATATTCCTCGGCATTGTCAGTGGCAGTTTGTATCTACCTTGATGGTAACTTGCGCAGACAGTGGAGAGGAGTTTTGTTATTTTAATTAGGAGATAAAAATTCAAAGGGTCTCTCCAGGCAGTGTGTGGTATGACAGAATCAAAACGATGAAGTAGAGCGGCCTGAAGTGTGCGTCTCGTCACAGCAGATTGGCCGACAGATAGGCTCTGCTCTTTAAAGTGGCGCCTGCGTGCACGCGCTTGTGCAAGCACGCACACACACTTGTAGGGTGGAAGTCTGCACACAAATGGCACTTTGAAAGATAGCATATTGTAATACCATTTCACTATTTTAACACGTTTGTGCTGCTCTAATTTTCAGTGTGTAGCCAGCAGATAGGAAAAGGTTTTAATCACAACTCGGAAATGTTGTTTTTAATTGACATAATTGGGGGAAATCTGTTAATAATTTATACATAACGCGTGGTAGTGGGAAGACATGACGGCAGTTTTCCACAGATTCCACCTTCATCATGCAGGTTTAAACCTGGTGATTCACAGATTTTGTGTAAACATGAGTAATCGGTGCTCCACATGTGTGTGTGTGTGTAGAGGGGCTTTCTCTTTTTTTGTAGAGCAGCGTCCCCGTCTTCACATCCCTCCTCAGGACTCTCTTTATTCCACATCAGCAAGGCCTCAAATCACATGTCCCCTCTCAGCCTGACACTCCGTCGGTATGTTTGCACATCTTTGAAAGCTAACAGCGTGCTTTAATTAATTGTCCAGCTTTCCTCAGAAACAATGTCCTAATTCTGCCATTTAGCAGCAGCGTATCATAGTTTGTTGTTATCTCCCCAGCCAGATTTCTGTAAATAGTCATATTAAAAACTTTAATCTCTTCAATGGAAAATGAAGTGCAGCTGAAAAGCCTGTCATGTGCTGAGATAAATATTATCTAAGCTAAAACCTTCACTCTCTCCCGTTACCCCCTCCTTCCTTCCTTCTTTCCTCCCCCCTTCCTCTGACTTAATGAATATGTTCAGAAGATTTCAGAGGAATGCTTAATCCCAAAACACAACAATCTAATAATGTGGAGGACCTGTCTTGGTGTTGCAGCTGACAGCAGCACTCTGGGCCCAGCTGAGGCAGACTCTGCCTCTAGAAATGCATTTGTGCTCAAGTATTGAGTCTTTGTGCATGCAATCTGATGTGCACACAAATATCATGTCAACCTGACTTGTAAGAGCAGAATAAGATGTAAACATACATCAGAATCTTCTTCTTGCTCCCTGCAAGCATTTAAAAGTCTCTTCTCTATCTCTGCTTTATCCAGGGGGCCAACTGTGGTGCACCACCACCAAGAACATGATGGAGGGTGAGGAGTTGGTGGCGTTTGCGGTGGACTTTGACTCGCGTCTGCAGGCGGTGAACCACATGTCCCTGAGCGAGGGCATGTACCCAGCCAGGCTGCTGGACAGCATCCAGCTCCTGCCCCAGCAGGCCGCCATGGCTTCCATCCTCCCGACTGCCATCGTCAACAGTGAGTGTCCATGTTCGCAAACCTGGAAAGTTCCCTTTAGACCTGCAGTTTTCTTTTTTTTTCCCCTCCTTACTGTCTCACACACGCAAGCGGCCGGTCGGCAGCCTGCACTCAGTCACCTGCTTAACAAGGAGCGTTGTCTCCGGCGGGCGTAGATTAACCCAGATGAGTCTCTGCGTTGGAGATAAGAGCCGTCGACCTTCAAGTTTTGGGTTCACATAAACACACCGAGCCTCAAACTAACGTGTTAATTGCAAAATACACGCCTCATGCAAATAGTGTGTTTGTTTACTTAGCGAGGGCTATCTGGGTTCAGCTCAACAGGGAGGCTTCTGTAAGCAGATGGTCCAGTGTTTCTTGTTTGCCCTTGAGAAAGGGCACCAACCCAGTGGTAGCTGCGCTGCGATAGGCTGCAGCCGAGGATTTGGTGGAAAAGCCTTTTAATGCAGGCTTTAAGAGTCAGAAATGGAGAAGTATAGAGGAGGAGGGTGCATGTGTTTTTTTCTTATACTTAGATTTGAAAGCAATGTTTGTATCCTGATATCATGTCCCTTTTGTTTCTTTCCGTGTCCCTTCAGAGGACATCTTCCCCTGCAAGGCATGTGGAATCTGGTTTCGGAGCGAGAGGAACCTGCAGGCCCATCTCATGTACTACTGCAGCGGGCGGCAGAGGGAACCAGAGACGGTGGTGGAGGACAGCGACAATGGACCCCACCAGACTCCCAGTCTCTGCCCTTTCCCACAGTGCAACAAGAGCTTCTCTGGAGCCAGGGCCCTGGAAATGCACTTAAGCACCTCACACAGCAGTAAGCGACATAAAAAGTTGAAAGAAATGATCATATCTTTTTATATGAACAGCTCTTGCAGATGGTTACTTTAAATTTTAAATGATAGATGCTTTAAAATATGACATATTTTTACAAACATCTGAGGAAATGTGTCATTTCTTTTTGAGAAATATACATATCCTGCTGTCAGCTAGCCTAGTTGACAGTTTATCCTTGAGCAAAAAGAAGAAAATCTTGAGGATGGGAATAAGCTTGGCATAATGCATGAGCGTTTGATGGTTTCTACAGTTAACTCTAAAGGAGAAGTGGGAGGCGAGATTCTGAGCATTTTTCCCTTTTATCTCCCTCACAGGTGTCAAAATGGAAGAGAGCCTCCCTCCTGGCACCAGCTTGAAATGCACAATCTGTAACTACACGGCAGATTCTCTTATTACATTCCAGCATCACATCATGTCTCACCTGTCACAGGCGGCCTTCAGATGCAATCACTGCCATATCAGCTTCCAGAGCCACAGGGAACTCTTACAGCATCAGGACTTACATGGGCACGGCAGCAAACTTCACAGGGAAGGCGACGGCACTGAGCACTCCCCCAGGGGGCCTGAGGAGAGCCTCCAGCAGCAGCAGCAGCAGGCCCGCGCTGATCTGGCCAACAGGAAGGATGCTCTACTGGGAAGTCCCAAAGGGGCCCTCACCAAGGAGACCAGCACAGACGGAGAGGCTGACAAGGCTGAGAAGAAGCCCATGCTGTCTGCTCAGAAGGGAGAGGCCCACCCAGGCAGCAAAGCCAGTTTTTCTTACACTAGAATCAAGTCTGAGCCCTCCAGCCCTCGGCTGGCCTCCTCCCCTGTGCAACATAACATGCCTACATTTCCCATGGGCCCCTTCTTGTCTCAGTTTGCTTTCTCCCAAGACATTTCAGTAGTCCCACAGGCTTCAGAGATTCTGGCTAAAATGTCAGAGCTAGTTCATCGGAGGCTGCGCCATGGAGGAAACAGCTACCCCCCTGTCATCTACAGCCCTCTCATGCCCAAAGGGGCCACCTGTTTTGAATGCAATATCACCTTCAGCAATCTGGACAACTACTTGGTCCATAAAAAGCACTACTGTAACAGTCGCTGGCAGCACATGACGAAGTCTCCAGACTTTTCTGCCCTCTCAGACAAGGTTCCTGAGGCAGTAAGCCCCAACAGCGGTCACAGTTCTGTTAGCATGTTGGCTGGTTGCCACCCAGCAGAGGCTGACAGCCACCTCATGCAGTCCGCTTGCCTCAACTCCAATGTGTTGGACATGATCAATGCTGGGGCTAAAGGCCCCGATAAGGATCTAACGGGACAAGTGAAGAAGGTCTCCACCCCGACCGGGGCTGAGGACAGGCTCAACGGCAAGCAAATGGACGGGAAGAGCCCCACTACAGGTTTGGTGGAAAGCGATAATGATCCAACCAAGACGACCTGCGATGCCTGCAACATCACCTTCAGCCGTCATGAGACCTACATGGTCCACAAGCAGTACTACTGCGCCACGCGTCACGATCCCCCCATGAAACGCATGTCTGCCAACAAGGTGCCCTCCATGCAGAGAACCATGAGGACCCGTAAGCGCAGGAAGATGTACGAGATGTGTCTCCCCGATCAGGACCATCAGAGGCCCCCTATGGGTCAGCCAGGTTTCCTCGGAGTTCCTCCTATGAACCCTTGTACATCTCAAGAGGCCGTGGAAAGCCTAGCAGACCGCTTCCATCCCCGCTGTGATATCTTCCCAGGTATGGTACCCAAACACCTGGAGGCCTCTCTGACTGTCACGAAACCTATTTTGGCTCCCAAATGCAACACCGTGGAGCAGCAGGAGCTGGATGCACCCATTGATCTCAGCAAAAAATGTTCGCCAGTCTCTGACAAGACATGTAGCTCTCCCAAAAGACTCTTGGACTATCACGAATGTGCAGTGTGTAAGATAAGTTTTAACAAAGTGGAGAACTACCTGGCACACAAACAGAACTTTTGCCCTGCAACAGCTGCCGCCGCTGCTGCTGCCGCTGCTGCTGGCGCTCAACAACAGCAGCCACAACAGCAGCAACACAACGACAGCAGCACCCTGGAGCCCCCCCTGTTCCCAGATGTGAAGAGTGAAGGCAATAACAACCCCGACGACGGCTACGATAAGAGCCCTGGCAAATGTGAGAAGAATGGCAACGGAAAGGTGATGGTGCAGAATGGAGGGATGTTCCCCCCTCACCTGGGACCTGTGCCAGGACTCAAGACTTTTACTGAGCCCCAGCTCATCCCATCAAAAGATGAGAACAAGAATATGTTTCTGCCCCACTGCCTTTATCCTGGAGCAATAAAAAAGGTGAAAGGTCCCGAGCAAATATCGCCGTATTTTGGGATAAAGCCAACCGATTATGTGAGTGGGGGACCGGTGATGCAGGGAGAGGCTGGCGAGCAGGAGCAGAGCGTTAACGGTGGAGGAGGGGGTAATGGAGGAGGAGAGACAGGAGCAACCAGGGACCAGGCTCCTCAGCCTGCTGCTAATGGCTGCCCCCACCCTGGCAAAGAACCCCTTCCCCTCCTGCCCAAAAACCGGGGCATGGTCATCGTCAATGGGGGGCACAAGCCGGAGGAGCGTTCGGGCACTGCCCCTCCGCAGCAGGAGAACCAGCCCCAGCCAGACAGCCAACCCTCCAACCCTTCACCCACGTGGGCCGCCGAGAATCAGGGCGACTCCAACGAGAACATGTCGCCCTCCTCCAAGTCCCCGAGCGAGGAGGCGGCGCCCGCCGCCAACAAAGGCGTGAACGGCTCCGGGAGCGGTAAATACTGCCGCCTCTGTGACATCCAGTTCAACAACCTATCAAACTTTATTACCCATAAGAAGTTTTACTGTTCGTCACATGCAGCAGAGCATGTAAAATAAGTTGAAAACAAGAAACACTCATCTTCTTCTCCTCCCTAGACCTTTCCTCCTGAATTTTACTCCTTTTTTTCTTCCTTTGTTTTTGGTACACTGTTGTGTCTGGAATAGTGCATCATGCAGTGCTAAACGCTGCTTGTGGACAATCAAGAGAAGCTTCTTCTTTCATCGTTTTAAGACTTAAAAATGCAAAACCACTGGTTCAAAAAAAAAAGAAAGGGAAAATGAATCAAGAATAATATTGGTGCCACGTTCACATTAATTTATTTTACAATCAGTATTAATAGGAGTAGTGATCTTAATTTAAACTCAAAATGAAATTTATATCAGAGTTGTTTGTAATGTTATTGTATAGTCATTCTTGTGTAGCACACATATTGTTTACACTGTAATGTAGGCTCAATGAAACAATAGACAATACAAAAACGAGATGCATTTTAGACACAAAAATAGCTACTGAGGCACTTGTGTATTCTTATTTGCTGTACCAGTTTCTGTATGCTCAAAATGTCTCCTGCAGATTGCTACTAATGGACTTTCCGGCCTTACAAATCACCGTTTGGGGGTGATTACCGGACACTAACCTGCATCTCACATTTTGGCATATATACATGGCTTTGCATACATATGTGGCTGTTTGTCCCTGTCTCTTTTCTTCAACTCAGATGTGGATGTTTTCATGAGGATGACGACATTCTTGTATAGTACTCGTATTTCTGTTTGATGATACACTTTGTTCTCCCTTTTTGAAATTTGCTCTCAATGCAATACTTTGTAAATGAGGGAACATTACTGAAAGCAGTATTATGAAATGGGGACTGTGCATATAATTATTTGTAACCCCATATGGGCAAAAAAAGAGAAAAAAAAAACAAAAAAAAGAAGAAGAAGCTGTACAAGAATTAAGTTTATTGCTGATGAACAAGCTGGGTGGGAGGTCAGTGGGGGATACTGATGTAAAATGATCATTCCAATGTCCTGATTATGGGAGAAAATGTTTCTTAAAACGTTGTTGCTATGCATGTATATGGATGGAATTAAATTCCAGATCTGTTGGAAATTTTTATTTTGATGTGGTGTCATAATTAAACTTAAATCCTCAGGATAAACCGGTGGTTTCTAGTCTTTATTTCCATTTAGCCCAAAAGTACATCATTTGATTTACAAAAAACAAAAAAAAAAAAACAAATAACATCAATTGTTTGCAGTTTCCAAAAGTTAAACGGTAACCGTTCATGTCTGCTTGTGATATAACACTTTTTTTTTTTTTTTTTTTTTTTGCAAGTAACAAATGAATCTGATGCAATGAAGCAAGAAGCAAACGTACCTTTGCTTGTGGCAGAATGTTAAGGCTGAGATAAAAGCATTGAGTTGAGCAGTGACGTGTGAGAGTGTGTGTGGCCTTTTACAATGATAAGGAATAATGTATTAATTTTTTGGCACTGGCCAATCAGGTGAGGAGCCTGAAATAACAACTTGAAAGATAAGATGAATCTAAGACAGAAAATATTTCATCACACTGAATACCCCCAAGTTATCTTCAATTAAGACGCTCCCAACGAAGCAGAGCCGTGTAAAAATATGTCCTGGAATTGACTTCTTAATGAACCTCTGCAAAAAAACATCGACCGTCTCCACCAAAACTCCCAACATTTGATTGAATATTTAAAACATATTCAGGTTTCTCGGCCCGGGCTTCCATTTTGGCCACAGGTTACTCGCTCTGCTGTTTGGCTTGTCGCTGGTTGACGAGCTTCCTCAGGTGCTGGCTGATGGCAGATGGCTTCTTGTAGATCATTCGCCGGTCTGCTCCTTTTATGTGAATGTGATTGGCTGATGGGTAGCATTCCTTCAGAAACCTCTTTTGAAGTTTAGCCACCATCTGGTGCAGGAGGAAGAGGAGGGGGGGGAGAGAATATGATTATCTATATTACTAGAACATTGTTCAGTCTGTCCCAGACTTAATGTTTGCAGCTAAACACACTCACTTGGTTTAGGTGTTCTGGAATTTGCTCATCAAAGGAATCCCCAGTGAGCATGCTCACTGATATCTTACTGGAGAGGGGTTTAAACTTTGTGATATCCCTTTAAAAAAAAAACAGAAAAGAACACAAAACATGCCAATGACTCAAATCTTTCTATCTTGTTTTTCATTTCATCGTGCCGAAACATGCAAAGAGTGTTTAAAATACCTCACTTGAGTTGCACTTTCATTCATAAAGTAATGTTCATCTACAGCACTACTCAGGTGGGCGGGTTTACAGAGCAGGTACTTCTATCAGAAGCAGAGACAGAAAAAGTAAAGTAAAAAGTAAGTATTTTATCTTTTCTTTTATTTATTTATTTAAACTCTTCTAACCATGAAAAATTTACTTTTTTGCACAATAAAAGCAAAAACAAACACCAAAAGAAAGGACTGAAACATATTCAAAGCAATAAGTACCAAGGTTTAATCTAAATCAACTTGGTAATCAAAGTGTCTACACATTTGTCCATAAATTAAAGATATCTTTAAAAGCATGGAGCGAGACCAGCTCCTCCAGTCCCAGGTCCTTCCGCAGGTCATTCCAGGCAGCAGGAGCAGCATATTTAAAAGCCTTTCTTCCCTGTTCTGTTCTGACCTCACTACACAGATTTCATGAGAAAACCTTAAAAACTAAAACTTTATCAAGTTATTGGTTTGATTGGATAATGTGACAACAACAACAAAAAAAAGCTTAAAAAAACAAGCAGTATGATGCTTTTCTTTGTGTACTATTTTCAAACATATCAGTAAAAATTCCTTTAAGTATCAAATATGTTTGGAATCACGAAGCAAAAGAAGGAAAAATAGAATCACTTTCTATACTTTGCTCCAGCTCATCTGATGTAGCAGCTTGAGTTCTTTGAAGCATGAGCTTCACGAATGGAAATCAACATTCTTCGTCGGTCGGCTTCCAACTTGCCTGCACAGCTTTGCAGGATGGAGCCTCGTCATGGGCCACCTTCATCCACTGAGACCAGGACTGCTTCCTGGTCGCATCACTGAGCTCGTATGTCTTTTTGAATGCTCTTTGGAGAGATGCGTTATTATCCTGAAATATTACCTTAGCATCACTGAATTTCCTTTGGACTGAAGGAAGAAGGGTCCAAAGCTTCAATGGCCACCTGTGTATTTGCTACAGAGGTAATGACTGCCATCTCTCCTGGTCCTTTATCTGACATCATTACAGTCATCTTTGAAATTATTCATACCCTCCAATTTAAAGAAAAGGCTAAATTCACAATAGAAATTCAAATAGAAGGAAACTAAAGAAACTAATAATAAATAAAAATTCATAAAATTATAATTTCATGGAACAAAATTTTGCTTTTGAATTGTGGTTGAAAATAATCATTAAAAAAAAGGTGTCCCAGACACATAAGAGCACCTTTCCCATGAACCGTACCTGTCAACAGTTGTAGAAGTCTTTTTGAACATTTGAGAAAACAGCTGATTGCAGTGATTGCCTCAAAGTGTTGCTCAGCAAAATTTTAGCTTCAGAGCCCCATCATGCTTGTTTACCTGCTTTATTTTTTGTGTGTTTATTTTCAATATTTCTGTTGAACCACAATTCAAAATCAATGTCATGATTTTCATAGAATTCTTATTTATTATTACTTTAGTCAATTTCAATTTATTTCACTGACAGCTGATTTTTTTTTCTCTGTAATTGGAGGGTACGAATAATTTTGACTGTATCATCAATGATGGTGGAAATTTGTTTGCTTTCTTCTATGCGTTTCATTGGGCAACCAAACCAAGGTTCCTTGTCTAATGTAGAGCAATGATTCATTACTGAATATCACAAAAAGCCAATCTTCCACATTCCATCCATCTTTCCTGTCCTTTTAATTTCCAACCAGTCCAGTCAGATGGCTAAATTTCCTAATTCTGTTTCTTTTCTGTCCTGTTAAAAGGAAGTTTTCCTCTCCACAGTCGCCCAGTATGATCAGAATGGTGGACTGAATTAAACAGGAGATTCAATACAACCTGTTGGTTTAGGTGTTTATCGTTTCAAACTGGACTATTGTGGACTGATGAAACCATTTACTGTATGTTCACCTCTACACCCACCAGCCACATTATTAGGTACACCTTGCTAGTCCCGGGTTGGACCCCTTTTGCCTTCACAACTGCCTTTAATCCTTCGTGGCATAGATTCAACAAGGTACTGTAAAGATTCCTCAGAAATTTTGCTCCATATTGACATGACAGCATCACGCAGTTGCTGCAGATTTGTTGGCTGCACATCCTGAGAACCTCCTGTTCCACCACATCCCAAAGCTGCTATATTTGATTGAGATCTGGTGACTGTGGAAGCCATTTGAGTACAATGAACTCATTGTCATGTTCAAAAAAACAGTCAGAGATGATTCCCGCTTTATGAGATGGCGCGTTATCCTGTTGGAAGTAGCCATCAGAGGATGCTACACTGTGGTCATAAAGGGATGGACATGGTCAGCAACAATACTCAGGTAGGCTGTGGTAGTTAAAGCGCCACGTTGGTAATCAGGGGCCCTAAGTGTGCCAAGAAAATCTTTCCCACACCATTACACCACCACCACCAACCTGAACCGTTGACACAAGGCAGGATGGATCCATGCTTTCATGTTGTTGACACCAAATTCTGAGCCTACCATCCAAATTTCGTAGCAGAAATCAAGACTCATCAGACAAGGCAACATTTCTCCATCTTCTATTGTCCAATGTTGGTGAGTCTGTATGAATTGTTGCCTCAGTTTCCTGTTCTTAGCTGACAGGAGTGGCATCAGTGTGGTCTTCTGCTGCTGTAGCCCATCTGCTTCTAGGTTGGATGTGTTGTGTATTCAGAGATGCTCTTCTGCATGCTTCGGTTGTAACATGTTGCATTTCAGCTCGAACCAGTCTGGCCATTCTCCTCTGACCTCTGGCATCAACAAGGCATATGCGCCCACAGAACTGCTGCTCACTGGATATTTTCTCTTTTCAGACCATTCTCTGTAAACCCTAGAGATTTTTGTGCAGGAAAAATCCCAGTAGATCAGCAGTGTCTGAAATACTCAGACCAGCCTGTCTGGCACCAACAACCATGCCACCTTTCTTTCCCATTCTGATGTTCGGTTTGAACAGCAGCAGATCGTCTTGACTATGTCTACATGCCTAAATGCATTGAGTTGCTGCCATGTGATTGGCTGATTAGAAATTTGCATTAACGAGCAGTTGGACAGGTGTACCTAATAAAGTGGCCGGTGTGTGTATTTGGCCTCGTGTAGTATTGAGTTTGGAGGGTATTTAGTTTTGAACCTGATGTGTCACAAGGGTTTCAGTTTATCTACAGGGGAAGAAACCCATTGAAAAATTTGCCTTTTGCAACTCATAAAGCTTTAAATTCACGTTTTGGATTTTAACTAGCAAATTTCAGAACTGTTATGAACTTTTAAATTTCTAATAAATCTAAACCATCAAGCAAAGATAAACCTAAAGTTTGGATGGTGAAATCTTTGCTAATCTTACAGGGTAAGTCAGTGTTGCATGGATCCACGGCCTCTGCATGGATCATAGGATGGATTTGTTTTAACTGGAATATAATTTGACCACTATGGGATTGGATTGTAAAAAGAAAAAAAAAAGTGTCATTAGATGACTTTGCCTTGCTTTGCCTTCCCATACAAATAAAGCTAAAATGAAATAAATGAGAAATAACTTGGTTTTCTGCTCTTAAGCAGATAAAATTCAACTTCTTTCTGTTGGTTTCTTCAGTTTAGTCACAAATCATGACTCCTCCTGTTTCTCAGCATTTGTTTCCATTATCAAGCATGTTGATTTAGTTTTCTATGTGGCGTCTTCCCTCGTCGACCTACATGGTTCCCCTTCTACAACCAAATATTTTTTGTGTCCCTGCTCTAAATATTAGACACAGCTGACAGGAAACAAACTTTTGCCGCGCTTTCAGTTGAATTTCCACCCTAAAGGAGTTTATAATCCTGACTTTTTTTTTGCTTTGGCAGCTCTCATGTTGGGGCCATGTTTGCTGCCAATCAGCAAGGTGCAACAGCTCATGAAGTTCTGCGAGCAATCTTCTTTAAAGTGCAGACTTTTGCATATTCAGAACTAAGGTTCTTGTATAAATGCAAATTACAGTGATTCCATCATTTTTCCCCTCAATTTAGTGATTCCATAATTTGCTAAAAATCACAGCAATCTTACTCATCTCTTTTCCCCAAGTATTGTTTTACAAAGTCAGAAAGTTTAGCTGTTAAATGATGGCTTTTTTGTTGTTTTTTGTTCATCAATGTCTGGGAGAGAAAACTTCTCATAAAAATTATGGGGGAGAAAAAAAGAGGAAAAAATAGAAAACATTTAAAGATTATTTTTAAAAGATATTTAAACACATCAGGTGTTCTGAACGCATCATGGTGAATTTGGCGAAGAAACGCATGAAAATGTTATCGGAGGAAGAGAGTAAAAGAAAGAGACAAAGGGGCATAACGGGAGATAAGAGGCAAGATCAGACTAAAGTCAGAATTCAGACTCTTTTCAGAAATTCAGTAAGAAATCTTCTGAAAAACACTCTTTTGTAATGTTCTGGAAAAAAAGAATACTGAGATTAAAGGGACTTGAGGCAGGAATTTGAAAAAAACCAAACATGAATGTCCCTTTTTTTCATACTAATGGGTGATGAAGCGCTAAATACCAAAAATAACGTTTCCACCCATGTTTCTCTCCGTTGCCTTGAACAGGCTGTGTGTTGCAAAATGCGCTGCAATTCGGTGTCCGAATGTCCCGCGCTGCCCTGCGGACGTGACGTCAAATGACGCTACATCCGCAGTTTTGATGCAGGAAAAAGACGGTCACGTTAAATAAAAACACTGTAAGCGATAGTTATGGATTATTCTGCCGTCAGAATAAAATCTAGATCAACTGAAAGACCACTAAAAATTGTAACTACGAAGAAAAAGCTTAGTAAATAACATTATAGTTTTCCAGCTCTGCCATGCGGACGTGACGTCACATGACGCTACATCCGCTGTTTTGATACAGGACGAAGCCAGTCGCAGTAAATTCAAACACTGTAAGCGATTGTTATGGATTATTCTGCCGTCAGCAAACGATCCAGATCAGCTGAAAGACCACTACAAAGTATAACTACGGAGAGAAAGGTGAGTAAACAGCATCGTAGCTTCAGTTTGTGCACGCTCCCGTGACGGCTTGGCTCATGGCTGCTGTTACCTGAAGCGCCAATCGCGGCAGTCGCGAGTTTCGTTTCTTAATCTTGCCTCAAGTCCCTTTAAGTCAGAATTCTGACTTTGAATCCCAAAATTCTTTTTTCTTCAGTGGCCCTGATCCTCTTCTGTAGGTTTGTCTCACTCACTTCCATGCACCATTCCGTGCAACATGTTTTGGTTTTGTTTTTAATAGTGATGGTTACTCAGAAAAGGGTAAAAAGGTGGAGTGTCCTCTCCAGGTCGGGGGCTAGGTCCTGCCCCAGGTGGAGGAGTTCAAGTATCTCAGGGTCTTTTTCACAAGTGAGGGAAGAACAGAGCGGGAGATTGACAGATGGATTGGAGCGGCGTCAGCAGTGATGCGGACTCTGCATCAGTCTGTCGTGCTGAAGAAGGAGCTGAGCCAGAAGGCGAAGCTCTCAGGTTACCGGTCGATCTACGTTCCTACCCTGACCTATAGTCATGAGCTGTGGGTCATGACCGAAAGAACGAGATTGCGGGTACAAGCGGCCAAAGTGAGTTTCCTCCGCAGGGTGGCCGGGCTCTCCCTCAGAGATAGGGTGAGGAGCTCGGTCATCTGGGACGGGCTCAAAGTAGAGCCGCTGCTCCTCCGCATTGAGAGGAGCCAGATAAAGTGGCTCGGGCATCTGGTCAGGATGCCTCCCTGGTGAGGTGTTCCGGGCACATCCCACCAGGATGAGACCCTGGGGGAGACCCAGGATACACTGGAGGGATTACGTCTTCCAGCTGGCCTCGGGATCCCCCCGGATGAGCTGGCGGCAGTGGCCGGGGAGAGGGAAGTCTGGGCTTCCCTGCTTAGGCAGCTGCCCTTACCCGACCCCAGATAAGCGGCAGAAGATGGTACGGTACGGTGATGGTTACCCAGCATTGTTGAGCCACATTGTTAAGAAGTAGTGCCTCCTATTTCTTTCTACTTTTTGACCATCCTACCCATCAGTGTGTGTGAGGGTGAAAACGCAGTTCCTCTTTAACCAGATTAAATGCATCTGTGCAAATCTGACATTTAATAAACCTTGCACTCTTCTGCATATTACAAAAAGCTGGACTGCAGCCATTAATATTCTCTTTGGTTTGTTGTGGAGTCGGAGATTCAGTAAAAAAATAATGTAGATGTCAAATGGGATTTTCTGCTGCAGAGCAAAGATGGCTTCCAAAAGAGGTGGGTCAAACAAAACTTTAAGGAACTCCATGTTGCTGCAAAATGCAGCAGATCCCCGATTAACTTGGAGAGAAAGAATAACACGTGTACCTATTGTGTAGATTGCAAAGGTATTCATTTAAAAGTATATTTTCCATCTCCTAATTGGAACTATATGGAATGGGTGCACTGTGTTTATATAATTACCTCCGCCAAGGATGTAATTTTTTTGGTACTGATGGTTTGTCCGTCCGTCTGTCTGTCAGCAACTTTACGGAAAAAGTACTGGACACACTGACCTGAAACTTTTACCAGCCGTGTGTCTCAGCCCAAGGACGAACCCATTAAATTTTGGTGGTGATCTGGATCACCTTCTGGATCCAGGAATGTTTTCAAGGATTCTTTATCACTGTGAGATCAGCAATGTTGGAAAGGTTGTTGATGAGGCGTGAGTGCCCCCTTGTGGTACAAGTGTGTAGCTGCGGGACTGAGCACATGATGTCAGGATGCAGAAATGAAACTTATGAGCAGCAGTGAGCACAAGAAGAGAAGACTGTTGGACAGACTTCTTGCCAGTCGAATATGGTGAACTGTGTGTGTCTGTGAGGAACTGTAAGTACCTAGTTGTATGTCTGCCTGAACAGGATGTTTATTTAGCCTTTAATGTTATTTATCTGATTTGCTTATTCTGAAGTGTTCCTCCAATCACCATGTGCCTTTTTATTCTATTAAGCTAGCTGACCTGTTACATGCTAGTTAGTAACTGTTAGCCTTGAACACATATGCATGTTTTGTCCTAACTGTAAGGGATTTATTAGTAATAATTAATATCTTGAATGTGTTTATTTGCTGAACGAATGTTCCTCATTGCTTTGTATTTCTGTGTTTATAGACCACTCTCACTTCCATCCAGGCAATCACCTTAACTAGCCCTGGAATTCCTCACCTGTAAGCCTGTCGTTTGTTGCATTACTGTGCTATTGTGATTAAGAGTGACCAGTAAAGACAGTTAAAGGAGCTGTATCATGCTTTTCAAACGTTCCAAATGTCAAATACAGGCATTTATAAGCTAAATACATTCCCATCACCACTATAGAAACTAATCTGGTGTTAAATATTAGTTTTTTTATGTGTCTAATTTCCAACACCGAAGTAAGATGGCTGACTGTCCTGAACCACTGAAGCTCTCGGCCAACTCAACATGTTTTATGCCCATTTCATGACGTCGCCCCGGAAGAGAGACAGATTCTGAAGGGTCACAGAATTGTTTTGAGCACCGGCTTCGTCTCTCACATGGACATTATTTGTAAACATTGAAGGATAATCGGACTCCGATGACGGAATGAAACAGACCAGCCTGTTGTGGAGCTGTATGTTCGACCCAGAGTCTGATATGGAGTTGAAGTACACGCAGTACCACAGAGACCCTAAAAAGTAAGTAAATTAGCAAACAAATCATAGGCTAACAGTTGGCATTGAGCTGTGGGAGACATTTTCACTCACCGGTGTTGTTGTCTGTCCGTGAGGTGCTTTTATAGTGGGAACTGCGTCAGGTTTCAGACATAATCTCTGAGAAAAAACACTTTACTGCCCGAAATTCATGAAGTTGTCAGGAGTGAAGTTCACACACAAAGTTGAGGGGTTTTTTTTCTGCTCCTGAAGATATAATCCAACCACTTCTGGCAAGTCGATTCATCCAGTACAACAAATAAACTCCCACGCCGAACACAACCACATTTTTCCTAACTTGCCGTCCTCTAGCGCAAAAAAAAACCAGGCTTTTCTTCTGAACTCTGGAGCAAACGTCTGTTAGCTGATGGCTGTTTGTCTCAGAGGAAATCTTCCTGCAGGCTGTTTGTTTCTTCCTCAGAGAGTGTGTATAGGTTAGGATTCTCCTCAAGTTTCTGTTGAACAAAGAGGGCGTCTCGCTACATTGCTGCACATGCATGTTTGTCACTTCATGGTTGGTGCCACCTTGTTACATACACCAGTGGGTCAGTCATGTTAAGGAAGCTTGAGCTTGGCCTGAATATTCATATTACTGAAATCTTGCCGACACCCCATGGTGAACATCAAACCTCCTTACCAATGCCGAAACAGTCTTGCATGAACATCATCCTAATAGGCCAAATTTGGGGATTTTTTCCATATAACTCCATACAAATGACCCAAGTGTTTGGTAAAAAAAAAAAGATTACAAGAAAGGATCTCAATGAGTTCTATAATGTTTCGAGAGTTGATCCGGATCCAGAGAAAATTCCGCATACTATGATCCAGAACACAAAAATAGGGAGTTGAGCCGCTTGGCAGAGGTCTGCGCTCTCCGAGTGCTTTTCTAGTTGTTAATAGAATACTGGCATACTTCTGTTCCTTGTTCATAACAGGATGAAGAGGGATAGGCAAGTAAAAGGTCAGATGAGGAACTGGAAACCCACCAAGGAGTGGAAGAGGGAGGGGACAAAGCGAGACTGTGCAAGGAACTGATGCTGGACTGGCAGAGGAAGATGATGGGGAAGAAGCAGACGCTCGACACAAGGCTTAAACTAGACATGTTTTAAAATACATCATGTCCTTTAGCATAGGAAACACAAGAGCATCCTTAATGAAAGGAAAGGAGATCATTTTATCCCACAATTCCTTCCAGCCACAACATTTAAACCGACATAGTCACACTGTGTGTGGTGCTCTTTTCCAAAGTGGCTAAAAAAAAATGTCCTATCACCTTTCCTTAACTTCATAACATTTTCCAATAAGGTCATAGAAAACTGGATAGGTAACAACATTTTCTCTGAACATCTGGCAGTACACTGGGACTCTTTAAAGGCTGTACCACCTTTTATAAGACTCACTGTTTTTGCTACTTAGGATCATTTTTTATGAGTTCATGTCTGAGCTCCTTTTTCCAAGATTTATTCTGTTAGTCAACTGTCAGACATGTTAATTAACCTATTCCACAGTCACAGAGAGCCACCCTTTCGCCCAATTTCACACAGCTCCAATTCCATATCAGCACATGAAGAACTGACAGGTTTGGGTCCATTTCATATGCACACAAACAAAACAATAGCTTCTGTTTATCTGCAGACACTCCAGATCCATGCAATCTAATGCTCAAAGCAAAGACACCCTTCTACACCTCCTTAGTTCCATTCACATTTTGCACAAATGTATTTATAAGATGTGGGAAATTAACTCTTTCTATAGCAGGCCTATTCTAATGCAGTCAAGGGAGAGTCGAGCTCTTTCAGTGGAGCGGAAACACTGATATCACATCTGAAATCTCATTCTGACCCACTAGCTCAGAGTTGGGAGAGTTCACCAAGCCACACAATCGAAGTCTCAAATTGAGCAGAATTTCCCTTTAACTGTATCCATCATCCGCATGCGATGAGACCAGATAGCTTTGGTGCCGCTAACATTGTAGCAAACAATTCTGCTCCAGTTCAATTAAGCAGTGGTTACAGAACATGCCCTTGAGAAATGGACTGCATGCTCTATTGAGCTCGGTCTGCCGGCTAGTGTGTGTGTGTGTGTGTGTGTGTGTGTGTGTACATTATAACCTTCGACAAAACCTTTTTTTCTGTCCTTGGAGAATTCAAGCACAATGATGTCCTTATCTCCTTGGCAACAACTGTAATACTTGAAAAGCTGAAATAGGTCCCTCATCACTGCTGCCATCAAATCGTGGGTGGCTGGCAGCACAGAACAAGGCGTCTTAACGAACTGTTCACATTCATCCCCGAGCAGACATGGCCGGATTGCACAGACAGCTGGAGAAAAATGTCACAGCGTGTTCAGAAAGGGCCATTAAAGGGTAAGCTGTGTGTCTGTAAATGCAAAAACATTAAAACAAAAACGGCAACAACCTCACCGTTGCTGTCGAAAAGCCTACACAACATGAGTATACGGAGGTTTATTTCCACAGAGAGCATTTTGACATGTTTTTTCTTAAGATACTGCCTGTTGTTCGTCAGAATCCATTACTCCTCCTCTACCTGGGATGTTTTCAATAGGAGGTGAAAAATGACTACAGGACTTCATGACAGGCACAAGTGCCACAACTGTGTGTGTGATTCACAGCAGATCTGAATATGGACAAAATAACCACCCCCCTCCCCTGTAGGAAAAACCTCATCTGAAAGACACAAAACACCTACAGCTTATATTAGCAGTCGTTTCCTCACAAATCATGTGACCTGTCAAAAGGCTAAGCTTTACATTTATGGGCTTCAGAAGACGGCGAGCGTTTGCTCCATGACGGCGGCACCGGCAAGCCGTTCCCTTTCCATTTATTTAAAAATGACGTGCGGTGTCATATCAAGCCGAATGCACAGTCTCTGACGGCATGAAGACAATCATCACCCAGTCTCATCTCTGCCGAGGAGGAGGCGGGATTATTCTCGCACTAGCACCATCCTGTGGCTGCACTGCAAGGATGGGGGGGGGGGGTCATTTAAAGAGTTGGCACCACATCACCCTTTTCTTCTTATTTTGATTATGTTACAGAAACTGAGCCATTCATTCACCTTATTCCACCGTGATAACAAGCCTCTGGACTGGTAGAATAAAATATTTCTGCAGCTTTTATTTGTTTTATTGAGGAGGTGTTGCAGCCTGTTTACATGCACAAGTCTGACCTGCCGCTGGATGACTTCCTCTGAGACATTTTCGCCTTTTATTGTCGGTTCAATCACCCCCATGATGAGCAGCAAGCGGCTCAGCCCTGTAGCTGCTGAGAACTGCCTGGCCTGGAGAGACGGCAGCAGCTTCGTGTACCTGGGGAGAAAAACAAACAAATGGATGACGTTTGTCAAGTTGTCAACGATTTGGAAACATATTTCTGTCCCGCAGGTGCATTATAAGTCCTTTCTCTTAGTTTACATTGTTTTAAAAGTTCAGAAAAGCATGCGCTGAATTTCTTTTGGCAATATAAAGAAAATGAATGAGTTCTGCTGGAATAAAAGCTTGGCTAAGGCAGGATTATGGTCTGTAGAGCTGATGCAGTGTCACTTTTAAACACGTGCTTAATAATAATCCTGAATAATCTAGCTTGTTTTCAGTTTTTCTTTCACAAAACAAAGCTCAAAGGTCTTTTCCAACCTCCCAAAAAATAATCTCAAACTTTCTCTACGTAGAATTGTAAGAAGAATTTGCCTGGGGAACGAGAAACACTCTTCTCCTCTCTTTTTTTTTTTGACAGATGAGAGAAGAAGAGCTGTGGGATTTTGTAACTCAGGAGGCCCAATCGGTCTCAGCTCACTGGTGCTCTGAATTGGCTGGTCTCAGCCTGTGGAGCCCAATCAATAGTGCCGTACGCCTGCTGCCGCCGTCGCTGTGCCGCCCAGCCTTCCCTTACACGAAGCCAGCACGCTGTAGATCTGTCCCCGACACCACCATGCACCGGTAAGAGCCTGGTCCCTGTTTCAGCCTGATCTGGGCCAGACTTACAGCAGTCTGCTAATCAATACCTGCAATAAACTACCAATCAGTTGTTTTTAATGGTAATTATTTCACTAATTATGCTGGTTTTTATGTGCAAAAAGTCACAACAATACCGAATTGCTCTTCCTTTGGCTTGAAATAAAACATTTATAACTGCAAAAATCAAAGAAACCAATCAAATTCAGTTTTTTTGAAAGGAATCAGAATCTAAAAGTGTAGTTTTATTACCATTAACTTCTGGGATTTAATCTTAAACTTCTAATTAAGAAAAGTTATGTCAAACTAACCTTTTAGACTTTATTTGTCAGCTGAATGCACATTACAGTCAACACGGGGCAGGACTCGTCACTTAATAAGTATTTTAGGCAACTGATCACTTATCATAACACTAATTTCCCTTTTTCCAGTCCATTACCTACTTATTTGACCGATCACGTTAGCACTGCAGCTCAATAATGCCCAAAAATGACAGCA
This sequence comes from Atherinomorus stipes, assembly GCA_023101725.1. Taxonomy (NCBI): domain Eukaryota; kingdom Metazoa; phylum Chordata; class Actinopteri; order Atheriniformes; family Atherinidae; genus Atherinomorus; species Atherinomorus stipes. The sequence goes on from JALJCO010003224.1 coordinate 205,245, forward strand.
CAAGGCAGCGCTGCTCGCCTCAGGAAATTGCAATTTCCCACAGGCAGGCTTCAGCACATCTCGGCTGCCATTATTACCGCACATATCCTATCAAACCGCCATCATAAACATGCACTTTTCATGTGTAAAATAACCCATTTCACCTGCGCTTTGGTACGACATGTTGCTACTCAAAGAACTGCAGCTTGATGTTATCCAGCTCTGCTCCAACAACGCATGTCAGCACTGATTGGTCAGATAAAGCTGATTCAAATAGCAGAGAACGGGTGTCGAGCTGCCACAAACAGCAGTGGAAGATAAGCTATCTGCCATATTCATGGTGGAGGAAAACGGTCCCTTCAGGTCAATAACAGATACAGATGGAGGGGGAAAAAAGAAACAAGTGGGCTGTTCTAATTCTCAGTCTCCAGCAGACAGAGAAAACTTTTCATATCAGACCTCTGGAGAGTGACACTTTGACATTTTCATCTTCCTTGCTGCAGTTTTCCCCTGAAGTCATTCTGCCACCACAGTTTAGAACTGACTCTTCGACCCGGCTCTTCAGAGACTTCTCAGGCTCTGCACATTTTCCACCTGTCACCCTTTTCTTACCTCTTGCTTCCAAAAATAAAGGGTGAGCTGAAGGGAGGGGGGGGAAAGGGGGTGCCTCTCTCCCTATCACCCCCTCCTCTCCCCTCAAACCAAAAGTTCAAATCTGGTCAAATCATTCCTGGGACTGGCATTGAACATTATTTCAAGGATTCTCCAGCCACCTGTCCTATTCCCTCCTCTTTTTCCATTTTTAATTCTGCCCCCGAGTGAGGATTATGCGAAGCAAGGCATGCGTGTCAAAGGGAAATTTAGTGGGTAAAGACAGCCAAGATTGGTGGGATGAATTAAACAGATAACGGCAGGAGACGAAGTGGGGGAACCATGTAGAGCAAAACGCCTCACCGATGTTGGTCATTTCAGAGGGGCTCTTCTTTTTTTTTTTTTTTTTTTTTTCTCTCCCCACAGGAGCGAGGAGGCAATATCTAAATTAATAAAGTGATGAAATGAGTTTGTGCCGTGGACTTTCTGCTGTTTGACTTTCCCATCTGGATTAGTGCAGGCTGAATGGACGCTCTGTTACTTTTGTTACAACTACGCAATTCACTGTCGGAATTTGGCCCTGTAGCGATAAGGCTCCCCTCCTCCTCCTCATTACCATCTCATTCCATATGCAGGGCCTCTGTTACCTGAGAGCCTGCTCACACACAAAACATGAACTATTACACAAGCTTCTGCCAACTATTACAATGAACGCCGAACCTTTAAACACAGACTATTACATGGGGCTCAGCTAACTATTATGCTGGAGGAACATTTCTTTTAAAAGTGGACGGAGAACATCACTAAAAAGGCAGGAATATGAATGTACGGCGTAGCCTCTCACTCCAAGAGTCTCACTGTTTGCCAGAGAATTACTACACTTGACGACTTGGATAAATGTATGTTAATCCACAAACTCATGGAACATTCGATGCCTTCAATTTCCCAAAATACAGGACTCTCTGGAAAAGAATCTCTTATATATGCTCAAAATAAACAATGCTAAAACACTTCTTTTCTTTTCCAAACTGTTAATATGGTCACCTTATCAGGTATACTTGTTTAATTCCTTGCTATCAAACAATCACAATCTCTCAACATTCAACACGTGCAACCTTTTAGACAACAATGGGTGTCACTCCTGTCAGCTAACTGGAAACTGAGGCTAAAATTCACAAAGACTCACCAAAAGGAGACAACAGAAGACAGAAAAACTCCATTTCAGCTCTGCATTCGGATAGTAGGCTCAGAATGAACGAATGAACAGATGAACCTCTGTGAGTTCAGAGGTTTAAAGTTCTCAATTTTTTTATGTCTGGGTAGCAAGCTGCTCTCTGAACTGTACTGTGGTGCACACCCCAATGGGTGCGCGCAGCCTGTAGAGAGTCAGGAAACCCTCCAATAATAGTTATTGGAGTTAATTCTGAACTCACAGGACAATAGTACTCTTTTGTTCATTCATTCTACCTAAAGTATTGATGAAATGAAGGAGTTTTGCTGCAGATAATGCCTAGTACAGAGGCTGCCCCATCTCTCCCATTATATGGATGTGAGCCGAAGGGCGACTCAAGTTAATATCTTCCAAAGTCAAAGTGATACAGAAACTTTACAGGTGGGTAAATGCACATATAAACTCCTAGAAACAGGGTTCAGATTGAAAAAAATTAAAGTTATTCTTTAATATCACATATTTTAACCACCACAGCCTACCTGAGTATTGTCGCTGACCATGTCCATCCCTTTATCACCAGTGTAGCATCTTCTGATGGCTACTTCCAGCAGGATAATGCACCATGTCACTGACGAAGCTCACATCATCTCTAACTGCTTTCTCAAACGCAACAAGAGTTAACTGTCCTCCAGTGGTGGAGTGGGAGATTCTCATCACGGATGTGCAGCAACTGTGTGATGTTATCATGTCAATATGGAGCAAAACCTCTGAGGAATATTTCCAACGCCTTGCTGAATCTATAACACCAAGATTTAAAGCAGTTTTAAAGGAAAACAAGGATCCAACCTGTTAAGCGAAGTTGACCCCAGAAAGTAGCCGGTCAGTTGATGTTATTGTCTGGCAGGGTTCTGCAACCTGTGGCTTCGGAGCCACAAGGGGCTCTTTGGGCCCACCACAATGACTCTGAATAACTTTGACTAAAAATAATAAAGAACCAACTAATATTTTTAAAGCAGAACTCAGTAACTTCAGCTCGGGGCTCCCCCTAGTGGCGTCCTTTCACTGTCGTGTTCAACCCCCCTTACACCCCCACAGCACACAGACGGCTTCTCTACCTGTCTTTCCTCTATTTTGATCGCTGGATATACTTCTAAGCGTTTACTAGCTTGTTGATGCTACTTTGCTGCGTTGGTAGCAGCACCACGTCTCCCTCTGCTCAAAGCAAAGTCCTGTATTTTCTGAAACGGGACGTTTTCCCCGCGATTTGCGGGTAAATATGCCGTGGATTATATTTTTCACTGGTGTTGGCGAGTAGCAGGTAAGAATACGAACTTTTATTTACTTTTTGCGGACGTGATAAGTGATTATTGAGCCTGAAGCAGTGATGCTTCACCCGGCGCCCAGGCAGCGCAAGCTACGTGAATCTCTCTGGTCCAGCAAAGAGTTGGTTATGAGAGCCAGGAGCCGTGTTTAGGTGGTGTGAGGCTAAAGAAATGTTTTCTTCGAATTAGCGCTGGTAGTCTGGTTCAAATCAGAGCTGGAAGCAGCTCGGTAAATAGGGGACCTGAGTACCGTACAGTGGTTTCTGTTGTCGCAAGTTCTGCTCGGGTCGGCGCAGGCAAAGTTGTTTTAGCTGCTCGCAGGCCAGAGGCCCCGGCGGGAGGGGGGGGCACATTGAATCGCTCCGTAAACACTTTGTTTAGCCCCACGGGGATTCCGAAAAGCATTTATTGAGGTAAAAAAGTTACTGAGGTTCCCCCTTAAATACCAGTTTATGCATAATAACATTTGCAGGTTTTGGTTTTAAAGGTTTGAATATGGACCATTTTTATCAAAAGATATATTTAAAAAGAAAAAAAATACCTCCACGAGGCATTTTAAGGGGTGCAGAAAGAAAGTACAGCACTTCCTTAAAAAATCATGTTTAGCCTGAAAATAAACATAAAATAAATGTCAACAGGTTCGACAATGGTGTTATGTTTTCATCCATAAACCAATACAGGCCGCCATTGCAGGGTGCCAGATATGATCTCTGCATAGCAATAGCATGTTCAGCATAGTTCGGCTGGTACTGGGGAAAATGGTGGAGTCCGCAAGTTGAGCAGCAGCTTCAGAGCCCCAGAGATATTGTCATCAGTCTCTGAAGAGGAGTGACCTGAGATGAGCAAAAACTGGGGTAAAGTTAGGTGAAGACTACACTAAATGGACCCACGTACACATTTTCCACAGCATCAAAACGCGGAAATGGTGACTTTTCTCCTGGATCGGTAAGCTAACTCGCTTGCTAACGTGGCTAACGTTAGCTGTCAGTTATAAACTCCTCTGCAATACTTGTTGGACATGCTGCAGGCTGCTGGTCACCTGACGTATCAGCAGTGAGCCTGGCACCCAAGCAGCTAGAGTTGTTTTTCTGCCGTTGCAACTACAACCTGGATACACGTGATGTCACGTTCTGCCTGTATTCCATATCCAACCTTTAAATCTATTTCTCTTGTATCTAACTTAGAAATTAAGGGTTTCCCACATTATTTCCCACAAATATGTACATTTTTATTTGTTTATCTAACCTTTTTTTCAAAAAACAATTAAGTCCCATTGGGGAAAATATGGTTGAAAAAAATGTCTCCACACTGCTCTACGGCAGTCATGGTAATGTGTCTGTCAGACCAACTGTAAGCCGTCCATCCTACAGGATGTGGAGATTTACTCCGGTATAACTGGTGTACCAGTCTCACCATTTGTACTCTGCATAGTTGCCATTTTTACATCAGCTTCCAGCTGCTGACTGAGATGCAATCTGGAACAGCCTTGAACCACCTTGAGAACAACTCCAGCAAATAACTATGTCAACACAACAATAGCATTTTATTTCTGACACCAAATGTAGGACAAGAAAAGCAGAGCAGAAAGCTGAGCCTTTGTTATTTACACGCCGGCTTTGAACACCTTGTCCCATATAAACACTTTAGAGTTTCTGATAAATTCGGGAAATCACAGATGCTTTCACTTTTTTTCTAGAAGATGCACCAACTGATAAAGTCATCTCTGTTGGTGCTGCTGTTTCTAATGGTGTGAGCATGTGGAACAGTTCAGATTCAAGTCTGTATAATTACATAGCAGCGCATTCAATTAGCAGACACTGTTATGCAAAGTTAATTTACAAGTGAGGGACAGACTGGGCGGGGTGTGGGCCGATGACATCTTGTAACATCGTGAAATGAGTAATTCAGAAATGCAACAAGCAGGCTTTCGACTGATCTAACCCATAAAACCTACTTGTTTGTAAAGCTTTTAAACTCATAAACTACAATAAGACTCATACTATACTTAATTATGTAAACTATGATACAGTACTTCCCAGTTTAGTTCTTATTTTACGCAAAATTGACCAAAGTGTAAAGAAAACTACTGTAAGACTAAACTTCAAACTTTAATCTAACATTCACAGACCAAACCCACTGACTATCAACCCCAACTACAGCATGAAATCATAAAAAAAGTGGATTATAGCAGCCCATTTTAACTCATTTCAGCGCATTCATACCTTTCTTTTTTTATCTATGTCTACTTTTGACATCAAATGCAGATTTTAACAGAGCTTTCTAAGTCTTAAAACACAAATTAAAAACTACTTTCACTTACCAATGACACTTTGAAACCTCAAATTATTACACATTAAAACAAGAATCTCAAACTCTGGTCCTAGAAGGTCACTGTCCTGCAGCTTTTACATGTTTCTCTGCTCTAATACACCTTATTCAAATTAGACAAAGCCAGCAAGTTCTTGTCATGTTCTCCACACTGACACATTAAACTGTCAGGTGTGTTGAAGCAGGAAAACATCTAAATCCTGCAGGACAGCAGCTCCTGAAGACTACTTTAAGATCCCTGCATTAAAGTCTCACATAAAAGAGATCTAATTTTGATCTAAGTTTAAGTTTAAGAAAAATTGGATTGAATATGTTGATAAACTATTTCATTTTTAAGGAAAAAAAAGACATATAACTGATACAAGCTATTATTCTAAAAATGCTAATCACTCCTAGATAATGAAGGACAGAACCTAACATTCACAACCACTTTAACGAGGATACAGCAGACAAACGACCAAACTTTAAGTGCAACTATTAGCCTGAACACAAGGTGTCACTCTTGCACCACAGCAGACATCAGTCCAGCCTTCCTCCTCAACTTCCAGTCTTCCTCCTTGCATTGATACTATATATTACACCAGGGTAAGCAGACAGAGGCCACAGCAGGCCTGCTTCATTAGTGGAGCGCAACAGCAGTAGTTACGCTCACAGTGGTTCTAATTACAATTAATTGGCATTCCTGACTCATCTGGGAGTCTCAGGATGAGGTGTGAGGGGGATCGTGTGGCAGCTGAGTCAGGAGAGGACTGAGAGAAGAGGCCGACACTCTGGGAGCCATTAAAGAACTACAATGCGAATCATAATGAATCGCAAACTGGAAAGCCCACTCACACATGAACACGGACGTCTTACAGAGAATAAATTAAGTGTTCAATTATCTTTAATCACACATATGTGTTTACATTTTAAACACAGGCAGTACTCAAAAGTGGCTTCAGTTCTCAACTAAAAATCCAAGGAAATATTTGCAGGGAATAAAGTTGAGTTAAAGACCCACAACACAAATTTTAGCAATTTTCTGAGATAGCCCCTATCGACGGCTAATCTGGCATCCATCTTAATCCTACATGTACTATGGGCTCACTCCAGCCAGTAAAAGACAGTCTCATCTTAGCTCTTGTTCTGTACCTCCCTCTCTTTTTTTTCCTCTCCTTCTCCAGTAATGTTTCCTTGCCTTTCTTTGCAGAATCCTCCACGATGCGCGTTCAAAACACCGTAACCCGTGTTCATGTCCGGCTCATATCCGTTTGCTAGTAAGAGACGCGATCCGCAACCAATAGTCGGCTGCAACATCACGGTCGCATTCCAGATGGAAAAATTACACAGTGCAGTTTCTGAGCCTCGGGACTCTGCTGGGCTCAAAAATGCATATAATGAATGTTGGTGTGCCATCAAAACGGGACAGAAATTAATATTTTTAAAGTGGAAAAAGTTATGTTGTGGGTCTTTAAAGCAAAATGCTTCATGTGACTTTCTGCTGCCTACCTTTCCCCTCCATCCGTCTGCATTCTACTGGGTACCCCGAAGGGTAGGTGTGCATGATAATTATCTGGCCAAAAATTATTACATCATTCTGTTAAGTCCGATAGGACAACTTGTCCCAATAACATATTGTTATAAAGAAATTGCAATTGAGGAAAGAAAGCTGCTGCTTCGCAGGGGAGAACCCCAAGCGGCTTCCAAACCACCTTTCCTTCTTATTTTAGACACCAGCTACCCCATAAAGGCGGAATTTTTAAGATCGGATGAGCAGAAGTTGAAAATCCCAGTTTTAAGCTTGAAAAGTCTTGTTGGTTTTGTTAATAGTTTTGATGTCACGGTTAGGTATGCATGTGTGTTATCGGTTATCAGTTATTAGTATCGGCCTTTAGGAACTTAAATTTATCGGTTATCAGTATCAGTTTTAAAAAACGTCATCATGCATCCCTACTGACGGGTTTTTAAACTGCTTCTGAGTTGGTTATTGAAAGCCAGTTAGAGATGAAGGCAAATCATCATCACCAGCAGCTGCTATTTACCAACAACAACGGAAAAGGAGGCAGAGGCGAGTCAATGATTACATAATGCCACTTCGAGTATTAGCAACGGGATGTAATTACAATGTTCAAATCAAAGCAGAGTGGAGAGGAAATTCTCTTAAGCCTGTAACTCTTAAAGCTATCACAGTGCCGCATGTAAAATGCTCTTCTTCCTCACATCAAGCTCAGATGCAGCTGTTGTGAGCTCGTCAGTGACGGTCATATGCTGACTGTCATACGGAGTGAAATCCAGGTGAGCAGCAAAACACATCTAATTTCTGCAAACTGCAGCACACTGCGTAACGGAGTGTGTAGTATGCATGCATACAGTATGTACATGTATAAATGTTTACGCGATCATGACAGTGATGAGCAGGTGGGATGATGAATGAGGCAGAAAGTGTCATTTTCATTTTCAGACTCATAACTCAATCATGTTTCCTCCCAGGCCTGCAGACAGGCAGCTGCCGGCCCACACTGAGAGCCTCCCCATCTAACATGCTTTACATACATCATGTATCACAAACACACAGGGATGGGCAGTGATACAGTCTCATGTAAGACATGGTTGACTTTTAGCAACATTTCCGAAAGGAGAAAAGATTTGTATCCTCTTTAAAACAACACTTATCTGAACCATTTGCAGCCAACAGAAATCAACTGATGTTGTATTTCTTGTTGAATTAAGTAAGTACACCCCTAAACCTAAGGGCTAGTATGAGCTGCTTTTGCAGACATGCATCCATTTTTTTTTTTTTTTTTTTTTTACCTTTTCCGCTGTGATAGAAAAACAAATTCTGTTTTACCTTCAACATTTCAGCTTAAGACCTCAATATTGTCATGCAGTCTTTGACATATGGATCTACTGTAACTACCTGTAGTTACAGCAATCAGGAATGGCAAAGCATAACATTCCCACTAGGGGTCGACTGACAACAATATTTTCTCATCAGCCTCAGTCGATGGCCAATACAACCTGCCGATATTTAGGGCCAAGACTGCATTTGACCCCAAAATAAATATAACGGAAACTAATTTTGAAAACTCTTTTAAGATTAAAAAAAAAAACCAAATCACTCCAAAAAGAAACAGTGCACTTTTAACAATATTATCAAAAAGAAACATTAACCATGTAATACAGTATATATATATATATATATATATATATATATATATATATATATATATATGTGTGTGTGTGTGTGTGTGTGTGTGTGTGTGTGTGTGTGTGTGTGTGTGTGTGGGTGTGTGTGTGTGTGTGTGTGTGCGTGCGTTTTTGCAACATTGTGGGGACCATGTTCCGGATTTTTACCATCACCATGGGGACGTCTTGCCCTCATGGTGACATTTTCCCGGTCCCCACGGGTACGAACCCCGTTTTCAAGGGTTCAAGATTAGGTTTTACAAATGAAGTTACAATTAGGTTTTGGTGGTTAGGACAAGGGTTAGGTTTAGGCAATCAGTTCTGGGCATTAGGTTTAGGGTCAGAGGCTAGGGAATGCTAGCCTCGTGAGACCATCCTGATCTCGCGAGATTCAGGTTTTCACTCGCAGATCAGTCTGGCTACTTTCCGTTGAAGAGAATTTGGAGCAGTTCACCAAACGAACGTCCAGTCAGCGTTGGCTTTGAGGCGGGTTTAGGTGTGACGCAATGCGAAGAAACAGTCCAGTCTAAACAACATGGCGGTTTCAGCAGATAAAACTAGCGACAGCATGGCTGTCGCTCAAGTTTTATCGGAATTACTGTCAACATGTTTCTTGTTTGCTAAGCTAACGAGCCACTGCCGGCAGCACCAAGAGTAGCCTGGCTTGTGGTTGTGTTTTAGTTGTCGCTCTGTTAGTACTTATATGCTTTGTTGATCTGATTGGTTGATTTGGCCCATCTATCACCAACATAAGTGGTGATCGACAGCCTTATCCAATCAGCTAACCAGTATTTTCACCCCTTCCCAAAACTACTCCAGCGGATGATTCCCAGATGAATATACAAGAGCAAATCCATCTGGCGGAGTCAGGTTAAGGGAATGCATTATGTCAATGGATATACCCCATGGGGATATAAAAACAAACGCGCTCGTGTGTGTGTGCGCGCGTGTGTTTGTGTATCGGCTCATGCCGATACTGGCAAAAAACATTAAGTATCGGCCTAAAATATCAGCCAGCCGATGCATTAGCCTATCCTTAATTCCCACAACTGTGGGAAGTTGGTTAGTTGATATGAGCGGGGTTTTTTTTCTGAAAATGTTCTGCCTGCACTAAACACAATTACAATAATCACAGTTAGAGCTTCTTTTTTTTTAATCTGTTGGGAGCCAACTGTATATTACCTTTGGTTTATCATGTTTTTCTTTTCGATGAGAAGATTCTTCCTGCCACATCAAAATAAGCTCTCAGGGAGAATTTACTAAGGAGGCCAGTCTTCCAGAAAATGACAGTAGTTTTATTGATCTAAAATAATCTACAGACCTTTTTTTGAAAAAAAAAAAAATACCAAACTAAAAAAAAAATCTACATTTTTAGCAGGCAATTAAATCCCTTTTAGAAATTTGGACCAACTGCACCCTCATGTGGAAACCCTGATTTGTCCCTGTCCTGAAGTTTGTAGATTTCAGTATGATAAATATAGAAGTGGACTTACAATTTTGATGTGGCTGATTTAGTTTTCTAGCTGGAAAAAAAAGACCTGCAAAGCAGAGGGAAGGGATGAGGAAACGTTCAGATGGTGCCCCTCTGAAGACTGAGCTGCACACGCACAGTAATGGCACATTAAAACAGTTTTCTAATTTCTAATCAATCAGGATTCATCAAATTGTAAGAAGCATTCCATTAGAAACAACAGCATTTTCCAAGGTTTCTGTTCTTGAAGCAAAAATATGCCCCATGCGGTCAATCAATGTTGCACCCCACACACTCACTTTGACTGAATAAAGACAGGAGAGGCTCGAACTGGAGAATAAAAGTAACCAGCAATATCATTTATATTAAAACACTAAATAGAGGTGTTATGAACACTATCCCTTTGCTGATATTCTCATCATGATTGTCAGCTGGAGTCCATTCAGCCTGGTTGTTGTCTTATCCATTAATATTTACCAATACAGATGGGCAAACTTGCACACATCAGAGCTACTGTATGATAAACCACAACCAGTCTAGAAGTTTTAGGTCCACATTGTTAAAACTGTAGATTCATGACTAAAACTGCAAAGATGTGCATGTGCGTTCTTTTCACCATATTTCTCCACTTTAATGCATTTAAATCACAGTGAAACTGTGTGTGCATGCACAAACCTGATCTCCACTTCCATTGTAAGCATGAACGGGCATGGGCACAACCCTGGTTAGCTTTTAGTAACAAATAACTTTGCAAAGCTAAATTCAAAGAAATAATGGAAGTCTAAGGGAGGTTATGAGCCAATTTCACATCAGCGAATCATAAAGAAGCCTGATCATTCTCTTTTTAAAGGCTCATTAAAAAGATCTACTACAACTATTACACATGACTGCAGCTATTTTAGCACTGACGGTTTAATGGGTGTACAAAAAAAATTTACAATCAGTAACTGCATCCGAAATTGAGAACCCAATGTGTGTCTTTGTTTTACAATCAATTCTATTGCCTTTTTCATCTCATATGGGGTAGAAAAGATGCAGAAATGTTATCCACATTTAGTCTGAAGAATGTCAGGTGCACATGCTTACCATACATTTTATCTTAATAGAAATTTTTGAGGAGAAAAAGATGTATGCATGGTTTTTGTGTGCATGCATGCTTTCTGCACCAGGATGGTGAAATAGTTTTCTACATGGCAGCATGCAGGGTAAAGGAAGCTATTCACCTTCATTTAAAACTGATGCATTGCCAGAAACTAAATGAGTATATATGTTGTTACTGCTCAAACACCTGCTCTACGGTAAGAGACTTTGCAGCAGATACAAATCCATGCAGCAAATATCCCATGTTTACATTTGCATAAGTACCACCTAACTTCTTTTTTTAAAAAAAAAAAAAAAACACCTAAAAATCAGCTTTATGTAAGATACACTATATTGCCAAAATTATTTACTCACCTGCCCTGACTCACATATGAGCTTAAAGGGACTAGAGGCAGGAATTTTAAAAAAACAAACATGCATGTCCATTTTTTTTTTATACTAATGGGTGATGAAGCGCTAAATACCAAAAATAACGTTTCCACCCACGTTTCTCTCCGTTGCCCTGAACAGGCTGTGTGCTGCAAAATGCGATACAATTTGGTGTCCAAATTTCCCGCGCTGCCCTGCAGACATGACGTCAAATGACGCTACATCTGCAGTTTTGATACAGGAAGAAGACGGTCGCGGTAAATTCAAACACTGTACACGATAGTAATGGATTCTTCTGCCATCAGCAAACGATCCAGATCAACTGAAAGACACTAAAAAGTGTAACTACGAAGAAAAAGGTTGGTAAACAACATTATAGCTTCAGTTTGTGCACACTCCCGTGACGGCTTGGCTTGTGGCTGCAGTTACCTGAAGCACCAGTTGCGGCAGTCGCGAGTTTAGTTTCTTAATCTTGCCTTAAGTCCCTTTTAGTGACATCCCATCCCTAATCCATAGGGTTCAATATGACCTTGGTCCACCCTTTGGTGGTAAAACTCTTCTGGGAAGGCTGTCCACAAGGTTTAGGAGAGTGTTTATGAGAATTTTTACCATTCTTCCAGAAGCACATTTATGATGTCACACACTGATGTTGAACAAGAAGGCCTGGCTCTCAGTCTCCGCTCTAATCCATCCCAAAGGTGCACTATTGGGTTGCAGTCAGGACTCTGTGCAGGCCAGTCCAGTTCCTCCACACCAGACTCTGCCATCCATGTCTTTATGGACCCGCTTTGTGCACTGGTGCACAGTCATGTTGGAAGAGGAAGGGGCCAGCTCCAAACTGTTCCTACAAAGTTGGGAGCATGGAATTGTCCAAAATGTCTTGGTCTGCTGAAGCATTCAGAGTTCCTTTCACTAAACTAAGGGGCTAAGCCCAGCCCCTGAAAAACACCCCCACACCATAATTCCCCCTCCACCAAAATTTACACTTGGCACAGTACAGCCAGACAAGTACTGTTCTCCTGGCAACCACCAAACCCAGACTGCTCCATCACGGAAACCCATTCCATGAGGCTCCCTGCGCACTGTTCTTTAGCGAATCTGAAGGTCACGTGACGTTTGGAGGTCTGTAGTGATTGAATCTGCAGAAAGTTGGTGACCTCTTCGCAATATGCACTTCAGCATCCGCTGACCCCGCTCAATCAGTTTACGTGGCCTACCACTTCGTGGCTGAGTTGCTGTCATTCCCAAACACTTCCATGTTCTTATAATACTGTTGACTGGAATATTCAGGGGCAAGGAAATTTCACGACTGGATTTGTCACACAGGTGGCATCCTATCACAGTTCCATGCTGGAATTCACTGAGCTCCTGAGAGCGACACATTCTTTCACAAATGTTTGTAAAATCAGTCTGCATGCTTAGGCACTTCATTTTATACACCTGTGGCCATGGAAGTGATTGGAACTCCTGATTCCCATAATTTGGATGGGTGAGCAAATATTTTTGGCAATAGCTTCTTCTTCATCATAAATACCCTAAAATGCAGGTTCCACGTGCAGGAGGCAAGGAAATCCAAACTCTTGCACGTCAGTGGAGATTGAGAAGAAATGTTCACACAGCAACTCATCCTGTTTGCTGATTCGTCTGCAACTTGATATGAGCAGACAGCAAGCAGGCACGCGTTAGCTGCTGAGCAGGTACGAGCAGGCAGGCAGACTGACAGAGCAGAATCCTTAAACAGATCAGTCAACTCCTGTAACTTCAGCTTTGTAACCAGAGATAAACCATCATTAAGAAACACGTCACAGTTTCAGACACCTGAAGTCACAGCGCCTTCCCCCTTATCGCATCTTATGAGGCCGATGTGTTCTGAAACATATCACGAAACCTGCCCTCAGCTATTGTACTTTTTTCTTCTTTTTCTGTTTTAGTTATAGACATTTATTTATACTTTATGTTTGCACATGAAGTGACTGCAGTGTTACAAAGCTAAAAGCTTCTAATAGTAATCCATGCACTGCACACAATTCTAGTGAAAGATTTTACTATTTCTGATGCTTAAAAATAATTAAGTTAACATGGTTAAGTTTCTTAAATAATCAGCGGCTTGAACTGTTAATTTTGCTTTTGACAAGAAGCCAATCAACAAATCACATGGCAGCAACTCAATGCATTCAGGTATGTTGACATAGTCTTGATAAAGGATGGACAAGGTCAGTCCTTAAAGTGCTGATGACATGATTTTGACTTTTTTTTTTTACAATGTTTCGTAGACTAAAATGTTCTTCATAATAATCTATGTAACAGAAACAGGCATGCATGCATAAATGAGTTATTAGGAAACATTGTTGTGTTTCAGCACATCTGACCTGACTGTGATGCTGTTCGCAGGAACTGGACGCAACGTTGCGAGGAGAAGCTCTACACCACCAATATGGATTTTGATGGGTTATTGGAGTTTTTAAGTTACTTTTCCAGTGTTACAGATGGACAGCAATGGCTCAGCCTTCTGTTGTATTGCCAGTTAATGTTTAAAAGCTCATAAGAACGGTGTTTATTTATGTTTCCGACGGACCTTAAATACATTAAATCCGGTTCTAACCTGAAAGGTCTGATGTGCTTATATTTCTCAGCATCATCAGACTCCTCTGAACTGGCTGATGATCCCACCACACAAAACCAATTCCAATCTAGCTGTTCTGGAGCATTTTTCATGGTTTCCACTGCTTAGATTATTAAATCAAAACAATGAGCCAACCGCATTCTGCTTCTACCCGTGGCGTCGTGTCATGGAGAGGCTAATTGGTGATGGCTAGCGAGCTGGGCCTCTTAAACATCAGATATTTACGTGAATATAAGTCTGACTGACTTCTGAACCCACAGAACTACTTATTTTGTTTTTTTATATTGCAAAATTACTCGAAGTTAAGGTAGTGTCATCAGCACTTTAATTAAGGGCCTCAGTCCTGCAGATTTTGGATGTTTCCTGCTGCAGCGACATCTGAATAAGATAAATGGGTCAATAAACTAGGGCAGAGCTGTTAAGGAGAGCCATTTCATTCAACTTAGGTGTGTTGGAGGAGGGACACATCTAAAACCTGCGGGACTGTGGCCCTCCAAGCACCAGAGTTGCAGTCTAGATGACTTCAGAATGAGGAAGAAAGGGATTTAAGTGGCTTTGAATGTGACATGAACATAATTTAACCACCACAGCCTACCTGAGTATTGTTGCTGACCATGTCCATCCCTTTATGACCACAATGTAGCATCTTCTGATGGCTACTTCCAGCAGGATAATGCACCATGTCATAAAGCTCATATCATCTCCAACTGCTTTCCTGACCATGACAATCTCAATCCAACAGAGCAGCTTTGGGATGTGGTGAAACGGGAGATTCTCATCATGGATGTGCAGCAACTGTGTGATACTATCATGTCAATGTGGAGCAAAATCCCTGAGGAATGTTTTCAACATCTTGTTGAATCTATGACACTAAGAATCCAACCAGAACCCGAAATGACCATAAAGCTGTCAGTAAGTGTAAGTTCTGGTTTGCAACAAGTAAAATGAGTCCATTATTTCTGTTCACATTATTTAGGCGACGTAAAGTCATGGCAACAAGACAAAATAATCAAATGTAAGAGACTCTGTCCATGCAAAATGAGTGACTAAGTTTAAACTCAGGAAATATTGTCTGTCTTTAAGCTCAGCTGCTCACTGTGGCGAAACAAGAAGTGACAACGCAAAGTAACTCCAAACCGTTGCTGTCATACCAATGTAGTTTGTCCTCTGCTAATCACTGATGCTAGTCCCAGTGCTTGATTTGTCATCAAACAGCATTATCTATTCTTGCAAGGACTTGAGATACATGCTATCTCTGCAGAGGAAAAACCCCAACGTGAAAACTGACCCTTTATAACCAGCGGGCATAAGCTGACACCTACACAAACACACACACACACGCCATTCTCAGGAGATGGCAGTGATTCATTTTGTAGGATGTAACAGAACTAATTTTGGGAGTGAGCCGCTGTTAATGAGCAGCTCTTTGATGTGTAAATCCTCCAGTCCCAGTGCAAAGCTGATACAGTCTCCCCACAATCCTGCTCAGGTGCAGCTTCACTCCCTTCTGAATCACTTATCTTGTGTACCAAATGCTGTAAGACCTTCGACAGCTAATAAACGCATACCTAAGAGGGAGAAACACGCACACCTACATGTAACCCTGCAGGGCAGAAAGAGGAAAACAGGCAGAAAAGGAAGCAGAAGAATGCTAATGGACCTGGGATGCTGCTCCTACATGAGTGCAGTCCTGCACATCTTACATCTCCACACTGTACTCTGTATACCATACTTCTATTTTTACCCCTCAGGACGTCAAGCACAGATGATAAAATTGTTTTTTACTCACTAAATATAAGTCTTTGCTTCATTTCACTTGTACATTGCTTCTCCACAGAGTAATTGGATTGTGGCTGCACTGTCATGTACTCAGTTAAATGAATGCCTATTAATCAGAGGATAATTGGACACATACCCCTGATAAATGGTGCTGCTCCACTTTGAGTCACGTACAAATTAGGCCATTTTCAGGGATCCATTTCTTATCTGGCTTGACTCATGCTTATATAAGCTGCGAGCTAATATTGGTCTGTGGACGGGAAACATCCTCATGGGCATGACTCCATTATCAGGCTGTTACCACTTTCTTAGCATACTCTTTTCTGACAGATCTGGGCATTTAGTCACTCCTGCTTAGTGATTCTGAATGACACTGCAAAACCTAAGACAGAATGTGAAGCAAAATTCACTTTTAAAGGGAGACGAACTAAGCACTTGTACTAGAAATTCAATAAATGTTACATTTTTTTATCCAATTTGCTATTCAATGTCACTCAGAGAAAGACTTTACCCAGTTTCCATTACTTTCATCTGCCTGTAGATTGATTTCTGTGTCCTGGACCTTGGACAAATATTCCAGTAAAATAAAAAGAGTTGATATTTATGCTCAGTCCCATATGCCTTGCCTCAAAGCCAAATATCTGCTGCCTTTCAAAGCAAACAGGGTGCAGTACAAATCAATGACGGCATGCAAATGGAGTTCAGCAAACAGCTTCCCAGATGCATTGTTTTCAGTTAATCTGGCCGTCTTTCGTCTGAAAGTGCTCTCTGCAGCTTTTCTGCATAATGCAGATGAATACAAGTTGTACATCCTGGCATTTGCTTGTGAGATTTCAGTTTGACTAGAGTTTAAACTACATTTAGTCACATTAAGTGATGTTTTCCAGAAGACTGTAACCTCTCCTCTCTGATTTACCGTAAGCCCAGGTAAAATGAAATATTGTATGGCTGTGATTGTAAGTGCAATAAATAACCAATAAAACCTCCTAAAAAAAACACATGTCGAGTCTGTTTTGGTCTGTTTAAGCTTGTTTTATACAGCAGCAGTACAACAGTTTGGAGGAACCAAAAGGTTTTCACCGTGTTCTTGTGCCAACACACCTGACTCAAATAAACGAGTCATTGTGCAGAACTTGATTGGCTGTTGGATCCATTTAATTTGAGTCAGGTGTGCTGAAGCGAGGAAATGTTGAAAACCTTCAGGACACTGGCCCAAGAAGTCTGAATTTGGTGATTCCTGATATATATATAGCATTAATTTCAGGTAACTTGAAATAATTGTATTGACAAAATTGCAAATGTTGACGTGATGAGGAGGACGCATAACCTGCACTGTCTCACACAAAAAGCCTTAACCTTGGTCCATTTTTCCATCTGAGAGGCTCTGCCTCTCTGATACAGGGATACAGGGATGCATGATACAGTTTTTTTTCCAATCTGGCACTGATACCTGGGCATATCGGCCTATACAGGATCCTGATCCCATACTAATGCTGAATGAACCGTAGGCCTACACCTTGCCATGTGAGTGGAGGGATCAGACTTAACATAAACATTTAGCCTTGTTTTTTTTTTAAAAAAAAAAAAAGGTAATAAATTAACAGATATAAATGTAAAGTTTACATTATCAGCAAAAAGAAAAACATTTGCATTTAAAGTGTACTGCAAACAAGTATTTTAAAATGTAATATACAGTAGCAGCTGCTTGAAACCCAACAAAGAATGGCTTAATTAACTAGTTCAAGATAAGCAAAACTAACGCAAATGACTGGATTGGAATTCTGGATCAGCATTATTCATCAGATATCCAATCCAGCAAATTAGTATCGGAGTCTAAATCCGATCCAGGTATCGGATCGTTATATCTCTACACTGAAATGCTCCTTTCATACCCAGTCATGCTACTGAGCTGTTGTCAATTAACCTAATCAGTCCTGAAATTCTTCTCCGGCAATTTTTGAGTTGCGCAAAATTACTTTTCCAGCCTTTTGTTGCCCCTGTTCCAACTTAGAGTTGTACTGTCAATAGCAAATATTTTCCATGAAATGGTAATCCATGTCATTAAAAGCCACTTTTCATCCTCGTTCTGATTACTAGTTTCAAACAAGCAAGTTGTCTTGAGCATGTCTACTTACTTATTTCATGGGGATGAGATTATTTTTATATTTACTTTGCTGTACTGAATGGTTTACCTGGTAGCCATGTCTATACTTGATTTATTTTCTCAGTAGAAAGGCTAAAGTCAAATGTAAAATTGAAAAAAAAAAAAAAAGTGTATGATACAGATGACTTATTTGACCAATACCAATCTTTTAATATATTTTCCTCCTGGAATGTAACTTGAAATCCCACCCTCTGTTGGGATCAGGATAAAACTGCTGTTTTGGATCAAAGTTATCCAAATCCTACCAAAACGTTTTGAACAACACAAACTGACCGTCAACACAACCCAATCCTTCTTTCCATTTTGAACAACCCGTTTTCAAGATTAAAACCAATCCAGATAACTTTGTTCCAGATTAAATCTTTTGAACAACCGGCCTCTGGTGCTACTGCAGATAAGATCTCCAGTTGGCCTCTGCATGAACATACCATGGTTATTGTTGTATTAACGATGCTAAATTAGCCCGTCATATCAGGTGTACGTCGTCGATGGGAAAACCGTCAGCTTTCCTCTTTGTAAATTTTTTCTAATTTATTGCCCCCCCACCCCCCCCCCCCCGCAAGAAAGTAGTGGAGTTGTGCATATAACCCATTATGTTATCTTTTATCTTCTCCGTTTTTGTCACAGCTTACGAGCCAGGTCGTGACAACCACGCGCACTCACCTATTTAGTGAACTTAGAACAACTAATCAACCTGACATGCACTTATTTAGGCCGGGGGAAGAAAACACACAGAATCTGCAAACTCCAGCTGAGTTTTGGCACAGGAGCCTTCCTGCTGAAAGGTTACAATGTTCTGCACCACAGCTACACATGCTCTTATCAATAATGTTTATTAATGTGACAGAAACACCGATCAAGACAGTTTAACTAACTGGTTTTCTGCAGCTGGTGACATGGGAAAGCTTGAGATGGTTTGCTAATTTATACAACACATTCGTTCAAATCTGTTCAGTGGTGTAAAACTGTTTAATGACTGCGTGCTGTACTTGTTAACCATCTAAATGACTGTTAGTGTTGCATAACTGACACTTCTATCAACAGTCCTCCCCTGCGCTTTCGGTTATCACTGAAGGCAATGCGTCCCTCATGTATGATGATTATTTCATAATGAGACATACGCTGCCACAATGACTACCGCTTGACATGCATCTTGCCTGGGGAATTAAAACCATGTTGTTAGACTTTCTGTGACTTTGTCCCAACCACCGACACAACCCTTGCTCTCCCCTCATCTGTTTCAAGCCAGAAGATCGTTAATGAGTTTGATTGCCCTTCAATTAATCATACTAATGAGCCCCACCCAGCAAAAGTAGTCATACTTATGTTTCCAGTATTAAAGCCAGTAAAGGTGGAGTTGGCAGTTTGACTCATTAAAAACATGCTGCAGATGTGTCCACTCTCCTCTTCCCTGTCTCTCATGGGATTTTTAACACCATTATCTGTCCTTTTTTTACCATTCAGTGCTCTCTATAACTTTCCTTTTCCACATCAGCACACTTTTTCTTTGGTTGCGTATTTCTTAACAGTTGAGGATAGACTGATACACTGGCCAGATGATATCTAAGGCAGATATTTGCGTTTTTTGCTGGGCATCGGCCAATACGATACCCACCCCCCCCCCCAGCACACTTTACAGACAGGCATATACAGGTAGTATATATACATATATACACTGCCCAGCCAAAAAAAAGTCGCCAAAAAAAAATGATTAACATACCGTTGGCCGCCAATTTTAGCTTTGATTGCGGCAAATTCACTATATTTCCAGAAGTTTCTGCAATGTCACCAGATTTATTTGCATCCTGTTGCATCAAAATTTACCAAGACCTTGATGATGATTGTAGGTCTGACCACAGCACATCCCAATGATTCTCAATGGGGTTCAGGTTGGAATCTGTGGGGGCCAATCCATGTGTGAAAATGATGTCTGATGATCCCTGAACCATCTTTCACAATATGAGCCCAGACAAATTCTGGCACGGTCATCTTGGAATATGGCCGTGCCATCAGGAAAGAAACATCCATTGATGGAATACCTGCATTCAGTATATTCAGGTATCAGCTGACCTCATTATCTGAGCTCATACTGTTGCTGAACCTGGACCTGAGCAACTGCAGCAACCCCAGATCATCACACTGCCCCCCACAGGCTCATACAGTAGGCTCTAGGCATGGTGCTCCATCACTTCACCTGCCTTTCCGGCCACATTTCTTCCTTGAAGATGATGGGCATTTTTTGTGTGTTCGTTTTTGACAATTCGTTTAGTAGTTTTGAACCACAATTCAATGTCATGATTTTCATAGAATTTTTATTTAATAATTATTTTCCTTTTCCATTTCAACTTATTTTACTGGCAGGAACTCGGAAGCAAAATCATGAGGGGGTGGGGAAAAAATAACTGGTTGCAAGATAAAAAAAAATAAACAAATAATAAATTATCAAATTGGTGTTTTTTTTTTTTCCCTTCTTTAAATGGAGGGTATGAATAATTTTGAGGAAGAGCTATGTATACATATATATATATATATGTATATATATATATATATATATTACAATGTTTCTCTGTAATATTTGTTTACAAGTGCACTGTTTTTATTTTACATATTTATTTTAAGTGCTTTCTTTCTTGTTTATCTTGTAAGAGGTTTCAAAATAAGGTTTCATTGTGTCCTTCATTATATCAATTTCGGGGTCAAATGTAGTATTGGCCCCAAAATCTCCAAATATCGGCAAGTTGTACCAGCCTGTAAATCTGTATCGTTCAATCCCTATTTACGATTAACAAACTCACCAGTACTCCTTCCATTGGTCCTCTTCAAAGACTTCCTCTGGGATAGGATCAATCAGCACTAGGTCTGACACCTGCCTGAAGACAAAGAGGACACAAACACACTCAGATGAAGTCAAACTTATTTACCACCCCTCGTCAACTTCGCCCCACCAGACGGAGTCATAATGAGTGCGAGACGGATGTCATCATCCTCACCATCTTTCTCTAGATTTGTCCTGTGACCAGACAATCACCTGACCCAGAGGTAATACGTCCATCTGGAAAGGTGTCATCAACACAGTGCCATTTAATTTTCCTCCCCCAACGACAGCAACATCTTGCCAAATAAAACCCTGAATCTTTCATCCCCGGTACGGACAACCTGTCTCGTTAATCACAAAGTTGTCTCTGA
The DNA here is from genome assembly GCA_023101725.1 of Atherinomorus stipes. Lineage (NCBI taxonomy): Eukaryota > Metazoa > Chordata > Actinopteri > Atheriniformes > Atherinidae > Atherinomorus > Atherinomorus stipes. The sequence continues at coordinate 226,494 of JALJCO010003224.1, forward strand.
AGCGGTGAGTTATGCTGGATGGTGGGAAGCATGCTCGAACGTATTTTGTAGTAAGTGTGACTGAAAGGCCAAATATAGCATATGCTGTCTGGAAGTTTGAAGATGAGTCAGATCTTATCTTTTTTTTTTTTTTTTTTCAAAGATCTGTTGAAACCTCAGTCAAAAGTCTTCATATTGTGCATTTTTGCTTCTTTGTTGTCCCTAATACTGTGGTTTACTTTGAGTCCTCCACGTTATCCCAATGCTTTCGTGTTTAATTGGCAGAATAAAGATCTAATATCCACAAACCAACATCTATCTAGAAGATTAACACACCACTGTGATAAGCATGTATGCTCTACAAATGCTCAAACAATATATTATCACATGAAATGATGCACACTGATCTGCCATGACTTGATGACCACTGACAGGTAAAGTGAATAACTGCTCATGATCAGTGTTCTGTTGTAAAAAAATGTTGCCCGAAAAAAAAAAAAAGGGAAGAGGGGGAAAAGAGCAAAAAAAAAGAGAAGAGAAGAGAGAAAAGGGGGGGGAGAAAAAAAAAGAGGGAAGAGAAGGGGGGAAAAAAAAAAAAAAAAAAAAAAAAGGAAAAAGAGGGGAGAAGGAGAAAACAGGGGGGAAAAAAAAGAAAAAAAAGAAAGAAAGGGAAAAAAGAAAAGGGGAAAAGAAAAAAAAGAAAAAAGAAAAAAAAAGAGGGGAAAAAAAAAAATAAAAAAAAAAGGAAAGGGGAAAAACAGAAAAAAAAAAAAAAGAGGAGAAAAAGAGAAAAAAGAGAGAGAGAGAGCGGGAAAAAAAAACCAAAAGAAGGAAAAAAAAAAAAAAAAAAAAGAGACAACAACAGAAAACTCCACCAGGGTATTCATGATGTGTGATGTCACCGGTCTCTTTAAAAGCTTCTTCTTTGCTACTATTGTTGGATTGATCACAACTGTCACAATCATTATGGGACTCTATAAAAGAGATGTGCACAATTAGTCCTAAAAAGGCTGTGAAAAAAATGGCTTTTGTCATTGCTGAGGAGCATGGGCTTCCTTATTTATTCATTTTTGCATTTTGCCTCAGTCTTCCTGGGTCCCTGGGTAGATGGTGTGTTTTATTTAAGAAATCTGTCACCAGTATATGTTTTCCTGCCTGAAAAATGTAAATGGCAAAGTAACAACGCTATCACTTATGTTTGTCTTCATTTGTGTTTCCCACAGGGACAAACAAGCTTGCTTTTGCTGCAAAGAGGAATAACACACAGCTCATTCTGGTTGAATCCTCTGACAAGTAGCAAGACAACAAAATGAGTGAAAACAAAGTAATAACAGATTTGTTACTTCCAGCGCTCAATAGTCTGTAAATTAAAAACAAAATGCTGTCATTTCGAAATCTCATAAACGCATATATGATTCCTAAAAGAACATAAACAACACATCAGGTGTATCATTTCGTGGAAAATATGAGCACATTTTGAATTTGATGGCAGCAGCGTATGTGTAAAAAGCTTGAACAGAGAAAACATCAAAAAGTAACTGGCACAAATCAAAGTAACTAAAGGAGAATTTGACAACTTCAGGTTAACCGTCAACAGGTCAGTGAAGCCTTGCTTCCACCAACAGGTCCAGTTTGCTACGGTGCAAAATTGCAATTTTAATTAGCGCAATTTTGTTATCTGGCTGTCATGCAATTTTCCCACGTCATCCGGTCACGTGAAGTAAGCAGTGCAAGAGGCCCTGCTGAGGAACACGTGTATTCAGAATCAACTCCCCGAAGCTACAGAGCAACGGCATCAGGCTCAGAACCGGTTACTGAAGGTGACACTTCTGCAGATATCTTCGTACTAAAGAAAAACAGCACGTCAGCTGTGTGGGACTATTTTGGTTTCCGGGAAAATGACAAAGAACAGCATCAGGTATTGTTCTGAACTTGCCTCGCAAAAATTTCTACTTCTCGTGGCAACACACAACAAACTTGTTTCAACATATAAAGCATCATCGCAGAGTGATCACCAATACTTTAAGTAGAACGAACAAACGAACCAGTACTATTGTCCTGTGAGTTCAGAGTTAACTCTCCGTCAGTTATTGGGGGGTTTCTCTGCACTCTAAAGGCCACACGTGCGCTTGATGCAGCTCGCTACCCAGACACCAACAAACTGCAAAGGAAGGGCGACTCAACTTAATATCTTTCAAAGGAGTCAAAGCGAAGCAGAAATTTTACCAGTGAGTAAATGCACGTATAAACTCCTAGAAATAAGGTCCAGGAAAAAAAAATTATGCTTTAAGTTCTTGCCTTCTGGTAGGATTCATTGGTTTAATCATGTTTTTGTTAGAGTGAACTGATTGCTTCCCTGCATTTCATAGGATAATACTGCATGAAAAACATGGGGGGAAAAAAATCATTTGAAATCGCAATTGCAATATTGGTGAGAAAAATCCCAATTAGATTTTTTTTTCCCGGCCCAAGTTCACGCCGCCGTGCTGGCAGGAAAATACTCTTCAATATGAGCAGCGCCGGCTTTGAGTTTTCATCTCATCTAAAATCAGAAGAAGTTTTTCATTAAAGGAGGATAGATAAAATATATCTGACCCGTATCATGTCCTTAGGATATTTTTCAAAACGTTGGCGGCAGTCGGAGCGGACTATTTTTTCCCCCTCTCTCCCCTCCCTCCCGCAGGACCTGCGCTACCCCCACATACATACATACAGTTTTGGACATTTTAATCAGGATTCACTTTGTCGGTGGTAAGTTTCCTGCTAATTCCGTTTCCTACGCTTTCCGAGTATATTTTTGTTGAGCTGGTATAAGTTTAAATATGTCAAATTATGACAATGCATTGCTAAAATACAGCAAACCAGAGCTGCATCAGATACAGTAGGCTGTTTATAAGCTTCTAACATCTCGCAAGCTTTTATTTCTGCTCCTGTGAAGTACTTACTCAGATTGGTACTCGGTATCGGCAAATACTCAAATGCCAGTACTCGTACTTGGCAAAAAAAGTGGTGTCGGGATATCCCTACAAAAAAATAGACCTGATTCTCTCCTGGAAATCACTGCGCTGGCTCAGGAACACTTCTAAAAATCACTATGAACACAGTTCACCCTGAAAACACATATTTTCCATGAGATAGTAAAATGTCTCAGTGTAAAATCTGATAGGTTGTTTATGTTCTACTAGGAATATAATATTGGTTGATGAGATTTGCATATGGTTGAATTCTGTTTTTTTTTTTTTTTACATTTGATACAACAACATCCCAACTTTTTTAAAATTAGAGTTTTATATTAATTCGCCTTTAGTTCTTGCTGGGCACAAAAGCATCCCCATGTCTTCATTAACCTCATTTCTACTCCCAACTTTCCTCTTGCTGAGCTTAAATATTCCCGAAGGTTTAAGGAGGCTCCTTCACAGCAGGAAACATCATAAACACATTCTGAAACACAAAGGATATGGTTTGCTATTTTCTAAAACACTTACACATCATGGATGTGGCTGAAGAACCTGCCATTGAGTGCACCGAGCTCGGAGCCCACCAGGATGAAGGGCGCGGCCAACCCTGCAGCCTGAAGGAGTCGGTGCAGATCATCCACCATCCTGCAAGACAGTTTCACTCATCAGTCTGTGTGCAAAACCAGGACACGCTGCAAACTGGGCCAGGAGGCACCAGGACTCCCAGCATGAAAAATAAATATGATGGGCCAACATTAATCTCTTTGATCTCTAATCTGCTCCATAACAGGCTAGCTGAGAAATCTGCGAAGAGTTTTATCATTTAATAAACAACCGACCAAAGCTCCTTTTTTTTCCCCTTAGTTTTGCGTTTTAGGTCACTTTCCAGATGTAGAAGCAAAATTAACAGTTCTTAAAGAACCCACACAAATGTGTCCATGAAGGCACCACTGGCTCATTTATATCATTAGCAAACTTAAACCATCGGGGGAGCATCGGCATTACATGTAGGGCAGCAGCTCCACTCAGTCACCCGCTGCTTCTGGAATGTTGTGCTAATAAATCAAAGCTGGAGTGTCATACTGGAATGAAGAGATTTTACAAGACTCACAGGAAGGTTAGGTAGTCATCAAGTTTTTTAGATATGAAATAAAAAAAAAAAAAAAAAAAGATTGCTTTCATCTGAAACTGGCTAGACATCGCTTCCTGAGCCAGATGTCAAGGTAACCAGACTGCTGACTGACTGTGGACCACGCCTGCTCATCCCTTAGGCAGATTTAGGGCTCGACAGATGTGTTATAAGGAGAGACGCAGGGAGATTACAACCATGTCCTGCAGCGCGACAAGACTGAGACGTGTTGACCAGAGGAATCCATCATCTTCAGCAGTAAATATGTCATTGTGCTTTTGTTTCCACCAGGAATAAACCAGCACATCAGTGGGCCTCAACTGGACTTTGCTTTAAGAGGACTTTAAGTAAATTCCTCACCCAATGTTCCCATTCTTAATCTTAAACTAAAGATAAAAAACAGCAATAATGAGGTGCAACTTTAATTTGGCCAATTTAACATCATATTCATAACTTATTTATCATTACATAACGTTTGGCACCAACTTTGGGCAGAGCTGGGATGAAATGAGCAGGTCAGGAATCACCTTTGGCCCCTTTCAAACAGTGGTTTTCAACCTGGGGGTTGCAGGATCATTGTAGGGATGGGCATACTGATACCGTGGAGTCAATACTTTAATACCAGCCAGACAAAATATTGGGTTCAATATTTCTTTTAGTATTGAGATACCACTCTACACAGATACAAAACATACAATTTGTTTTGACTCCCGAGAGTTTTAGGCAATGAAATGACGTGTGAAAGCAGCCAGATTCTAGCTTCTGTGTCACATGATGGTGGTAGCCTATCAGGTATCATGATGCTGCTGCTGTTAGTGATGTTAATGTTGTTTTTCAGTCCTTTAATGCAGGTTATTGCACATTATGTTTTCATAAATTTAAATATTACTATTACATTTTAAATCTGAACATTTTCCACTGAATAAATGTAAATAATCTTAACCGGTACTTCAGTTATTTGATAACTGAAGGAAGTTTTCAATCTTATTTTTGTTTAATTTACTCATAAATATAATTTACTATTTTTTTTAAAAGCATTTCTTTTCAGTACTTCTGTTCTCAAGTTTTACTTATATATAATATTGCCCTTGCATTCAAGATATTCATGCAAACTGTACAATCGTGTGATTGTCTTTTAAGGGAGCAAAAGTACTGGTGTTGATATTGATGAAAATGTACCATAAACTACTGGTATCATATGGATAAGAAAAATTTTGGTATCGCCCATCCTTAAGAAAAAGAAAAAAAGAGCCTACATTTATCAAATAAATTTGGGATTTTTATGGCTATCAAAATCAACACATTATTACAAAGAGATTCATCTGTGAATTTAACAAATTCATTTTAACGAGAAAAGCACTCGGAGAGCACAGATGTTTATCCTCCTTATTTATTAAGATTCTGACAATGTCCAAGTCTCACATAAAGAGTATGGCCACAAGATGACACATAGGTATATCACACAATTAACTACTCAATCATCAGGTGGGCTGTGGGAGGTCGCAAGCGCCAACTTATGTTATTTTGGGGGTCATGGCTGAAAAAGTTTGCTTTAAAATGTCCCATCTTCTTGCTCAAGAGATTGAATTTTCACTTTTTACCGAACAGAGACTAAAAATATTTAATTGATGAATGGAAGATGATAAAGGAGCTGCCTCATGCACACTCTATGGTATCTCAGAGAAATGACTAACAATTTATAAAAGCAAAAGGGTGCAGATTTACAAGCAATAATTATTACATAAAAATGGAAAATAGAGAAATAAACAGATTCAGGCTCACCTGCAGCGAAATAAAATGACACTACGTACTTTGACTGTCACCTGTTTGAGGAGCGCTCAGCAATGTGAGAATGTATTTTTTTCAAACAGGAGACAACTTTCAGATATAGTCAAAGTTTGCTGAGCATCTCACTAACACGGCTCACTGGTGGAATCTGACAGGAACTACAGCTATCCACAGCTGCAGGTCAAGCAAACACAGATCTCATTCTGATGTAAAACTGCTGGAAATTAATTTGGAGAAGAATGACCGCAGTTATGAACCATGTGGCAAAAAATGATTTTGACTTTCACGCTCTCTCCTAGTCTGGCTGAGTCACAGGAATAAAGAATTAAAAACAAATTCAAATTACTCCAAATAAGAAACACAACCGATTCATCAAACGTGCTTCAAACAAAGAAGACGCGCTGGAATATCAACAAAATACTCTGGCTTAAGTTTACTTCTTTGACTGATATTTTTCCCTGTTTTTGTCTTTGATGCAGTGCGTTGGAGAGCTAAAGGGCCAGAGATACTAAACGAAAAAAAATATCAATGAATCCAAAATGTAAAGATGTTTCAGTTTTAGCCCCAGTCATGAATCAGGTTTCTCTGTTTGGACTGTTGGAGACGAGAATCAATATGAAGGCACGTATTCAATATTCCCAATAACATACATGCAGCCCCGCTGATCATCAGTTGCCGATAGCAACACTCAAAGTAATGCAGTAATGTACTGTAGCAAAATAAACATTGATGAAGAAGATGATGGCTGTATTTTCTCCTCCAATTGATGTAACTGATGCAAACACAACAATTTGTAATGCTCCACTCTAGATAATGGTTCGCAATAACTGCTTGTAATCAATACCAGGATTTATCTGCACCAGCACACTAAACACTCCATTTGGCCTACATCTAGTTTAAAAATCTCTGAAATAACTTTACAAACGTAGCATCCCGATACCTGAAAACGAGTCCCAAGTCACTGTAATTATGGACTCCGTTAACAAAGTGGCCCTGCTTAGTCTCACTGTGACGACCAGCAGAATCAGTCTACCCACCGTCCTGTTGTGGACATCCGCCAGACTTTCTCAGTTCCTGTGGTTTCATTCTGCATCATCCGCTGGCTGAAGCCCAATCCCATTCTGTCATAGGTACACACCTGAGCAGCGTAACAAACACGGAAAAATCAACTGGTTTATTTCCAATAGGAACACCCTTTTACACAAAAAACCTCTATACTTTCATAAACCTTCCAAAGCCTTCATGTGCTGTCTACACATGTTACAAACTGCATAATGGCTGAGTAGTGACCAGCAGTCACCTGTTAATTTGTTTTTCCTTAGTTGTTCTGATGTATCTAGGTCTTTCCCAATAAGCCTGTGACCTACTTTGGGTCACTATTTGAGACAAATAACATGGAGCAGGCTGTCAGTCTCAACTCTACAGCTGAGCAGAGAGGATGTGACAGAGCAACTGCAAGAACTGTCCCTGAATGACCCTGATGGAGACAAATAGCAGAAGGTTCAACTAACTTACCCTCAGTGTATCTTAGAAATGTGCATACTGTCCTTTAAATCTGAGCTCTATAAACATGTTAAATTTCCCACCGTTGTCAGGGAGGAAACGCTGTCCTGGACATGAAGCCAAACATCTGAGGACATCCCAGTTGGTGCTTCCAGTATAACTAAAGAAAAACAGACAAGAAGTTAGAGATAAACTAAACAAAACAGCATAGGAAATTACAGTAGACTATTCTTTACCGACTGGTTTTCCTCGGCCTTTACACAGAAGATGCATCTTCTGACCCAAACCAACATCAACCATCTGACCCTCTGGATGCAAGAACAAAAATTACAGGGAAAAAAAAGTCTCATTCAAGAACCTGCCTGGCAAATGAGGCAGTTATCAGGTTACATTTTCAGGCTTTTTTCAGTTAATAACACATTAAACTGGGAGAAACAATGATTTTGCAAAACTGATAACTGATACGAGACAACCTTTGGGGAAAAGCATCTGTCCTTCTCTCTGCAGCGATGCGTAGTTGAGGAACGGGGGGATGAAGACCATTAAAAATAAACACTTTCCAATGTTTATGAGCAGGGAGCTGTAAGACAATCTCTCTTTAGCGTCAGCTTGGCTTTGCACTCTTGGCTCTGGATCCTAATTTATGTAAAGAGGAAAAATTAGTTTGACTACTCATTATCCTGATATTTTCATTAAAACATTCAAAGAAGAAGAATGTACAACAACAACAATAATAACATTATAATAATGATGATCTGTTGGGGGAATTAATTGCCATTGTTATATAGTTATATAGCTATATGTTATGTAGTTCCACGGATAATAGACAAATTACTGTGAAATGGTATAATCTAATCGTCGTGAATGCATGCCGAATAATACTAGTGAAGAAATAAGCTATTTAAAAGTACAAAAGATGGCATAGTGTGGCAGTAAATTAACCGTGGTAGTCAAAGAAATTAAAAACGCTGTTTTTCTTATGGGGTTTCGGCTGCTGTCTTTCCGGACAAAATGAATGAAAACGGGGGAATACTGTAACTTGCTGTCAATTTACACTTAGAAAAAGACCACTGTTGTCACAGGTATGGGTTAAAAACAGCATTTTGTATAAACTACGGTCAAATAGTTTAAGTAGACAGGTAAGTTGTGTTAGCACTCTGAACTGTCACATGTTGCTGTTAGCTGCCAGTTAACGCTGTTTTACCTTCTTTTGGGGGCTGGCAGATTCACTGCTTGTTGGCTGAGCTTCGGGTCTTCTTCGCATTATGAAATGAAACAATTACTAACTGCATAAATTTATTCAATGAATGAAAATATTTTTCACAACTTCCTGATATCCTACAAGATGTACGGTGGCCGACTAGGGGCAATCGTTCTCTTACGTGTCCCATAAAACGTAAAGTGATGCTGCTACAGCTTTCGTGTGACTATCTGTTTAACTATAGAATAGTTATTTTAAATGGTTATTGTTTTTGTTTATTTTGATTAACTGTAATAATGACTTTGTTTGTGTTTGTTTTTTTTTTACTCCGCTTCTATTCTTTCAGAATAAAGTGGTTAATTTACAGCCATCAGCCTGCAGGGGTCGCTGTATCCCATACACCTATCCTGTACTCACACCATAATGTCTACTGTCCTTCAGAAGATGTGTGAGGATTAAGGCTTTGCATAAATATCTTTGACTTTCATGTGAAAACAGATGATAATATTGATTATAAGTCAATGAGTGGATAAAGATTGTATCTTTATCTAACCAAAGAGGAGAGGTTAATCAGGAACTGAGGGTGTTGATGCCCCCTGTGCTGCTCTTGGAGGACACAATCAAATCCTCATCAAGAAAAATAATATACTGATGATGTACAGGACAGCTGCCTTCACTGCACGTAACATGCAAATTGATGTTTTATACGTGCACTGAATGCATGAAGAAGCTGGTTTAATGAGAGACTGTGGCGTCCATATTGATGATAGTAGGCATGATTTATGAAGACTATACACAACAGGCATTTTATTAGGTACACTTAGCTAGTTCTGGGTTGGCGGTCTTCTGCTGTTGTTGCACATCTGTGTCAAGGTTTGATGTGTTGTACATACAGAGATGAGGAGAGGAGGTTATTGAAATGATTAAAACTAAAATATCGTGACTTTGTTTGAGCTCATATGCTAGTAATATAACATTCATTAGTTATACATATGCATAATAATTCAGTCATAGAGCTCGCTGGGGTGCATGTGGGCCCTAATATTCATGACTGGTTTTGGATTTCAGGTCATGACTGAGACCTGAGTTGGTGGCCCATGAGACATGATCCAGAGGACCAGAGGATCATTCCACAGATGTGTGAATCCTGCTTCCACTCTCTAATTTCCATCAGTGGAACCAGGATTTACACAATGTGTGAAAAAAGTGAGTTATTGATTGTGTCTTGAAAGTGTCCAACAATAATCTGGTTTAACTGGACAGAAAGTCGTGTATGCTGGCTGGAAATGTTGCATCCGTTTGTTCATTCAGTATCACAGTTGCTGTTGCAGTTTTTTTTCCTTTGACCTCTGTTTCACTGAGGTGATCACGACTAATACCAGCTTCCTGCCGTACAGCCGAGGTTTCCATGGAGATGAGAACCTCCCGGCCAGATGGAAGCTGCTGATGACAGGACAGGCGAGACGAAGGAAGAACAGAAAGTAAGGCCATAATGCGCTAGGTATCATTTTATACTGTTTATAAATTATTTTATCTGACATTATAGCAAATACTGACTGGTTTTTGGTTTCAAATCATGATTCTTCGAATATCCACAAAACTGTAGTCAGGTTAAAAAATAAGGAAACAAACTCCTGTTTAGACACAAAAGATACCAAACTGACATAAAGTTGTACTGAAGTTAAAATCAACATTGTGTTGGTTAAAACTTTGTTAACTTGTGTTTTTATAAATCATGAGAATTCACAGCTTTCTTTTCATTTGCAGTCTGAGCTCCTGATGGTGGACGTCATCACATCCCAGGAAGCTCCAGCAGCACTGCCGTCCCCTGAACACACCCCAGCACCGAACCTGCTCCCAGATACTAGTGCATAGATTCAGCCGAGCTGATACGAAAAGAGAATCCTGAACCCAGCTGACATGATAAGGAGCATCCTGAACCCAGCTGACATGATGAGGAGCATCCTGAACCCAGCTGACACGATGAGGAGCACCCTGAAGCCAGCTGATACGATGAGGAGCATCCTGAATCCAGTTGATACGATGAGGAGCATCCTGAATCCAGCTGATACGATGAGGAGCATCCTGAATCCAGTTGATACGATGAGGAGCATCCTGAACCCAGCTGACACGATGAGGAGCATCCTGAATCCAGCTGACACGATGAGGAGCATCCTGAATCCAGCTGATACGATGAGGAGCATCCTGAACCCATACGATGAGGAACATCCTGAATCCAGCTGATACGATGAGGAGCATCCTGAATCCAGCTGACATGATGAGGAGCATCCTGAACCCAGCTGACATGATGAGGAGCATCCTGAACCCAGCTGACATGATGAGGAGCATCCTGAATCCAGCTGACACGATGAGGAGCATCCTGAATCCAGCTGACATGATGAGAAGCATCCTGAATCCAGCTCATACGATGAGGAGCATCCTGAACCCAGCTGATACAATGAGGAACATCCTGAATCCAGCTGACATGATGAGAAGCATCCTGAATCCAGCTGACATGATGAGGAGCATCCTGAATCCAGCTGACATGATGAGGAGCATCCTGAATCCAGCTGACATGATGAGAAGCATCCTGAATCCAGCTCATACGATGAGGAGCATCCTGAACCTAGCTGATACAATGAGGAACATCCTGAATCCAGCTGACATGATGAGAAGCATCCTGAATCCAGCTCATACAATGAGGAGCATCCTGAATCCAGCTCATACGATGAGGAGCATCCTGAACCCAGCTGATACAATGAGGAGCATCCTGAATCCAGCTCATACGATGAGGAGCATCCTGAATCCAGCTCATACGATGAGGAGCATCCTGAATCCAGCTGACATGATGAGGAGCATCCTGAATCCAGCTGACATGATGCAACTTTGACTGTATGAAGCAACACACACAAAGAAACTCTGAACATCTGCTGCCTCCAGATGCAGAAATCATAACCTTTTAAAAGAGACACTGAGAGTTCAGACTGAGATGTTCAGTATCTTCTGTGCAATATGGGATATTCTGTTATTGTTAACCGTTATTTTCAACCTTTTAATACTGGGCATTTATCTTGGTTAACTTGTGTTTACATGCTAGATTGGGTTGTGTGTATGGAATACTTTTAAAGTACTATCTTATATTTTAGTAATTCTTGTTTATTTTTATTCTTTATTTGATATTTAAATGTGTAGATGTGAGCTAATGTGTGTCAGCCCAGTTTGATTGTAATTAATGACGTGGTCTGGACCAGAGGAGGTGAAGGAGGAATCCGAGCTGCATAGTCCTCCTCGTGGTGCCCTCTGATATTGAGTGTTTTGGCCGCCCTTTACTCCTGTTTTGGCAATTTCTTAGTGATTGCTTTCCTGGCTGCTACACTCAGTATTCCAAATAAAATTTAGTCTTTGTGTTTGCCGATATTGAGTGGAATATTCTGAAAAAGAGTTCATCCCAGTTAAAAACCATTTTTGACACAAATATAAGACCTGCTTCTTAATCTGGAACTTTATCCCCAGTTTCTCTACATTAGTCTCAAATTCTGGTGGCCTTAATTCTACTTTGTAGATACAATGTTACAAAAATTCCCCTAAAATTACAGGGGGTGCAGAATTATTAGGCAAATGAGTATTTTGACCACATCATCCTCTTTATGCATGTTGTCTTACTCCAAGCTGTACAGGCTGAAAGCCTACTACCAATTAAGCATATCAGGTGATGTCTATCTCTGTAATGGGAAGGGGTGTGGTCTAATGACATCAACACCCTATATCAGGTTTATTAGGCAAATATAATTATGAGGCAACTTAACAATAAACAAATATATACCCATTTCAATTATTTATTTTCACCAGGGAAACCAATATAACAGCTCAACATTCACAAATATACATTTCTGACATTCAAAGACAAAACCAAAACAAATCAGTGACCAATATAGCCACCTTTCTTTGCAAGGACACTCAAAAGCTGCCATCCATGGATCCTGTCAGTGTTTTGATCTGTTCACCATCAACATTGCGTGCTGATCAACTGTTCAGAGAGGTGTACTGCTTTCCCTCCTTATCTAACATTTGATGAGGGACCACAGGTTCTCTATGGGGTTCAGATCAGGTGAACAAGGAGGCCATGTCATTAGTTTTTCCTCTTTTAGACCCTTTCTTGCAGCCACGCTGTGGAGTACTTGGATGCGTGTGATGGAGCATTGTCCTGTATGAAAATCATGTTTTTCTTGAAGGATGCGGACTTCTTCCTGTACCACTGCTTGAAGAAGGTGTCTTCCAAAAACTGGCAGTAGGACTGGGAGTTGAGCTTGACTCCATCCTCAACCCGAAAAGGCCCCACAAGCTCATCTTTGATGATACCAGCCCATACCAGTACCCCACCTCCACCTTGCTGGCATCTGAGTCGGACTGGAGCTCTCTGCCCTTTACCGATCCAGCCACGGGCCCATCAAGACTCACTCTCATTTCATCAGTCCATAAAACCTTAGAAAAATCAGTCTTGAGATATTTCTTGGCCCAGTCTTGACATTTCAGCTTGTGTGTCTTGTTCAGTGGTGGTCATTTTTCAGCCTTTCTTCCCTTGGCCATGTCTCTGAATATTGTACACCTGTGCCATTTAGAATTCAATACAAAACTCTCCTGCTTGTCTTCAAGGCTTTACATAATCTTGCCCCCCCCCCCCCCCCCCCCCCCCCCCCTTATCTTTCAGACTTATGTATCCGATATGTCCCCCCTAGATCCTTAAGATCCTCATCTGCCAACTTGCTTGTTGAACCGAAGCCCCGTTATATAACAAATGGTGGGAGAGCCTTCTCTGTGTTTGCCCCCCTCTCTGAAACGCTTTACCACCATCAATCAGGTCTGCTGAGTCCCTTGCTGCTTTCAAAACATTGCTGAAAACATTTCTATTTCATAAAGCCTTTGGTACTTAGCTCCTAATAGTCTTTTAGTTTGATTTATTATTTTTCATATTTGTTTTGACTGTTTTTTTTAGATTCTTCTGCTGTTTGTTTTTTATCATGTCTTATTGTTGTAAAGCACCTTGATCTGTCTTTGTCAGCGTAAGAGTGCTTTAGAAATAAAATGAACTTGAACTTGAACTTGTGTTTTTGGGCACTCCAGTGATGTTGCAGCTCTGAAATATGGCAAAACTGCTGACAAGTGACATCTTGGCAGCTGCACGTTTGACTTTTCACTTCATGGGCAGTTATTTTGCTCCTTGGTTTTTCCACATGTTTCTTGCAACCCTGTTGACTATTTTAAATTAAACGCTTGTTTGTTCGATGATCACGCTTCAGAAGCTTGGCAATTTTAAGAGTGCTGCATCCCTCTGCAAGATATCACTATTTTTGACTTTTCAGAGCCTGTCAAGTCCCTCTTCTGACCCATTTTGCCAAAGAAAAGGAGGTTGCCTAATAATTATGTTTGTCTAATACACCTGATATAGGGTGTTGATGTCATTAGACCACACCCCTTCTCATTACAGAGATGCACATCTACTGACATGCTTAATTGGTAAAAGGCTTTCGGACTATACAGCATGGAGTGAGACAACATGCATAAAGAGGATAATGTAGTCAAAATACTCATTTGATTAATAATTCTGCACTCCCTGTAATAAATTTCCATAAGCAAATGCTTCTCTCCTGGTCTTTAACCTATAAGCACAACTTCTCCACCTGCCACTTTTTAATTTGGAATGATAAAGACATCATTTATAAACATAAATCCTTATCTTTGGAAAATTGGTGTGAAAATTGGTGTTTTGATGTCATATTCTGAACTTTTAGGGACATCCCAGCCAGCACGCCCATGTGGGGCCCATAAGGGTTTCATTTTGGCTGACACACACACACACACACACACACACACATATATATCAAATGTACCTCATGCGCTTGTCATTCAGCTCTGCAGAGGCCTGGTAACGAGCAATTCATTTGATTCAAGTGTGTTGTAGAACGTATGCATCTGAAGTTGCATGTTTGTAGCTCTTGAGGACTGGATGTGTGCAGCCTTGTATACAGTCCACCTCAAAATTATATATAACCTTCAACTAAAAAAGGAAAAAAAAAAGAGCTGTCAGCAAAATAAGTTGAAATTGTCTTTGTCATACATTTACACACATACGTACATGCATACTTACACAAACACATAGGGCTATATACACACACATATACAGACATACACACATATACACAAAAAATACATATACACATACATGCACATACACCCATACTGTACATTACATATTTAAAAGCAGGCACAGTCCCAAAAAAAACAGGTACAATGGGCATAAAGTGCATGCAGGTATGTAAAAAAGGCCTGTATGCGTCGACCTAAAGTGCAAGTCAGGTAATGATGGAAGCGAGTTCATCAACCTCAGCCTCAGGGGAGAAGCTGGATCTCAGCCTTGACATTTTGGCTTTTAGGCTCCTCAACCTCCTGCCAGAGGGGAGGAGGGCAAACAGTCCCTTTGCAGGATGGGTGGGGTCCCTCATAATGGAGGAAGCTTTGCTTCTGCACCTGCTGATGTAGATGTCTTCCAAGGTGGAAATGCAGCACTTTTTTGTTGAGCAACACTTCAAGGCAATCACTACAATCAGGTGTTTTCTGTAATGTTCAATAAGATTTCTACACCTGTTGACAAGTATTTTGGTCCACTATTCATGTAAGGTGCTCTAATGTGTCTGGGACAGTTTTGTTTGTTTGTTTTTTTTAAATATTTGTTTTTTAACAAAAATTCAAAGTTAAAGTTATATTTCACTATATTATAATTAGTAATTCTTCATTTATAATTACATTTTTCAGTTTCTTGCTATTTGAATTACTATAGTGAATTTAGCCTTTTTTTAATGGGAGGGTATGTAAACTTTCAAGCACATTATTATGCATAATTTATGCATGTGTAAATTCATTTTGTCTAAGTATTTGTGTAAGTACCTAAAATTGCATACGAAATGTTTTGCACAGTTTAAAAATCATGTATTACACATACAACGTTACACACAAATTATTTAACGCAGTAGACGCACAATGGTATTGAAACTATTTTCTTTCCATACATGTCAGGCATTGATTGAGTGTCAGACGGGCTGTTTATGTTTCCAGCTCTCCGGGGTTGATTAAAGCTAATGATGCAAGGCCTCCTCAGCCTCTTGCTTCTGCTCCAGATCCACATAATTAGGACTGAGAGAATAATGGTGCAATCACAACAGAACAACTGTTGCTTCTCTCTTCACTGTCTCTACAGTCTTTACAGCAGTCGCTGAGCCTTTCACCTTTGTGTGGCCCATCAAAACAGTCTTTTTTTTTTAACCTTTAATTCCTTTGGGATTTAGTCCATCTGATTTAATAAAAGATCTAAACCTATTTACAATATTTGCCCAGTAACAGAAAAAACCTACTTATGATGCATTGTGTCCTTTGCTGTTAAACTGGGTACAAGCTGGTCTTTGCAGTTTATTCCATGGATTACTGGGGCAGGGTTCAGGGCTTCGCACATCTCTGATTGTTGACAAGGCTCTAATCTAACCAACAGATCCCAGCAGTGATTGAACCCTGTCACTCAGATACAACCCGATTATCTACTGTGCTTTTCTATGATTGCTTCTCTTTTCCTCTTTCCCAAAGTTCCTGATGAAAAAACTGGAAAGTATTCGGAGAATTCTCCGCTTTCATTTGAGCATCACTTGTGTTGCATGTGTCCTCCGGCTGCATACACTCCAAGAGCAAAGAGACTAGACCTGCTCCTTGAATGCCAGGTCACCTTGACACCATATTGGCCGTTTTTGCCATGTCTGGAGGCTTCCTCTCCCACCACAGCTCTGACATTCAGCAGGACTTGCACAACTCATTCTGACCTTAGTTACATGGCATCTTTCCAAACAACACATATACGATGGGACAGCAACTAAAAACAGAGAGCAAAGCGAAGCCTGAGTGGAAATATTAACATATTATTTTGACATTGTTGGCATGTCTCCCCTCCCATCGCTTCCTGGTCACTTTCAGTTCATCCCCAGGCCACTCTACCGTCATCTCCAGCCTTGAAAATAGATTTTTTTTACAAAAGAAAAAGGAAATTCTATCACATCAAGGCGTCAACACACATTCTTGAGGCTTTCTATGTGGAATCGAATTGTATTTGTGATAGCGTGGCAGGAGGATGGAAAGCCATTTCCTGTTTGCCTTATCTGCTTTGTCACATATACAGCAGGTTAACTGGGCGATATTTCCGCACGGAGGTGTCTGTATCACCAAAGGCCATCACCAAGGTCTGCAGGAACATTCAAACAGCGTGTTGGTTGCCTTTATTAAATCCATCTGAGCAAATGGTGATATGTCTCACAGCCTCAATTTAGCTGTGTTAAATGCCTGCTCGGTCACTGAGGCTGCAACGCTGACCAAAACTATGACACTAATACTTCACATTTAATTTGTTTGAAGAAAAATATATATGTATGTTCAAAAACAGGATTACACAGGGACAGACTCTGTGCTGGACAATGATTCATGATTCTTTATTTGTCTCTCATGGGAGAAATTTGAGTTTCGCTGACTAATAAGAACAATAAAACCAGCCCAAGAATAGATGGGGAAAAAAAAAGCAAACAAATAACAAAGAAAGACAATTGGAAAAAAAAAAAAAACTTATAAAAAAAGAACTCAAAGATAACCCAGTAAGGAAAGACAAGGACCAAACAAACAAAAGAAACCAGATTATAACAGTGGCAAAACCCCAAAAATCAAGACTATTTGTTGGGTATTGCCAAAATTTCTACATTAAAATGATTGAACTGAGCTCTGTAAGAATGCAACCTCGCCACTTTCTGATTCAACGTTCACATGATATCACAAACGGTTTGGGGAAAGCAGTATTCTACCCCTTTGAAACTGAATAAAAATTCTTTCGGTTCGGCACTTTTCATTCGGAAAGAGCTGCTTATATGGATCATTTTCTTTCCAAAAGAGCTTTTAAACTGAAAACAATCGGCATATTTGGCTCCATGTAAATGTAGCTAGTTGCTGAATCTGATGGAGTTAAATCTTTAGCACTGTTTCTGAAATATGTTATTAAAAAATAAAATAAAAACTGAAAGAAGTTGCAAAATAATTAAACGGAATTAAATTTACACTATTTTTGTTGTATTTTTTTTTGTGAATCACTTTGTGTTACATTTTATGCATAAAAAGTGCGACATAAATATAGTTTGATTCAATTCTGAAATGCTTTTAGATACTGAAACTAAAACATGTTTTTAGAAAAAAATATATATATATATTTTCACAGAAAATAGTACAGAGCTGGACTTCCTTTCCCTTTTAGTAAACGATCTCAGCTGCTTAATAGTTTCGCACCTCCTGTGTTTATAAAAAGCTAAATATTTTTGAGGTTACAGATCTGAATCATAGGCTGTAAATGATTTTTCCTTGTTGCAACATATGTTCTGTATTTTTTTTCTTTCACATTTGCATTCTTTCCATTTTTCTTTTTTTTCAATGTGCAGAAAGTGATTTGGTACCTTATGTCCTGAGAAAAGCAAAGTCTTCTGTCCAAAGGCATTCTCATGTTGCTCCACTGTCATTCAGCCTTGATGGTACCTTTACAGATGTAATCTGCACCAATGGACCCTGAACTAAACACAGCAGAATGAGTGGCCCTCTCACCTTTGTTCTGAGCGACCCAGGGTCCATGCCTCAGAAAAGACTAAATCCAAGTTAAAATTCTCTGATCAAAGAACAAGTTTTCAGTGAATCTCAGTCCATCTTCAATTAGGCCTAACACGGAAGATTGGGCTGTGAGCGGTAAATTGTGTTCACACCTCAAACAGAAATTGATTTATTTAATGAGATATTTTACCAATGTTTCACTGCATACAGAGATTCCGTCACATTATTTCAGTGATTTCATAACACATTTGAGAAATCTTCCAACTCTTTATATCACCTTTTAGCAAATGATTTAGCTGTTACTTAACAGCAAAATTAAGAATAATTTTAAGAATTTGAACACAAAATCACTTTTAGGATAAATCAAGTGGGGAAACAAAAGTCTTGTTGTCTTTGAGTTTTATTTAAAATGACAAGCAATGCCTTTCAAGCTGTTTCATTTGGACTTACTCAGATGGGAAATTCATATTTACTGCCTCTGAATAAGTCTCAAGCCAAGTTAATTGTCCGTGACTGTTTGCAGTTTTATTATGGTTGTTAGGAACCGAACACACACACACTCACACTAAATGTTATTGCTGCAATAAAGTGCCTCTTTAACTAATTTCTTATGAATGCATTTGGCGTTCCATGAATAAACACAAGCTCATTGTGTAAAAAATCTCATATCGTAACAGGCACTTCTCTGCTCTGTGTATAATTCAGAAGGAAATGGAATACAAAGAGTCTCCTTTGACAAAACAAGCCGTTCCTCAGGAAATGCACTGTCTCCTTCATTTATTTATGAGTGAGCTCTGGGGTGTTCAGGAGGGTAGGCATCACAGGCATCAGTCTTCTGACTCCCATGTGGCGCTCATCGATTTTACCCCCTCGCTGCTGAAGTGCACCATCAATCAATACAGTAACAAGTCTTCATTTATACTTGAGAAATGCAGTTTCCAACTTCGCGGGCACAGAGTCCGAGTGTTGTAAATTCTGCTGCAGAGGCCTCGACCTGCATCTGTGGGACTCATCTGCCCCATATCTGCCCACTATGACTGAATAACACATACAGTACACAATCAAGAGTGAAAAATATTCTCAAATGCATGGGTTTGGAGTTTCAAAACTAACTGAGTTTGATCTGCAAAGGCTTTATTGATATTAGTTTTTTCTTTTCATTTGCATTTGCATTCACACCTAGAAGAACAACCCTCCTGCAGGAGGGACATTCTCTGAAAAAAGGAGCAATATTAAGCTGTTCTGTGAAAGCATTTTATTCCAAGGTGTTATTTTTACGGGTGGGTATCACTGAGTACCTTGCGATACAATACTATCACGATACAGTGCTTCTGCAATAATCGATATATTGCGATAAATCTTATCCACAATACACCATAATATGTGTTACTGAAGACAGACGTATTTATTGACCAAACCTTTAAAATGAATTAATGAATGTTGACAATCAATTTCACATAAATGACAGCAATTCATTAATAAAACAGTAAAACAAAGTGCACAGTGGTTCTTCTCAAAGCAGCATTTGAAAATGTATTAGTGTATATGAAAAATAAAAATTTCAGCTAGTGCATTATAATCTCAAACAACTAGGTAGTACATAAAAACCTGGACACACATTTAAACTTGCGCTTTTCACCTACTGTAAAGTTTAACCTAAACCTGCAGACTGCATCTAAATATCTGTACTAAAGCAGTGACTTTTCTACATACTGGACCCTTGAAATTTGGACAGCAAAATATCATGAAATTTCATCATAGACCAATAAAATGTCACAAGATTTTGGTGTAAAAATTTTGTAAAGATTTTGTTGGAAAAAAAAATATTGCAACATAAAATATTGCAATATTTCAGTGTATCAATATTTTGTCACAACCCTAGTTATTTAATTGCAACCCCTAGTAGCTTGCTGTATTTATGTAGGTTGGCAGTGGTTTATAAATCAACGTAGTTACAACAACAAAGAGGGGTTTTATGTCATTATTAGGCACATAATTCCCTTTTATGGCACAACGAAATAACTGTGTTAACTTCAGTAGTTTTGAAAATACAGTATACATAAAAAAGAACCTAAAGAAATGTGCCATCACTCCATGTCTGTATCTGACACATTAAAAATTCACCGCTCCTTTAAGATGCCTCCTGCTGTTTCTGACACGCCCACTCCACCCATCCCAACACTCTCATGCTCTGGTGGGGGGGAGCTTCGTGGTATTGGAGGTGCTCTGAGGTAGCAGCTGTTCCGGCAGCCATGTTGGTTTCCACAGAAGAGTCAAGGATTTCTCAAATATGCGTGAGTCAGTCAAAGTAACCCCCAGGGCATGTTCTATGGGGAGGGAATGATATGATAACAGAATTTTAAAAAAAAAGCTCAAAAAAGTCGATTTTGCATGTTACCCCCCCTCCCCTTTAAGGACATTAGCTGTCTTACATACAACAAAACAAAAGAAAACCATCTCATTGCAAAGTATCTGAGTAATATGAAGTTCAGTGATCTAGTTCAGCCATTCATTTCATCATCAGTGATGAAACGAATGGTTGAACCAGGTAAACTGAACTTCTCTTGCTTTGGGGCACCCAAAACTGCTTTGGAAAGTCTAAAAAAAACACCAAAACAAACAAAGAGCCTGAAGTGTTCAAGTGTCCTCTGATATACACAACTGAAATCTGACTGCATCTGTGGGAAGCAAGCTCAATCTTTAACGACTCCCTACAGGATCATTTGCCACCATCCCAGCACCAGCCACTCCAGAACATCTTCAGCTGATTTTTGTCTGTGACCTGACTGATCAGAGCTTTTATTGGAGGCAGGAGGAGTTAACATAAGGTGGGTTGTCACTGCAGATGGTTTGACTTGTTTCAATGAAAGTCACCCACTAAACCATTATGATTTCTGTTGATTTTTTTCCATGAAAGAAGTAATTTTCAAAGCATTTTGAGCATATTGTGATGCACAATCAACTCTGGACCCTTTGTACTTTAAAGGCTGAGCACTCCCTCCTCTGTAGATGCTCTACATCTATAATGTCTGCTTCATTCATTTTACAGTTTGGCAGTAAATCAGCAGGGGGGATTTTACTCAAACTGATAATGCTTTAACATCAATTCAATAAGTAGAAAATAAAAAAGTGATGTAAGCCGTGAAGTACGGATGCTGAGAGGAGGATGACATCATCCAACCATGTTAAACTGCTTATTAAATCTCCACAAGCTCAAACTGAGCATCCACTCGTGTTTTCCCTCTCTGCTGGCAGCGTGTCAGTCTCATCCCTGCAGTACATCCCTGGATGACAGCTCTCCCATCACCCCCCACCCCCTCCTCATCCCTTCCCGGGACGCCTGCTTGGTACGGTCCGCTCCTCCCCTCTCCTACGTATCACCGATGGTAGTTTCTATTGGGAGAAGGTCAAATGACTCCGCATGTCTGCCCGTGTGTACATTCCCGCTATGGCACACGCCTGATGAAGAAACATTTCAGCTGATAGCCCCCTCCCATCTGAGAGTGTTTGTTTGCGAGCATCCCACGCGGGACGTCGCGTTATGAGCCATTAAAAGTAAGTAAGTATGAAGCAACCATGCAGCGAAGTGTTGGCCGTTCCCGGAGCGGTTCTACCGGCTCATATTAGCCTCGTCCGGACAAGTCGTTTCCTTATCAACGTTTAATGTTTGCAAAGAGTTGCGTTTCCGTGCAGCAGCTGGACGGTGCTCAGATGCTCCAAAAGCAGTCACGCACTGATGCTGGATGTTTGTGACGCTGTTTGCAGGTGATTTTTACGCAAAAAGGGTCGCTGTATCACGCAACCGCTCACGCTTTTTTATGCACTTTTAATGTAGTTGCCTTATTTAGAGCTTCTTGTGAGTATTTGACTAAGCATGGCAAGTGAATAAATACTCCTGTGACGGGAAAGAGAAAAGCAAAGAGGGGAGACAATGGATGAAAATGAAATGAGAGCGTGTTTAACTTCGCTCATCTGTGCTTGTGTAGGAGCGTGGAAAGTTCACTCAGCAACTGGAAAGCTCCGAGGAAGGTAGACTTAATGAAGTGAGTCATCTGAGTGAGGCCAACCCCCCTCCCTCCCCTGCAGAGTAGTATGTAGTTAAGCCTATTACACTATTGCATAATGCAATAAGGTATAGTCCCATAAGGTGCAGAACGAGCTGCCTCCAGGGTGTGATGGGTGGAAGCCTGTACAGTATATTCTCCAGGCTCCTGTTTAATCTCTCATTACACATCCTAATAAAATATCTTGGTTCAGAGTGAAGGGGGGGCAGGTTTTTCAGAGCCGAGTCCTCAGACTCAAGGTGCAAAGTAGTTTGCTCAAGGTCAGCCAAAAACAGAAGGAGCTGGAGCGTATTGCATATTTTAAATCATTATGCATGCTTTAAAGTGCTGTTCACTCCCCCTTAAGAATAAAAAAATACTGCCATAAATCCTCTAAAATGAGATACCACCGCTTGTGATCATCTGTTTAATGTTTTTTTGGGGGGAAGTAAGAGATGTGGCGGACTCCTGCAGACTACTGCAACATATTTCAGGTGTAAGTTCAACAAGATAGTATCTAGTTCAGCAATCGGTTCCTCAGGAGATGGAAGCATTTTAGTGCATGCCTTCCACACACATGCAGCAAAAGATGAGACACGATCAGGGCTTTAGATCCCAGGCTGGTTTGATGTCTGTGCAAGAACTGGTGATGCAGGCGGTGTCGTGGACCGATATGGACATAACAGTGATGTAGACCAACCACTGTTACTTTTGACTGCCCTTTTCTTAATCATCTGCTGTTTTTATCTACCAAAACACTGAACTCCTGCTGCAGCGATTAGAAAATGTAATGCTTTTGTTGATTTTTGCTCTTTTGCATTTGGTCTGATGTAACCTTTTAAGCCCAGTCGCCTCATTTATAAGGGATGGGGGGGAAAAAAAGACAGAATCACCTAATATGAAAAAATAAAGCAGGGCAAGAGTGTTTATTTTCTACTGTTGCCTGAAGTTTAGACCCTAATGCTTATTAAAAACAGTGAAAGTGTATCAGAAATGATTTTGATGCCGGATGTGATCAGTTGCATCTGTGTAATTCAATGTAAGGATGCTGCTATCTTAAATAGGAAAAAAGCAGGTGAGGATAGAAACTAAATGTTTCTTCTGTTTTATGTCAGTTTGTTCAGGCAGAGGAACGGACACAACATTTTTGACACTGCTAATATAACCTGTGAGGTCTCTAAATGTCCGTAGAAATGGAGAAAAACTAATGCATGTTATTATTCTGGATAAGTTCCTCACTTCTAGTCTTTTTAGGCGTTTATCCCGAAAACATGGCCCAATGTGACGTAGGCATATTGATACCCTGGAGTCGATACTTCGATACCAGCCAGACACAATATCGAAATTAATACTTTTTTTGAGTATCGCGATACCACTGTACAGAAACAAAACATGCAAATTGTTTCCACTTCTGAGAGTTTTAGGCAATGAAATGATGTGAAAGCAGCCATATTCTAGCTTGATGATGATGATGATGATGCTACTCTTAATGATGATGATGTTTTGGAATCTTTCAGTACTTTAATGCAGGTTATTGTACATTATGTTTTGGTAAATTTATAATATTACTATTACATTTCATATTTGAACATTTTTCCCCTAAATACATTTAAATATTCTTAACCCGCACTGAAGTTATTTGATAACTGAAAGAAGTTTTTAATCTTATTTTTGTTTAATTTACTCATCAATATAATTTGCTTTAAAAGCATTTTTTTTTCCAGTACTTCTGTTCTCAAGTTTTACTTGTATCTAATATTGCCCATGTATTCAAGATATTAAAACTGTACAATTGTGATTTTCTTTTAAGGGACAAATAGAATTGGTATCAGTATTGATTAAAAACTACCATAAACTACTGGTATTGTACCGACTGGAAAAATGTTGGTATCACCCATCCCTAATGTGAGGGTGTTAAATGGTTAAAGGCAATGTAAGTTGTAATGGCCCCTTTTTTTTTCTCAAACTTGATGCTGATAAACTGTATAATTCTAATGTAGAACTTTTAAATTTGCTGGACTTCTCCTTCCGTTGCTGCAGATCTGTGGAATATAAACTCTCTCCCTCTGAGGACCAGTTAGAAATGTCCCCACTGTAAAAGATAACCGTGACACACGCACACTTTACACACTTGCACACCTTGAGTGATGACTCTCATGATCAAATTATGCATGGTCCTGCTGGCTTTGATTAATCCCTCACCCTGCCATCATCAGCGAGTTCTTGCTGTTACCAATTGATTACAGCACCGAGATCCATGTTGATGAAACTCGACTATATTCGTGTAGTAGAAATGATTTCATACATGCTGTTTTAAGAAAGGAACAAATTCAATTAGTGTGC
The DNA here is from genome assembly GCA_023101725.1 of Atherinomorus stipes. Classification (NCBI taxonomy): domain Eukaryota; kingdom Metazoa; phylum Chordata; class Actinopteri; order Atheriniformes; family Atherinidae; genus Atherinomorus; species Atherinomorus stipes. Next base: position 251,109 of record JALJCO010003224.1, read on the forward strand.
AGCATTTTCTTATCTTTGTGTTTCATGTACATCAGACTGCGGGTTTAAAGCTTTTGATTTTTTTCTTTTAAACATTTGTTCTGACAAGCTGAAGCTGGAAGGGATGAGGCTTGATTTTTATCGATGCTCCTGTATCTCTGATCTAAAGCCTCTGCAGTCGTGTGGTGTTTCAACAGCTGCATCTATCTCATTTATCTCCGCGAGCTCATTAATGCGCACGTGCACATAGGTAGAGCCTCGGCGCTGCCCCGAGGACAACAGACCAGCAGCAGATCTCAGTCGTTGCCGGGCAGTTTTTCCTGAAAACACATTTTGGGGACAAGTAAGTAGTTTAAGTGTTAAGCTGCTGCCTTTTTGTGTAAAGCAAACTGCTCTACCTGATCCTGTCTGATCCATAATGAGAAGGTAAAGATGTGTAACCCTGAAGGGCTTCATTCAGATATATAAGTGGCCCTTCTGGGATTCTTTTGGTTTCCAAGTACTGCAGCTGGACATAAAATCCGAGATTCTGCTTAATTGTCCCTTATTGTAGTTAGTCGGTCTCAAATAAGAGCCACGTAGCTGGCTTGTGTAATTGGTTCTCCCGGGGTTCTTTTGAGAGCTCTGACTGTATGAGAGGAACTGGCAGCGGTGGTGGAGGCGAAGGTTTAAATCTGCCTCTGAAACTGGCTGTAGTGCTAATCCTCGCTCAGACCCCCCAGCTGAAGCTGTGCCCTAGCAGCTCCTGCATGAAAAAGAGGGAAGACCTGGAGGCTGACGGGGACCACGAGAGAATAATAATTTAGAGAGAAAACTGTTATAATACTGTGAGCACATCACCTTCCCACCGATCGCAGGTTAGAATGTCTCAATTGTACGTCCTGTTAAACTTTTTGTTTAAGCCTTTAAAAGTTCCTTTATATCCTCATATGAAGCCTTGCAGCTCAAAACTAACAATTATACTTTAAAAACTTTTGTTTTTGCATTGGTTTATTCCGTTTGTTCCAAATGCAATCAGCTGATAGAGGAAAATAGAAACTGACCATTAGATAAGAATTATTGATTATATGTTAATGTGGAAATATGCAGAATCTCAACATGCTCTTGGAGATATTGCTAATAAGCTAATGTGGGATTGTTTGTTTAGTAATCAGTCATGTTTGTGTCAAAATATAATAAGCAATATCTCCTAAGTCCATCCCAATATATTTATTTTTCTAAGGTCTTCATTCCAAACCTACACATTTGGTTTCAAATATAATGGTGCATACAGCAGAGTTGCACTGATCCAGTTTTTAACGATCCACAGAATTACTGGAATTTAATGAGAATATTGTCACTCATCGCTCTAATTATTGACGTCTTTCCTGACAGACTTGACTGTAGAAATCCTGTAATGGAGAGATGGCTGAGCTTTTGAGTCCGCTTGATATTTTAATGTAAGGTTTCCAGAAGGTGCCGTTTTCCAGTCTGCATCAGGCCTTCGGTGATCCAGCAGCCAGACTGGGGGCCATAAAGCCGCCTCCTCCAGTTCGCCCTCATTTTGGTTTATGCACCCAGAGGGCTGATTTGTTTCTCGCCTCCGTCTGTGTGATTTCCATCGCTTTCGTCGGGCTCCCTGGCAGTTACCCCATCGTCTAATCATGATAATCTCAAAAGAGACTTACGGGGGATAAACATCCTCAGCAGTCCTCTCAAAAGAACAGGTAAACTAATAAGCAGGACAAACATGGAGCGGTTGTAGGATGTGGCTTACGTAGTAGTGGGGCGGGCTTGCTTTTGGTCTGTAATGGCTTTACCTACATACAATAAACAGCGGCATGGGACTGGTTGGAGGATTACAGGATTTGCTAGCTTAAGCCACAGGAACCCAGCCCAATGACCCCCTCATGCCTCCTCCTCCTCCCTTGAGCAGAATAACAAACCGACCTCCTCCTTCCTTTCGTCCCAGTTGGCTCGGTGGCTGACCATGTGACACAGATCAGTGCCTATATGAGGGGGATGAAGGAGGTGGGCACACTCTTTGGAGGTTACGTAGAGTGATTAAATCTGTTTCCTTCCAATTGGATTGTAAGCAATGAGTCTTCTGCTCAGGGTGACACATTCTGATAAATCTGCAAATGTTACTTTAATGACAAAACTTATCATCCAAATGGCTGTCAGGCAGAATTACGGCCGTGTTCCGAGTCCGTCTCACGCCTTGTGAATGGAGCGATAACGTGACAGCCAGATGACATGCATCAGAAAGCCGGTGACGCGTAGCTTGATGGGAAGATGACATTACTGTCAGCAAACTGAAATCTGATTTAGCCCCGTCGCTAAAGTTGAGGGAAAATTGCCTTTGGTTCCACTTTGGAACACTGTATGAAAACTAATCGAATCACAGGGAGAGGACGGGGGTCATTTTTGACTGACACTCCACGGGCATTTGTCTCTGCCTGCCTAATATCCCACAGTGAAGTGACTCAGCAGAGAGCAGTCCCCGACCCAGCTGTGTTAATATCTCTAACTCAAACTGACAATGTGCTAGCTTCCCAACGTACCTCGCCACAAGCGACTCTGCTGGAATGCAGAGGTTTTATTCTGTTTATTCCACTGACGTCATCGCGGGCGGCCTCCATGCACACGCTGACACAAATGGAAAAGCAGAGCTTGTTTTGAATAAATGATGTTCTCGGACTGCATGGTTCATACTGCTGGTCAGTTACTCTGTTTGATCATTTGGTTTAGTTTTTTTTTAAAAGCCTAATTACTTTATAGGAGCTGCTATCCAAGTTTTTTTCTTTTTTTCCTTTTGGAATACTTCGTTCTTGTGTTGGGATCATGTGTTTATCCAGACATTGAATACATCACTCAAGGTCCGTCTGATGCACTTTATCCTCTCCTCTGAAGTAGGAGCTAAAAAAAAAAGCTCTTACAAAAGGAGCTTTTCTTTTCTTTACCTGAAGGGGAGATTATTTTAAAAAGTTGCTGTGTAGTTTGACATCCAGGCTTGCTTGCCTTTGAGTTGCGTGCCTGCCATGCCTATATTCAAATTGGAAGCTGTAATCAAACAAGCCACAGCTTTACAAGTTCTTTTTTTTTTTTTTTATTTTTGTACAGAAAAGGTTGGAATGCAAAGTCATATTTCAAGCTGGCATCTAACCTCGCTCGTCCCTCTTGCTGTCTTAGACCAAGGTCAAGCTGTAACGGTGCAGTAAAGGCCGGTAGTTACGTTTGGCAGGTCAGTGCTGCATCAGTGTGTGGGTATGTAAGTGTGGTTGCTTTCACCCGGTGGTCCAGCGTGCAAGCTCTTCCCCGTTGGTGGATCAGTGACATATAGCAGGGAGTGATTTTTGAGGTTGCGTGCTCAGTCTTCAGGGATCACCAACTCTGCACCTCTTGTCCTGCAGGTTTTTGATGGTTTGCTGCTGCAACACATCAGACTTAAAGGAGCTGTATCACGCTTTCCAAACGTTCCAAAAGTCAAATACAGGCATTTATAAGCTAAACATGTTGCCATCGCCACTATAGAAACTAATTTGGTGTTAAATATTAGTTTATTTATGCGTCTAATTTCCAACACAGGAGTAAACTGGCTGACTGTCCTGAACCACGGAGCTCTCGACCAATTGCAACATGTTTTACGCCCATTTTATGACGTCGCCCTGGAAGAGACACTGATTCTGAAGGGTCACAGAATTGTTTGTAGCACCGGCTTTGTGACTCACATGGATGCTATTTGTAAACTTTGATGGATAATCGGACTCCGATCGGTGGGATAAAATGGAGCAGCCTGTTATGGAGCTGTATGCGCACGACCCAGAGTCTGATATGGAGTTTGAAGTACACCCAGTACCACAGAAGTACCACAGAGACCCCTGACAAGTAAGTAAATTAGCAAACAAATCATAGGCTAATGCTTAGCATTGAGCTGAGAGACATTTTTCACTCACTGGTGCTGTTGTCTGTCCGTGAGGCGTTTTTATTGGGGGAACTGCGTCAGGTTTCAGTAGTAAACCCCAAGAAAAAAAAACAAACTTTACTGCCCGAGATTCGTGAAGTTGTCAGTAGTGAAGTTCATACACAAAGTTGAGGTTTGTTTTCTGCTCCTGAAGATATAATCCAACCACTTCTGGAAAGTCCAGTACAACAAATAAACTCCACGCTGAATGCAACCACATTTTGCCCAACTAGCTGTCCTCGAGAACTTAAAAAAAAAAAAAAAAAAAAAAAAAAAAAGCTTTTCTCCTGAGCTCTGGAGCAAACGTCTGTTAGCTGATGGCTGTTTGTCTCTGAGGAAATCTTTCTGCAGGCTTAGAACTTTCTCAAGTTCTATGATGAGTATAGTTATAGAGTATAGTTTCTTTAAATCATGAATTTGATAGACCTCTTAAATCCCAGGTATCGTAATCTGTATCGGACAGAAGAGAGTGGAGTGGGAACATCCCTATTTTTCTTATTGAGAGTAGAATGATGGTCTGAAATTGCTTCAAGTGAATGGGATTTGTCTTTTGCTGCTTTTCAGGCACAATATCTAAACTATCAGGCAAAAGAAACACAATATGTTCTGACAGTGTCTTCATTGGGTGTTAGGTTATATTAATTGGTCCATACGAGTTTAGTTGAATGTTGACATGGAGACGTGCATCGATCCACCCTGGAATTATCGGGTCTGTTATGAGAATTCACCTTTTTTGCAATTTTTGAATGGGCTAACATGTTTACATACAGTTGTGCTTGAAAGTTGATATAACCACCTGAAGATAGAAGAAATCAGCTGCCAGTGAAATAAGTTGAAATTTACAAAAGTAATAATGTATAAAAACTTTTAATGAAAATCATGACATTGATTTTTTTTTTTTTTTTTTTTAATTTTTTTTATTGTGGTTCAACAGAAATTTTATATGATTTAACACCTCTTGTGGAGTTTCTGAAACTGACAGCACAAATTTCAAGAGGAAAATTTAAACACATTCAATCAATTTTAGCAATTTAAAACAAATTGGCAGCTCAGTGGTTTTCCTGCTGTGTGGGGCAGACCACAGTCCAGTAGGGATGTAACGTTTACCGGTAAAATGGTTAACCGGGATAAAATTCCCAACGATTAGTAATACCGTTTCATCTTTTAATTATCGTTAAAACCGTGACTAATTACTGCACTTTGAAAAACTCCCAGTGATGCTGCTCATTGGCTGGAAAAGCAGCAGCAGTCACAGTTTGCAATGTGTAATTTATGAAAACATGGCGGAAGGTAACAAAGGCCCCCACATGGACAGTTCTCTTGAGATTTTTCCCCCCTTTTAAAAGGACAAAGTAGACATTTAGGCCCATTTTGGATATTTTTAAAGATGCTGGGGGGTATTTCTATAATACCGTGATAAAAATGATAACCGTGATCATTTTGGTCACAATAATCATGACATTAAATTTTCATATCTTTACATCCCTACAGTCCAGTCATCATTAATGTAAAACTAGCCTAATTATTGGAACAAGAAAGTCATGCTCATCATAAATTGACCTTAATTAGAATAACCATCCCAGACATTTTTTAGAAATGGTCATGAAAATTGTTATCGTGCATCTCTTGTAACAAAAAAAGGCCATATTTTAGCATAGTAGACTGCACGTTATGTGCCATGCATACCAATCCACAAAAGGTTCACAGCATTTCAGTTGCACTGAGCAGACAGGAAGTGCTCTGTTAAATGCCACAGTATGTTTTTTTGGTTTTTTTTTCCTTAATGTTAATTTTACCATCAGTTAGTTTCATCTAACTGTCTGTTAGTTTTCATCTAACTGAATATACAATTCACCTGGAAATGTGACTTTATACGCTCTTTTTTTTTTCCTGGATTTTCTTTATCTTTTTATTTTTTTTATTTTTATTTTTTTTAAAGCTGGACCAGTCTAGCCAGACAATTTTAGATCCCTGAGCTCAGCATCTTTGTCCTATTAAGTGGCAAAAGTTCTCAGACTCATATAAAACTTGAGTTTTTATTCTATTCATTTTATTTAAACCTTTTCCTGTGATTTAAATTATCTCATGAACTGGGCTAAAAGTGCTCATGTAATACAGGGATGCCAAACCCCGGTCCTCGAGGCCCACTATCCTGCAGGTTTTAGATGTTTTCTTGCTCTCACACAAATTAAATGGAACTTATTTTCAAGTCCTGCACAATGACCCATTAAATCAGGTGTTCTGAAGAAGGCGAAACATCAAAAACCTGCAGGGCAGTTGGCCTTGAGGGACGGAGTCTGAGTTTCCTGGTTTAATAGAAAAATAGTCTCCCATAACCGGATTGCAGGGGCATTTGTCCGACGTGTAGACTGTGGCTCTGAAATCACCTGAAGCACACCATTTCTAAAAGATGCCTCGATTGGGGTTAGAATGAGCCTCCTGGTGCTCTGCTAGGCTGCAGACGGAGAGAGAAAACTGATCAGAGCTTTGATTTGTAGCTGCAGGGCGAATCTAAACATGTTAGATTTTGCTCTCTTACTTTAATATTTTTATCATATTATTTTGTCTAAAGTAATCCAGTTACAGAAAAGGACAGGCTCAGCATCCAACTTGTATTAGTTGTCATTTAGGTCCACAAATGTCATCCTGAAGGTAATGTCAATACACATGTGTGCCATTAAAGCTGTGCGATGTTTGCAGAACGAAATCAAACAAGGAATCCATTATCCCCTCTCCACTAATGAGTGGCTGGCAAAATTTTATATTCAGATTTTTCATTTGCCGGGGAAACGCTCTAATGCAGGCCGATCCAAGAGTGACTCAACTGACTTTATGTTCCAGGAGACGTAGATGAGATGCCCTTCAGAAGATAATAATCGTGCATCACTGCCATTAGCCCAATGTAAATACGAGGGTCAGAGATGACGAGAGAGAGCGTTTATTCCCTGCCCAGTAATTGATGGAACATTTCCAGAATGGCACTTTGTTTCCTGCCAGGCTAATGCCCCCCCCCAATATGTGCAACCAGACACAACCAAAGATGTGAACTGGAAAGATGAAGGATTTATACGGGGAGGGGGGTTGTAAACAAAAGAGAGATGCAGACAACAAAACAACCAAGAAACGGGAGTGAAGAAGGGAAGATGAGTCATATTACTGCAGCAAACCAGGCCCTGATTAAAATGCCACTGCAGCTGCAGGACTTGGATTTAGATTTTGTCTGGGCCTGACTGGAGTTGAACTGCGTACACTCACCAAATCGGTTTGAGGCACAGTTTTTGCTCATACAACCCTTTGATGTCTTGTCCTGAAGTGCAACATCCAGTTTTAGGAAGGACAAACAACAACATAGCCAAACCATCCCAGCTAATACAGCAGTTATTTGAATTCTTAAAGGAAAACTAACTTTGAGGGTGTTACAGCCTGAGCTGGATGCTGGGCCGGCTAATCCTGCTTCTAATCAATACTTCACTCGTCTTGCTTACTGTCTGGATTTCATCCCGAAGCCATCTCTCTTCATATCTTTATTTACATTTTAGGTGCAGTCATTCACAAAGGCAACATCATGAAGCTTTGATTTTTCCATGTAATTAAGCCTGAGATGTTGGTGATGAACTGAATCCTGTCCATGATCAGCTCAGCTGTGTTTTAATGTTTTCCTCCGTCAGCCCCGAGCCTGTCTGGCCGTACGCATCAGTTCTGCGTCATTGTTGTTTTATGGTCAGCAGCTTTTGGCTGAAGTGCAGATACCTGCTATTCGCCTCAATCCATTACATGCATGGATGCTGATGGTGTTTGTCAGGATGCTCCGTACGGCCAGAGACAATTAAGCCGCAACACAAGGCTGACTTAATGAAGCTCAGCAGGAAAAACATCCTCAAACATGGTTCTTTAGCCGTAGAGATGGAAGGACGAGTGAGTCTCAGTCGTATCGGAGGGGAAACATCTGCTATGTAGGTTAGTGCACTGGTGGCGATGGCAGAAGAAGAGTAAAGAACGGGGATGGGATGGTGTGGTGCTAAATCAGTGTCAGTTATTGATAAACCTAACTTTCATCATTTAGAATATCTTAATAAATTAAGAGTGATCAATTCTTTATAATCAACTTGAATGATGTTAGTTGCCTGTTTGTGTACTTTGTTTTTTGACTGCAGAGTGTAAAGTGGGGAGGAACACACTTTAGTGAAAGTTTCCGTGGTTGTTATGACGCTTTCTGTCAGGCATGATTGCTGAAGCTGAACTGAACATCCACACACTGGACAGAGTGGATTTATGTTGATCATCTGCCAACATCCTGCAGGCCTTAGAGAACGCTGTAGCTTCTGTTTGCATTCGCTGGCATGCATTAAGTCTTAATACTAAATACTTGATCATCACACAATGATGGCTATGATACTACCCCACCATCAGACATGCAGTCGTCCTTAAAATTATTTATACCGTCCAATTAAAGAAGGAAAAAAAAAAAAATCAGCTGTTAGTGAAGTAGGTTAAAATTGACAAAAGTAATAATGAAATATTCTATGAAAATGACACTGATTTTTGAATTGTGGTTAGAAATAATTATCAAAACCACACAAAAAATAAAACAAGTTAACAAGCATGATGGGGCTCCGAGGCTAAAATGTTGTTGAGCAACACTTTGAGTCAACCACTGCAATCAGGTGTTTTCTGTGATGTTCAAGAAGACTTCTACATCTGTCAACAGGTATTTTGGTCCACTGTTCATGGGAATTGTTCTCTAATGTGTCTGGGACAGTTTTGTTTTGTTTGTTTTTTTAAATCATTATTTCAAGCCACAATTCAAAAGCAATATTTATTTCACCAAATTATAATTTTGTAAATTTTTATTTATTTTTAGTTTCTTCAGTTTCTTATTATATGAATTACTGTGGTGAATTTGGCCTTTCCTTGAATTGGAGGGTATGAATAATTTTGGCATTTCTAGGAGTTTATCTGTGAATTTACTCACTGGTAAAATTACAAGAGGTGGGGCAGCAGGAGTGGACCTCTCTGTAAGGGATTATCGGGAGCAAAATTCCTTCATTTCACCAAAACTTTAAGACAAATGAAAAAGCGAGTACTATTGTCCTGTGAGTCCAGATTTAGCTCTCCCTTAGTTTATTGAGGGCTTTTTCCACACTCTGGCCGCGCATGCCTCCTGACATGCGCCGCTGCAATACAGCTGAGAAGAGCAGCTTGTTACCTAGACACCAACAAACCACAATCTGCAAAACTCTGAACTCACAGGACAATCGGACTTGTTCGTTTGTTCATTCTACTTAAAGGCAGGGTGGATGATGTTTTCCATTTTTTACTATATTGCTTAAAGTCTTCTTCACACCCGATTGCAGCCAATTAATTAGATGTTCTGACACAAAAATTAAAAAAATGAATCACCTGTGGAATGGACAGGAATGAAAAAAAAAAAACCCAGTCCATCAAACTCAACTGCCGTTTGTCCCCCTCCCACCCTCCACTCGCGTGTGCATGTGTGCTCGCAACGCGCCGTGAGTGTCACATGTTGGTCACGAACAAGGCTGCTCGCGGCTCTCATCTATTCAGCTGTTTGCTCTTCAAATCCACTGGAAAAAAAAAACTAACGGATGTGGATCAAGTCATTTTTAGAAACGTGGTTCCTCTGCTGTTTACTGGCAAGCTAACAAGCTAGCCTAGCTAGCCACTCGGCTTTCTTGGTTATCTTCGCCAACAACCACACACGTTCCTGTGCTCCTGTGACAGGCTGCCCTTTCTCTCCCATTATATAAATATACGCCAGAGGGTGACTTGATCTAAATATCATCCGAAGGAGAGAAAGTAATACAGAAATTTTACCAGTGAGGAAATGCACGTATAAACTCCTAGAAATAAGGTCCAGGTTGAGAAAAAAACAAAAAACAGTTGTCCTTTAAGGGGAAGAATTTCCGTTTTCAGTCCTGGGTTTTCTTCTTCCCCTTTTCTTTTTTTCTTCTTGATTAACGGTGGTTTTTGGGTATTTCTGCCCGTTATGAGCAGTTGTTATGACTGCATGATGTCCAGGGTGTTTTGTCCTCTTGACTAAGAAGAGGTGACGATGTTGACCCAGTGATTACACATTTACAGCAAACTTTGCCCGTGGCAGGATGGGGTTGTGCCACGGTAGTGTTGGATAGTCGACTATTTTGTATTTTCTCACCACCTCGATCAGCTGTTTATTAAAACTATCCATTGAACGTTGCATCTGCGGAAATGTGGATGTAACCACTCTGGTAATTCTGCCCACCTCAAATGTACGACCAATCGCACAATGCTTCTCAGAGACCCACGAGAAGGAAGTTCTGCTCGACCGAGGAGTCGAGAACAAGTCGCATCACATCCTTAATCACGTCCAGGGAAAAAATGGCGTTTTGTTCTCATGGCCTCGAGAACAAGAGGAAAATTCTCTCTTCTCGCGTAGTAACAAGCTTTAGTCACAGCACTATAGAACCTCCAGCATGTTCTAACCTGTATACGTGTTTATTTCCCCTTCAGGGCCACATAAAAACAAATGCTACATTGATGGAGAAACAGATTTTTATTCACACAGTGTTGCAAAGACCTGTTGAAAACCTTTTACTGTTTTAAAGTATTTTTTCTATTTCGTTTCTTCCATTCATGGAGCAAAATCCCAGAGGGTCCATTAGTCACCCATGAAACTTTTTGCAAACATTGTTTTGGCTTCTGTGTCCAACTTCTTTCAGTGTATAGTTGAAGGTGTGGGATGAAACCACAAATTCAATTACTGTAGTTGTCAACTGTTTTTGCATTGATAATTTTTTTAGTTATCAATCAAACTTGTGTACTTTCTATGAAAATGTTACACATTGTTAAAATAGTCATCAGACGTCTTTGCCTTGTAGGGGTTGTAACGTGATACATTATTTATGACATTTCTGATGCTCTCTGCCGTTTTCCCAAAAGGGAAGAGACATTAAAGCTGTCAAACACTAAGCCATCTTTTATTAACAAAATTCATTGCACATAAAAAAATAAGCATTTTCGTACTGATTTAGACCCATTTCTCTATGTTCACATTCGAAAACGCGCCCTTTTCCAGTGCGTTCTCTACTTAGGCTGCAGGAGTTCCAGTTATTCAGCTTAAGTGGCTGTTATTAATGAGCGCTAGCCTTTTAGGGTCAGCTGTAGCATTGCTGAGGATGCAGCAGGCTGTAACCACACTTACACATTCATTTAAGTGACTTGCAGGCTTTGTGTGTTTAACTGAATCGGCTGCATCTATCACAGCTATGTTCTGGGGGGGTTAGATTATCCCAGATAATTCAGTCCAGGGCCCGACTCCTTTTGTTTCTTAGCTAATCCAAGCTAACCTGATAGAAACTTAAATTGCCATCCAATTAGCTGCATTTTTTAGTCCTACATAGAAATTTCCTGTAAAAATAATTTCCATCCCTGTCTATTTGAGTAATTATCTGTTTGGATAAACCAGAAGGATGCATACAAGCTGCAGCTAGCAAGTCGTGCACACACCATGTTCTGCTTGCTATAACGTAACATAAGTCTCCTGGTGGGAAATTATTATTTGCACTAATGCTGGCTCAACTGAACTTTGGTATATGATTATTGGTAGTGACAAGGTCAGCATCCAAGCCACAAATATAAACTCTCTGCATGTTTTTTTTTTTTTTTTTTTTTTTTTTTTAATAACATGCATGAAAATATTCAAGTTGAATGTCAGCCCCTGCAGCTTTTGGAATATATGAATAAAATCTCAGAGTTATGGTGCCCAGTTTTTATTTTTTAGATATTTTTTACACTTTTAGTAACAAAAATCTTTCATTTTATACTCTAATGGAAAAACTAAGAATTGTTTTTGGATGAGCCATCAGCAGTTATGTTTACATGAGGACTGCACAATATTGGGAAAAAATTGACATTGCGATTCTTCTTTTCTTCTTCCTAACCCTGCAATATACTGTTTTTTGCGATATGAAAAAGTACAGGAATTTTCAGCAGATGACTTGAATAGCGCTTTTTTTTTTTTTTTTACTTGTCCTGTCCAGCATCAAAGCAAGCAGAATGGAAATCTGATTGCTTTATTTTGTTGAACAGTTTTGCTTTACCAAATGGAGCTTTATGAACATAAGGCTCCACTTGATATCCTGTTTATTCATTTTATTTCTTTAATTAAACATTTGTCTATAACATCATCATACTGCTGGGCCTGACAAGGGACAAATGAAAGTTAACCGAGGTAATGATAGAAAGTGGAACAGAGAGAAAGGAGTAAGGAAGAGGAAGAGAGAGAGAGAGAGAGAGGAGAGAAAACATGAATACACTTACACAGTTCACTGGTACATCTGTACAGCGATCCCTAAACAACCAAGGTCTCTGTCGGAAAACAAAACAAGCAATCCCCTACAGGAGGACCTGCAGGTGGCTTAAATATTCTCAGATCATACAAACACACGCAGAACTACGCAGAGAAGAGGTACAACCTAGTCAGAGCAATGGGAAGCAGTGTCACAGTGTCAACATGCATAATAAAGGGTGAATAGCGCTTTAAGTTATGCTATCTTATTGCTATCTTATCTTACATTTTTGTGAATGTTGTGAATATGGTTTTTGTCTTGGAGCTATTCTTACCTTTTACTGCTTGCTTTTATTGTGAAAGGACCTGAGTACATGTCTCGTATTATTATGTACAAATATGAATTCTGTTTTACGACAAAAGGTTTGTTCTTTCCCAAACCAATTAAGAAAGATGGTGATTGGTGGATCGGTGTGTGCAGTCTGTGTCAGATGCCCTTGAAATTAGATGAGAACACATTAAGTTAATTTGCATCCTACATGGCAGGACCTGCAATGCGACTGTTCTACATATGTACATTGCCATTGCGATGCTCAAACGATACATTGTGCAGCTCTGATTTACACTGAGCCAAATGTACAGATTGCTTTTGGTTTAAAAGCTCTATCAGAGTGAAAATGATCAATGTAAACACCTCTTTCCGGATAAAAGTGCCAATCTGAAAGAATTTTTATTCGGCTTCACAGGGGTAGAATATTCCTTTTCCCAAACCGATCATGGTATCAGGAAATGTTGAATTATAAAGTTGTGAGGTTGTATTCTTACAGTGCATGCTTTGACTTACCATGAGTGACGTTTTCTCACTTTGGAAGATGAAAGTTTGTTTTTAATCCAAACTCTGTCTGTACGCCTTTTTCACTTGGTTGTTTGCAGTAGGAGCGCAGTTCCTACAGTTTTTAGACCTCTGTCTTTAACAAATAACGTGATATCACATCATTCTGCGCATGTCTGACTGGACCATTCTTCTTAGATTTTGGCGAATGTACACACCAGATCGGAATGAATTAGTTCCCATGTAAACAGCTGCTTTGAAATCCTAATTGGGAATGATTTCAATCTGAAAAGGGAAAAAGTCTCCATGTAAACACGGATACTGATAATAAGCCTGACAAATCAGCCTCTCTCCACAAAACTGCACTGAGACTCAGAATTCCCTGATCTGTAACTCGGACGTGAAATATTATTAAAAGTAAGGAACTGATCCTTGAATGTATAATGACTCTGGTTTGTTTGATAAATGTTGACCTAATTCTCGGGTGTGTTAACTAGTGGAGCACAATCGGTGCTGGGAACAGCTGCATCAAGGTCGAGCAGCATCAAAGTCTGAAGTCATGAAAAAGTCATGTGGAACCTTTTTGGAGGAGCTATTTTAGTGCCACAGCATTCTCAAAAATGTTCTTCTCGTTGATATCTAAAAAAAAAGTTGCTCTAATACCAGTTTTTTTTAGTTTGCAGTAAGTTTAGGTCCATCTTTCTTTCAACTTCAGATGTTTTTTAGATCAAAGCCAGGCCCCTTTTTAAACAGAAGCTTAATTTATTTCATTTCAGAGTGATCTTGAGCACATTTAGAAGAGGAGCTGCTGAAGACTTCAAGCAGACCAGGATGATTTCTCATGTTTGTCAGTGATTTTAAATTGGGGATGCACGATATAAAGTCACGCACGGATCTGGTGTGAATTGGCCTTTGATCAGGTGCAGGGAAAGATCCCCCCCCCCCCCCCCCCCAGATCCGCAGATCACGTTCATATTGAACTGTGGAGGTGGTTCTGTACAGCCATTGCACCACTATAAATAGGACACACTTTTACTTTGCAATTTGTTCAGAGAATACCTGAAACTGATGTGATAGCCAAACTTTAATTAATGCCTCACCATAAGATACCGTACAGGAGCCGGGCCAATTTTAATTAATTAAATTCATGTTTTGAACTTGGCTCCTTACACTTTCTGCTCATTAAATAAAGACGTATTGATTAGTTTAGCTTTAAGCCCGCTGGCAGCTGAGGCTGGCTTCATATAAGCCCAATAATGTTTAATGTGTTTTCAGTTTCTCTCTCGGTTTGGTGTAGATGCTCAGAAACTGAAGGTTTTCTTATTTTTTTCTGGGGGGAATGAGGGGTTTGTAATGATTTTAAAGCCCTGCAACACCGTGACGAATGGAAGGATGACTCGCATTTCAACAGTGATGGGATGGGAAATTGCACAACTCCAACACGATCTCCTTCGACTCCCTGGGCTCCTTCTGACTAGATAAACAATTTTCTTTAATGAAATGAAATCTTTTGCAATAATTGGCTTTTCTTCGTGCAGGTGCCTGCCGTCTTTTATGGTACAGCATTTCCCATCTCTTTAATATCCCTCCTGCTGTGATGGTATGAAGATTTTTAGATGTTGCTGTTACAACCAGTGTATCTGCCAACCTGTCTGCAATTTTTTTATTTATTATCATCATCAATGCCTAAACTATCAGTGGAAGCTTGTCCTCCTTTCAAATCGCCCACTTTCCCCCAGAATGCCTCGGTGCCACCCTGAGATCCCTGGTTGGTGTCGAACATGATTTAGTTTGAATTGAAGATGAAGGAGAAACTATGGTTTCTGGTTTCCTGGAATCTAGACGGTGTATCTCTGCCTGCAGTTGATGAGCAGCAGAAAGCAGACGGAGTCCCAGCAGAGAAACAGAGGAGAAAGTAAACAAACTGCTCCAAGTCTTGATACCTGCGAGTGATGGTGTTTATGGAGCGCACGAGCGTCTCAGCAGCAGCTATGAAGGGAAATTTACTAGAATGACAGCATGCTCATTGCTGTGGTGCTGATGAGCTAATTGGATATGTTGCTTGTGAAATAAAGACGGCTTTTTTGTTGGTGTTGAAAAGTCTACATGTTTGTTGGCAAATAATTTCCCTGTTCAGTGCTGATGACACATTTTCCCCTCCTGCAGCAATCCCACTCATGGTCTTCCACATGTAGTTCTAAAGTTCCTGTGATACAGATTGTGGCTTTTTTTACTTATCTTCGTGAAATAAAATCTTAATGTTTAATAGAATATTTTCTTTAACATCATCTATTTAATGTGTTTAAAATCAATGAGGAGAAGGAAAACTAGACGACCATGTTAATCTTCAAGCTAGTTGAACATCGACAAAACGAGATTTTAATCTTGTCTAAGGAACTTTTTAAGGTAATAAACATTCAGGCATTTCTGGAGTTGTCTGTTGCCAAGAGAAGTTCAGTTAACATTTTTTTAAAAATGGCTGTTTTTCCATAAATGTCTAAAAATTGATCTGGGTCTCCATTGGCTCTGTGCACAACTCTACTACTTCCTGAACTTAAAGGGGAAGTTCAGGATTCTTGACACAGGGCCTCATTTTTGAGTGAGCCAGGATACTACTTATCACTGAAGACAGTTTCAACAGATTTCATTCCGTTATTCTAGTTCCAGGATGCCATCGATGCTAATGCTAGTGTGAGTCAATAGGAATCTGCTAGCCTGTCATTAAAAACAATCTTAACCACTCCACAGAACATCTGAGGCAAATCAGCAATTTTTGGAAAAAACTATTAATCCAGGTGTGTCTGGCCATGGTCATCATGGTTACTGAGGTCAGACACACCTGGATTAATCTGTTTGTCCTGTTAAGAAAGACAAGAAATGAAGGAGCTGGCTTAAATTCAGGAAGTAGTGGAGTTGCGTCTCAGTTACACCAACCCGGGGGGCGGATAGACATCTTCAAAATGGCCTTTTGTGAGCATCTACAACTACAGTACAAGCTAGAAAATAACACAGACCCTATAACAATATCATCGTGACAACAGCTGCCAATTTTAGTGTGTGTGTTTAATAAAAAACACATATTCACGCAGCGTTTTAAAAAAAAAAAAGAATGCTGTGATAACTTAAAATTCAGTAACAACAACTCTGTATTGTTTACAACGGAAACTTGTGAACAGAAAATCTCTTATATAGAAGTTTAATAAACACTACAGTACTGGAAACAGCCGTCTTTAAATCTGCAATCTCGGGGTTCTCTGTAAATTATGAGCTCACAGCTTGCAAAACAAGTTCATGACACCACTCCCGCCCAAAGTTACCTCGGAAAAAAACGAGTTCTGAGACAACGCACGATAAATCCGACTGGTTCAAAGTAAATAAACTGGGCTGGTTTGGAATGTACCACCGTCAAAGTGGCTGGAAATCAGCAGAACTTGTGTTGACTGTCAGGGCTCTTGGGGGAGGAATGACCCCCAAAAAATGATAATGGAAAATGGAGATTTTTAATGATACAATTAGCTGGATAGATTCTTTTCTTTCTTTTTTCCCCATAAAGTGCAGGTCACTAAGTGTTCATTTGTGACATCATGACATTCATTACGTTGCTCCATGCTGATTGCAACCAATTGTGCAGAGCACAATTACAAGATTCTACATAAACAAATCAAACAAACGATGGATAAATGGCTAAAAAATACAATAAAGTATGGTGAATAATTCAGGTGAAAAACACAAACCAGAACTTCTTCTGTAACCTAACTTGGTTACTGAAAATATCTGTAACTGTAAACTAATTAATTCACAATCTGCCACATCTGAGTTTTAACATACTGGAATGTGGATCGACTGTAATTAGTGAATATTGTCTATGAAGTTTTAAAAACAGAGTTTATGGTCTAAAGAGCTTCAGATAATCTGGCCTTTTGTGTATGAAACGATGAATATTAAGCACAGTCATGTCACAGCTTTACATATAAATGCTCACCAACATTAATCCGCGATGCCACCATCACCCACTGAGTCTCTTTATGCAGAAAACATTAAAATGGCTCATAAGACAAACACTGAGTCCAAACAGAGTTTTGCTCTTGTTAAAACATGTTTTTATGTTGAGCATCTTAATGGTGTGTCATGTTTGGTCTCAGAACTGTGAGACGACTCTAATCCTAATTCCACCTAATGGCATTAATGAGTACGTCAGTCTTGAAAGTATTGCCCTCAGGGCAATTAGTTTTAACGGCAGGCTAACTGAAATATTGTTTGTGAGATGAGTTAGCCAAACATGATCCAGTGAATTCGTGTTGAGCATCTGCTGTCAGCGCAGCACAGCCTCCAGTCGGTTTCCATGTTACCTTCAGGATTCATCAAATGTTGCAGGACTTTAACCTTCCCGACTGCCTAATTCATCTTTCCTCCGCTTCTCTGCAGAGCAAACGCTCTGCACGTGTCATAAATGGGACAGCATGCATGTGCATGCACATGTTTATGTGTCAGGCTAGTGGAAGGGGGTTTGCAGATATGACCTAGGTGGGTGCTTTAATCACCCCTCTCTTCCTTACCTCACCCTCCCTCCCTACCTCTGGGCCTCCACTCATCTCATTACAGACGGGAGAGGGTGAGAAGTGAGGCCTGTATAGACCTCTGCATTAATTATTGAGCCCTTTCTTCTTTTACCTCAGCTCCTGCTCCACAGCGCCTGATAACCTTTACATAAAAGAGCAGAGGCTAACTCCCAGCCATTATACAGCGTGGTAGGTGCCGCAGAGATGACATAAGGAGGACTGAGTTTGGGGTTTAATCTTATAGAGAACATGCTGCCCAACGGCCTGCTGTGTGACACGTTTGCCTCCACGAGCAGATATATCGTTCCTCCTTTTTTTTCTTTTTTTTAAATTGCAATTTAATTGTTCCTCATTTTTCTGTTTGAGCTTCAAACCTAATTAATTCCACTTGCTTTTAAAAGGGTGCTGGTGTGGCGAGGTAAGGCAAATAATTATTAGAGCTGCCATTTGACTCTGTGCGTCGTCTTTGTCGTGTTGGCCCAGTTATGCTCTGCTTGTTGCCTCCCGCCATGCCCAGTCAATTTGAATCACTCAGTCGGAGGCCAGCTAATGAACGCTGTTGAGGTCAGTGTGGTCGAAGCTTCCCTACAACTTAGGAACAGCTAACTGTGATACTGCAATAAAAAAAAAAAGAAATCTCACCATTTTCTCCTTTTTGCCCCCCCACCCCTGTCTTTTTGCTTGTGTGCTTCCTGCAGGTCTGAGGAGGCAACATCAAACCCCGACCTACCGAAGCCTCTGAGCAAGAGAAGACGACGCAGCCAAGATGTTCAGCACCAAAAGGTCAGCACCGTGTCACTTTTGATCTATTCTTACGCAGTCATGAAAGGGAAAACCAGCAGATACCTCTGGGTTGTTGTTAAATGATTTCTGCTGATAATGGCTGACATTTCTGGTGAGTTACAATTCACAAGTAACTCCGGATGAGAGGAGTCGCTGATGCTCAGAAATGTGGTTCGTTTCAGGTCAGAACATGAAAAAATTCTCCAATCATGCTCAAGTTGGCCTTATTTAATTTGATGCTCACCCCGATGCACTTGTGAACTGAAATTTGAGGTAGTTTAAGCTCAGACAGCCCTCCAAATACACATGTAAATACTCTCACTGAGCTTCTGCAGGAAGTTTTGGAAACCCAGTTTACACTGCTGCATTTTTAATGTGGCTCGTAGTTGCCTACAGTCTGCGTAAATCATTCATCACTTATCTGGATGTGGACTGCAAAGTGGAAGTGGTCACATTGCTGTGTGTGTGTGTGTGTGTGTGTGTGTGTGTGTACAGTTGTGTTCAAATGTTTACATCCCCTCCCATTAAAAGAGGAAAAAAAAGTTCTAATTGAAATGAGTTGAAATTGATAATAAAGTGATAATAAATATAAATTTTATGAAAATCATGACATTGATTTTGAATTGTGGTTCAAAAGAAATATTAAAAACAAGCAAACAGAAAATAAAACAAACAAACAAGCATGATGGGGCTCCTGAACTAAAATTTTGTTTAACAACATTGTTGACAAGTATTTTGGCCCACTGTTCAAGAGCAAAGTGCTCTAATTGGTCTGGGATGGCTTCGCTTGTTTTTCCCCCAGCCACAATTCAAAAGCAATATCTTATTTTACTAAATTATAATTTAATATATTTTTATTTATTATTAATTTATTTATTTAATTAAATAACCACTAATGGTTATTTAATTAATTTATTTTTCAGTTTCTTATTATTTGAATAACAATTTTGAATTTAACATTTTTTTAATGGGAGGGGATGTAAACAGTTGAGCACTATTGCTTTTTCACACACATGCAGTCGCCCTCAAAATTATTTACACCCTCCAATTAAAGAAAATGCTAAATTCACATTAGTAATTCAAATAACAAGAAACTGAATATATATATTTTCTTTTACTAAATTATAATTTGGTGGAATAAAATGTTGCCTTTGAATTGTGGTTGAAAACAATAATAAAAACAAACAAACAAAACTGTCCCAGAGACATGAGAGCACCGTTCCCATGAACAGTGGACCAAATTACATGTCGACATGTGTAGGATTTTTTTTTTTTTGTTTTTTTTTTTTTTTCAACATTACAGAAAACATCTGCTTGAAGTGATTGTCTCAAAGTGTTGCTCAACAAAATTTTGCTCAGGAGCCCCATCATGCTTTTTTTTTATTTAATTTTTTGTTTGTTTGTTTTTAATATTTCTGTTGAACCACAATACAGAATCAATGTAATAAGTTTCCTAAAATTTTTATTTATTGTTACCTTTGTCAATTTCAACTTTTTTTTTCTTTTTCCAATCGGAGGGCATGAATACTTTTTAAGGACTTTACATGAACGATTTTCAGGAGAAAGTCTTAAAGTAGTAGTCAGTTGTTGTTTACATGAGCAGAACGCAGCAGGAGGCTTTCAGATGGAGCTGTGAGGAGGAAGGCGCAGGAGAGCAGCTGTCTAGAAAAAAGCAGATCATGATTCAGAAATCAGTTGAAAATCGTAGACGAAGCTCTTTATTCTGTTGCTATGACTATTGCATGCATCTGGAAGTATCCACAGCAGCAGAGTGTGAGCAGAAAGCAGCAACCAGGTCAGCAAACAGGACAAACTCTTGGCAGCACACACATACTCCAATGCACAGCCAAAGCAAAGTCTAGAGCAAATGTTGCGGAAATTTCATTGCGAACGTTTCAGGACTCTGGTGCATGTGTGAAAGTGGCTAATGAAGTGGGGCGTTATTGAGTGGAGAAGACTTGGTTCATATTTCAGTGGTATCTGGAAATCATTGCTGAGAACACAACCAAGTGTGATGCCTTTTTAAGAGATTTGTCAAAATGCATTTTGCCCTCATGCACATAATCATATCAGTTCCTTTGCAGACAATGCTGTCAGCATTATTTTAGCTTTTAACATTTCAATGAATCAGTAGAAAACGCATAAGACAAGCTGACTGGACACTTCGTTAGAGCCCCTTGGAAGGTAAAGCAACACTACTCCTTTTAAGTGTTTTGCTGGAAAATCTGCATTCATATGGATGCCACCATGGCACTTGTCACTTTTTACTCAAGTTTTTGTCGACTCACAGGTGAAGCTTTCTTGTTATATACAGTTAAATCCAGTTCTTACCCAGTCTTGAAATAAATTGATAAATACAACATTAACAAATACAAAAATGTGTAAGTACAAAATGTAAATAAGTACGATCTCAGCCACTTTTAGTGCTTTCATTAGAATGAAGGGGGAAAATAGCAGCAACTCCCTGCTAATCAGATTGATCATTAGTCACTGTAAGCACCTCTCTATATTGGAGTTCAGGGTATTTTGCCTGTCTGGAGCATTGAGCTGTTAAATACAATACCAAAGAGGGTAGACATCAGCAATGAGCTTAGAAGTAACTGTTGCTGCCCATCAGTCTGGGTCATAAGGCTGTTATGATTTATCACAAACAAGAAAGCATGATCACTATGGAGCCCCTCAGGTAATACTGCTATTTTGTTTCCTTTTGCATTACTGCGCAATACTTTTGCGTGAGCTCTGGAGTCACAGCTGCCATCATAACAACCACAAACCGGCTGCTACCGCTGTAAGAATAGTAAATAGCAAATACTACCACTTTGAAGATAGGCAAGTTTATATATATAGCACATTTCATGTACAGGACAATTCAAAGTGCTTTACATAAAACATTAGAGGCATTACAGCGAGGTGCAAAAGGGAAAAAATTAACAAAGTAGAAGCATGATTTAAAATTAAAAACATTTATAATTAAAAAGAGAGAATTTAGAGCCGTGCAGATTTTAACTTTTGAATGAAATCTAAGTAAATGCAGCTGAGAACAGGTGGGTCTTCAGCCTGGATTTAAATAAACTAAGTGTTTTAGCTGATCTGAGACTTTCTGGGAGTTTGTTCCAGACATGTGTAGCATAGAAGCTGAACGCAGCTTCTCCATGTCTGGTTCTGACTCTGGGAACTGATAAAAGACCAGATCCAGATGACCTGAGGGGTCTAGTAGGTTCAGACTGGGTCAAGAGGTCACTGATGTATATTGGGCCTAAACCATTCAAAGCTTTATAGACCAGCAACAGAACTTTAAAGTCTATTCTCTAATGGACCGGCAGCGTAAATACCTCAGAACCGAATGAATACACATTGCTCCATCTTGGAAATTGGTTAATAACATGTGCCATCATGTTTGAAGTTTACGTTTACGTCCTTGGCCTCCAAGACATCCCTGGGATCCAAAGTTCACACCATCGTCTTTAAGCTGTCTTTCTTTGCGGTATTTATGGTAGCCATATCCTTGGCAAAGTAAAATAGCCGAAACAATGGTCCTGCGCACGTTCCGGATGTTGTCTGGGCGATTGACCGGTATAGCAGTTTACGTATGAAGAATCCATATCATAATGAAAATAAACACTGGTTTTTGGTATGAACCGGCATACCGCACAGCCCTAAGTCCAACCTGAAATGCTCCAGTCGGGCTTTTAAAACAGCTCTGCATAATTGACTGCAAACCTCAAAGATCTAAAACAGTACCATTACTTAGAATAATTGCTGCCAAAGTGGTTCCGCCAGCTACTGAATCACGGAAGGTGCTTAATTTTTCACACTCTGCTTCTGCAATTGAGCTCTGGTTTTGTTAAATGAGTGATGAAGCTGTGTAACTGTTTTTTTTTTTTTCTTTTTCATCTGAGGTTGTATTTGCCTCATTTTTAAGAGCTGGTAAGAACCAGATCATTTTTCTTAATGTCCTGATATGTAAAATGTGTCTTTATCACAAGACTTGCTGGTGCGGCATTTAGCAAGCTCCACCTTTTAATAGATTCTTTGAAAATGCTGCGTTTATATCAGATTCATCACTTTCTTTTCTTCTGTCTGTGGGAAGTGCTCATTTAGATTAACTAAGAGAAGTTGCCTGTGTGCTGGTGAGATATTGATTGTCACACTGAGCCACCAACTTCACCACTGAGGTCAGCACTTAAAGTTTGTGATTGTGTTTATGGGAGGAACTTTCTGGCTGGAAGGTAAACAAATCAAAGTATTACAGTGTGATAGTGACCGAGTGGTGTCGCAACGTTGCATCCATCCACCTGTCTCCTCGCGCTGTGTGAAATCTCCATCTTGTGTCTGAGAAGATGATTAAACCACACCAGCCCTCCGTCTTCTGGGAGCTGTGTCAGCACAGTAGATGACACGGATATGCTCAGAATGACTGTAATAATGTGCCATCTTGAAATTCAAATGCTTCAAAAGCTCACTCACATTTTTGCTGAATATGAAACAAAACACACACACCCCTTTCCGAACTGCTGATCTAGACGGAAAGTGTGTGAGGGAAGATTTCTTTGCTGTGGCTTTATCTGTGGTTTCTTTAATAATGGTTTTCCTTTTCTTTTCCCTCAAGTAATCTCCTAACAAAAGTCACTCAGATTAAAATGTAAGAGTGTAATTACAAAAAATTAAAAAAAAAAAAAAAAATACTTCCATTAAAATATTATTAAACATCTTGAAATTGCTGGTTACCCCTGATTCAGATGGATGAAGTGTGGTCCAGAGGCTCAGGTCATGAATACAGAGCATTGATGCTTGGACTGTCTTGTTATTAAAAAGTTGCGTGCAGAATACACACTGCTTGTTTGTGTCTTTACGTGCTCATTGAAATGTAACTGGAGCATTGTTATTCTGGGTCTTACTCTGGATGAGAGCGTTTGTGAAGTGAAACACGAAAGGCTCAGTGGTTTTTCTTCTTACTTTGTTCCTAGTTAATCCAGGCTGCAAGAAATGAGAGCTTTAATTCCTTTTGAATTCTGTTGATTTTCATTTTCGGATGGCATTCCTCGAAATAAAACAACCCAATCCCAAACTATTGTTCATGGATACAATTGTGTCAAACTTTAGCCTAGTTTATGTGAAGTAGGAAAGTTTGTCAGGACTGTTATTTATTTAATGATGTGCTTTCTAGTTTCCTCTAAAAATCATCAGGTTTTCTATAATTTCAGATCATATGTTTCACCATATAAACCGATGTAAAAACATTGGAAATAATCGCGCATAGTAAGAGACAGCTTCAAAAGAATTTAGCAGTCAATGGAAGTACACATTTAGTTGAAGGATGTATGTTTGCAGCGATAAATGAGATGTTAGACGAGTCGTAACTCATTTATCTAATCACTATCTAATTAATGTTATATCTCCTTAGCTGCATATTACCTTAGTGAAGCTATTGACCAGCATGCCTTGGCCAGAGACCTGCTTGACACTGTCAAGCTGATTATTTCCATTATGGGGCTAAATGCCAGCATGCCAAAGCTAGCAAACAAGCATGAGGAGATAACTAGCATGTTAAAGCTAGCAACCTTCTGGACTAGATATTACTTAGGCTGGGCTTTAGCATATCTAGACTAGTGACCCACTAGACAAGATGCTGCCTCAGCTGGTCATTCACATTTATAAGGCTAAAGACGAGCATGCCAAAGCTAGCATTGTACTTGTTAGGCTACTAGATGGACTACCATGGTTACCAAGCGGCAGCCTCCGGTGGCCAACAGTGACGCCAATGCGGAAATCTGGAAAAGAGCTTAAAAACTCTAGTTCCTTCTTGATCCACTCGGGGTTGGCTGCAAAACAGAGCAAATCTCCATAGACTCCCATGTTAAAAAGGCCAACTTCACAGCTGAAATAAACATGTTTACAGCCTGGTTCAAAAAATCCTTTTAGGTGTAATAGGGCTAGTTTACCTTCATGTCACCTGTGAGAGAGGCAATTTTTTTTTTTATAACTCATCCATTTAGATGTCATTTAATCTTGAAATTGCACATAATTAGGGGTGTGTCCTTTTGACTGACAGGTGGCAGACCGGATGCTGGCCTGCCAGACGAAAGCTGTCAGTTAGCTCCTTATTTGCTCTCGGTAAGGTCTCAGTCTTCAGCAGAGCAGCAAAATGGTGGTTTTTAGCAGCTAGCAGGAAGTCCAAACATGCCTTACCTTTAGCCCGCCGCTTAGGAGGCTAATCTTTGTTAGCTCCTGTTAGTTTTGAGTTAGCACGATTAGCATTTAGGCCAGAGTACGTTGGCTGTCAATCATTTGCCCCAAGGGCTTTGCCCGTTTTAGTATTTTTCCAGGAGTGAAGACCCACACGACACGGCAAGATGGCGACGGTGAGACACGCCCAACTGGCTTCACTTTCAGCCCCTCAGATGTGACGGGATACCACTTCCATTCTTTTTACAGTCTTTGATGGTTACGGTCCCTGTAACATTTTATAGAGAGGGAGGACCAAGGGCTCCAGGACGAGGGAGGAGAACACGAACATACAAGGACATGCAGCTGGACTGGCTTTGAAAACATGATGCTGGAGAAAGAGACGGTGCAACGTCATGCAACACTCGAGATAAAAATACACATCCAGTTCTTCTCACCAATATTTTTATTCCTACAATCTAGAAAAAATTAATTTCCTTTTATTGCTCCTTCAAACACATGACATGTTAAAAAGGCTAACAGACCATTTCTCATCTGTAGCCCCCCATTCCTAGATACTAAGAGCCAATCAAAATACAGAAATAGACTTAAAAGAAAACCATTATTAAAATAAATGTAATATATAATAGTTTTCGATTCGTCTTTGTCGCAGGACTTCTTTTGACTACAGCTCTTAAACACAACACTGGTTTAGTTTCACCCTACTTTTCCTTTTCAGTCAGTGTCACTTAGCATTATCGTTCTGGTCTGTAAAGACAGATGCTTGTATGAGTGTCACAAAATTAAATTCAGCTTCTGTCCTCGGTTGTCAGCCATGCTGGCTTATCAAGTCAAGCTTCGTCCCAGGCGTTTTTGGAAACCAGAAGAACAGGAACGTGGAAAAAAAATTGGTCCCGGCAGCAGCTCAGACAGACCAGTAATTGATTTCAGTGGATGCTGTAACGCAAGTAATGTTTTGAGGCAAAAATTATGAATCTGTCCTCATGTTTCTACATTTCAAGTCAAAGAGTGAATATTCTGCTGCAGCTAGGTTGGAAAGTGTGCTTAACACTGTGTGTGGGATGGCACATACAATAATAGTGATACATTTGTGGAAAGGTCCCTGCCTGGTGATGGGATCACTGGATGACTCATGACAAACAAATCCAGACAATAAAGAAAGTAAACACCTTTACTTTACCCTGCCACACCATGTACTCTCATTAAACACACAGTTTGTCCTTGACAAACTCTTGCACTGTGATGACATGGTGTACCTGCAGCTCCGTTGACATTTATACACTGATCAGTGTCATATTGTCATCATGGTAGTTAAGCTTATAATGACTTGTCGCTAACTGCAACGTAAGTGGACTATCGCCTTCGACATTGACCCCAACCCACCTGCATATCTGTCTACGGCTCTGAGCTGTTGACATCAAGGGGCCTTGCACTTGATTACTTATGCATGCGGAGAGAAGAGCATGGTGTCTGGGGAATAGACTGCATGCTGGGATACGTTAACCCCCCACAAAGGCCTGCTGATCCAATCATGATGTACAGGCTGCCATGCCGACGCCACACACTAACTCTCCTTGGACTGACCTCGAAGGGCGTTTTCAACGGTGTGTCTTTAACTGCAAAGTACACTTTGTGTTGCACTTTTGTGTACTATAATGCAATATGCAACAGGCTGGACTGGAAATGATTGATTTTAGTGGAATACTAAGTGGGTTTTTACATCCAATTATACCTTGACTGTGCAACGGAAAATATAAGATTGAGTGGTTGGCAGGTGTTGCAATCAAATTACAGGACTGCTCAATAGACCTGGTCAGCGTTTTAGCTGACTTTGTAAAGCTGTTCACAATGTTCAATATGTTCTGTGTACAGCATAGTACAATTTATAGTGAAATCTTAGGTTAATAGTTTTATGTACCTCAAGAACTCTGATTACATCTTGTTCGTGGTCTTGATCAGGACACAAGAAATGATGGAGAGTGGCAGCTGTATAAAGACTGACTCCTCAGTCCAATTGTCCCATCAGTTAACATACAATTAAAATAACTTGACCACGAGGAAGGGAAGTGCTTTTAAAATGTAGTTGCAGCATGTCTTTTCCTTTAAGCTTACTGCTACCCCAGTTATTTCTTGAAGGGATACAGTGTAACTTTTGACCCAGACATTGGCCGAATTTAAGTAATAATAGATTATTTTGAGGGTCAATATGCAGCACTTGATGAACGTTGTTGCTCCAAGAGGGCTACCGTCCTCAAAAACCAGACATTGTAACTGTTTTAGCCTGGTACACCATCCAGACTATGAGATACGCAGAAAGTTAGTCTGGGATCCTTCCGTTGGAGACTGATTTCCAATTCAAGATGAGAGGCGGGACTGACGGGAACAAACTGAATGGGAGAGAACCAATCGGAGAAACACGGAAGTGACGTACACATCTTTTTGTAAGAGGAAAGCCTTTAGAGCAGCAAGCTGTTGTGGTTTTAAGGACATGTGCAGCTCATTTAAAGCCAGAGTTGGTCATCCTGTTCAGAAACACTTTTTGTTACGCTGGATGAAATGGTCCTTCCATCCTGACAGTCGTCAATACATAATGTTTTCATAAAAAGGAGGGAAATAAGTCAGACCTGTGAGAGCTGCAGGGCGGTAAAAATTTTGACCAATCCCTGCCATTCACACAAAAGGCAAGAATTGGTCATTCGAACCGTATAGAAATAACCAATCGATACCTTTGTGTCTCGTCTCTGTCCCTCCCCTCTCCCCGTCCCAACGTGCACTGCTCTGTGCGCTGCTCACTGTAAACAATTATGGCTAATGGACTGCTAACTGCTGCTGTGCCAAATAAAAACAAAACCGATAAGGATTAAGTCTGGAGGCGTTGACGTTTGCAGTGTGGACTTTTTTCACCACCGATGGAGTTGGAGGTGAGTGAATTAATGCTTAGCTTGCTTGTAAACAGCGTTTCTAACAAGCTATCCCCTCGGCTGTTATTGGTTGACCTGTTTCTAAAACATCAGCACACACGTTCCTGCTGTCTGAAGGCGTGGTTTCAGGTGGTGTGTTTTTTTTGTTTTTTAATGTAACTTGCTCAAACAGTTTTTCCAACATTGCCAACCCTAGTTTAAGACATCAGAAAGGGCATCGTTATATCATCACTCCTCTGCGGCCGCCATTCCGACAGTTTATGGTTAAAGAACTGAGTCACAGAAAAAGACATATTGTTAGAATATGAACTTTTATTTACTTTTTGCGGACATGACAAGTGATTATTGAGCCTGAAGCAGTGATGCTTCACCCGGCGCCCAGGCAGCGCAAGCTATGTGAATCACTCTGGTCCAGCAAAGAGTTGGTTATGAGAGCCAGGAGCCGTGTTTAGGTGGTGTGAAGCTAAAGAAATGTTTTCTTCGAATTAGCGCTGGTAGTCTGGTTCAAATCAGAGCTGGAAGCAGCTCGGTAGGTAGGGGACCTGAGTACCGTACAGCGGTTTCTGTTGTCGCAAGTTCTGCTCGGGTCGACGCAGGCAAAGTTGGATAGAGCTGCTCGCAGGCCAGAGGCCCCGGCGGGAGGGGGGAAACATTGAATCGCTCCGTAAACACTTTGTTTAGCCCCAAGGGGATTCTGAAAAGCATTTATTGAGGTAAAAAAGTTACTGAGGTTCCCCTTTAAAGGAGTCGTCACACGGAAATCCCACTTTTTCACGTTAAAACGTGTACTGGAACGTGTACCTCAGTTATAACATGCCAGAAACTCCGGAGAGTGAAAGTAACTTCGTCTTTGAGTGCGGGCTCTGTCTTCTCACCAGAATTGGCCACAAGCACGCGCTCTCCACAGTACGCGAATTGAATTTCTTTCTCCGAATGACGTGAACTAGAGAGGCTGCTAAGCTAGTGTCTTTAGTGCTACCTTAAAGCCTTTTAATAAAGGCTTCAGAAAACTTTGAAGAAACTCATTCAGAAAAATGGCAACCCTCATTCTGAGCAGAAGCTGCTTATAAGGTGCAGGGAAATCATAAAGTCATGAAAAGCCAAAGAGTTAGACTTGAGCTACACTACAGACTCTTTGCTGAAGTCTAATATGTGCTGAGAACAAACACACAGAGAGTGGCTACTATGTAAGCCAGAACAATGTGGATATAATCAGTCTCCTGGCAATAGACGTCCAAGTTAGTCTGCACCAACACCGCTTTAGATTGACTTTGCAGACGGCAGCAGCATTTTGATCAGCCAGCCTCCAGAGGGGCTGTTCCTGGCCAGTAATGAAGCCTGAGGACTGCTAAACTCTGAAAGGAAGCAGTGGGGATAGGGCTTCCTGCTGACACAGGAAAAGCTAGGTATCAAATGTCAAGGCGCGCATTAAATCCTAACTTTCTTTTTGGGCCTATGCAAAAAGTAAGATTGGATCAATTTGTAGGAAAAGGTCCCCCACCACTAAATGTGCAACATAAGCAATATGTTTTTTAGATGTTCTAAATGTCACACAATAACATGAGTGTATATATCAGTTAAATTCCATCATCTTCTAATTGACCGCTGATAATTAATGCTAATATCTTTCTAGCATGGGAGCATTGTTCAATTAAACTACTTCTACAGATTAAAGGGGGCTTTCAGTGTTCAATGACTTAACCACTTATCTGTGTATGAAATTCAGAAGAGTTTTGATTGTTTTTATTGTGGCAATGAACAGAGTTGCTTCTCCAGCAGAGCATTAAAGCTGCTGGACCAAGCCGTATCACAATCTGTCAGATTTGTGAACAGCATGACAACTTGCGTTGTGTTTGAGGCATCTTCACAGCTTGGTGCAGGCTGTTAATTTTAAAATCCTGCCATCATGTGCTATGCAGTAGTCATAACGACACATGGCCTTGGTCTTTTTGGGAGTGCACCTCTGACTTCAATGGCAGATTGTGCTTGTGTACTTAATGACATAACGGTGCTTAAGTTGATGTACTTTCATGGGTTTGTGGTCTGGTGTTTGGGGACAGGTTTCAAGAGCACTTGTGATCGAGTCCGAGACTGTGTTGATGGTGATCAACTGCTTAGTTGTTCCATTACTGGGATTTATTAAGTGACACCTCCTGGGTAATTATTATGTGTAGGAAGAAATTAAGAAGTGAAGTTTTAAAGGGCCCATCGTATTTTTCCCCTCGTTTTCTGGATAATTGTGTAATTGTGTAAAGATTGTGGCATTGTGCCAAGGGAAATGTTGAGTTAGCAAGCAAGGGTTAATTCCTGGCTACCACTGACTGTTACCACTGTGTCCCATCCAGGTTGATGTTTACTGCTGTCCAGGCTAATGCTAGCTAAGCTGGCATGACTGGGTCCGACACCAGCTTGAAACCTGTAGGCCATAAGCCACTGCCAGCTAGCGAACTTCTTCCAGTAGCCAGTACTGGTGTCTTACTATTTTTGAAGCAGTGCACAGGCAGTCAAAAGAGCTAACAGTTCTTAGTGGTGATATATATGTTAAAATTTTTCACTTGTTGCTCCTAAAATGGTTTGGAAACATTGATTTACTCGCAAAAGCAACTATAGTTTGCATTTACCAACCCTCACACACCCGACACATTGTGTACAAACAGAAGTCGTTGGCAACTTGGCCTCAGGTGATAATAGGAGAGTGCATGAGCATTTTTTTTTTCTACCTTTCTTGGATCGGATTCTGACTTGAATGTCTACAATTGGATGTCATGATCAAAAAAAAAAATGTTTGTTATACTATAAGTCCTCTGTGTTTACAAGTTGTTAGCTTGTTGACTGGCAAATATTCCCAAGTCAACCTCATTCCTTAATCTGCCCTCCCCAAGCATCTATTACAGTTTGAATATTCAAGAGACATTTACCAAAGTCATTTTCAAAGGGAAGACCTCCCTTGTTCTGAATTGCCACCTAATTTGAGTAACGGTGGATGCAAAGCTAGTTTAAAGATTCCCAAGATTAAGAAAGTTTAAATGATTGTGCAAAGTCCATTTTAAGCTTTTTATATTTTCTTTATTTCAGTTTTAACAACACAATAATTTTGCCTCTGTGCCACTTAACCTTCATATGTGTGTTGTCTAGCCGAGAAATGTCAAACATAAGCCTTTGACATGAGGCAGTCTCTTTTCTCAAGCTTTTTGTTGTCCTTTTTGTCAGTAACATGTCAAAAATGCAGACCTTGCCTCGAATTGTCTTTATTTGTTGCACTAGCTGCCCAGCATTCAGAGTCAGGATGGTAATAAAAGTGAGTGATTAGACATGGGGTCTGGCCCCACCCCCAAAGATTCCTCCCCACATCCAGAAACCACAACATTATCACAAAAAAGTAAAGGAATAACAGAGGGGTCATTGTTTTATGGGATCTGGCTTCCTTTTCTTTGAAGCACGCTGTATTATTTGTTTATTCCTCCTCCTCCTCCTCCTCCTCCTCCTCAGTTTTCCACCCCAGCAGTTGTCAATCACTGTGATGAGCTATCTGTTGTCACCCTCCAGCTGGAGGCGATAAATCTGAAAGGAAAAAAAGCCAGAAATGTGAAATGTTTTTTTCTGTTGTTTTATTGAAGTGTGTTGACATAGTCATGCGATCTGTGTTGCTCTCCTGTGGTTGCTGTGACCTTTATGTGCTTGGCAACAGCAAACATAAATAGTTTTGATATGTGATATGAAATGTCACTGTTGGGCCTGAATGTTTATGCATGTAGTTTTAGAAAAAAGAGAAATGCTCTCATCAGTCCAAATTTCCGGCATCATGTACCAAATCAAGGTGCAGAGGTTGACTGTCACCCAGTGGAATGGGGGAGTGTATAGGAGGGGAGCAACTAATAAAAATTTGATGCAGCTTTATTTAGAGATACATTTTACTGGATTATGTTCCAGGCTCCGTTTTCACTTCAAAGGCAAGCTTTCACCGCTGCTGGGGGTTGTTTTACCACTCCCCATAATGGGAGGCTTCCTCACAATTTTCAGTTTGTTTGTGGGTTTTTTCCTTCCTTATTTTATCTGTCTAAAGGCTTTCAAATGATCAGTTCTAATCTGACTCGCTTTATTTTTTATCAGTTTCCCACTACGCTCTGTTAATCCATGAAGCAGGAATTGCAACGGGTTTGTGTGTGGCTCTGTCGATTAGATTAGAGGTTTCCAGATCGGGGGGGGGGGAGTGACTGGAGAGAAGTGGGTTTAAACCACTAGCTCTCTTCATTTGAAGCTTTACATTTTTATTCTTGGACTCCACTGGAGTAGCTTTCCACAATTCACTATTAATTATTCATGATATTTTTTTTTTTTTACTTTTTTATGGAGCCCTAAGTTCACCCAGTAGTTTGTAAAGTAGATGTGCTTTAACCCTTTTAGCAATAAGGCCAATTTTAGGCTTTTCTTAATGACATGAGTCTATCCCTGCAGCCACAAGGTCTATTTAAAGAGTTTCAGAGTCACAATAAAGGAAGACTTGTGAGATTTCTTGTGTTAATATTATCTTATTTGTCACAGGTGGGGGATAAATCAGGATGGCACATCACACAAATGAAAAATGTTTCAGGCTTGCCTAAAAAAACCACTTGAATTAATATAAACATTCCTTTTGCAATGATGCAGCTGTATCTAAACCTATGTCAAATTAGTGCACTACTTCAATTTGATTTAATTCTAACAAGAAAAAAAATACATAAATGAAAACAAAATATTACAAATACCATAGTGTACAAATATATTAAAACCAAAAAGAACACAGCACAGCAGCTTTCTTGATCAGCTTGTTTAGTTTCTTCAAGTCTTTGGTTCTGATGCTGCTGCTCCAGCAGATGGCTGCAAAGCTGATTGCACTTTCCACAACAGACTTGTAGAAGATCTGCAACATGTTGGTGCAGACGTTGAATGATCTCAGCTTCCTTGAGAAGTAGAGTCTGCTCTGACCTTTCTTGTAGATGTAGTCAGTGTTGCAATTCCAGTCGAGTCTCTTGTCAAGCTTGTATTTCTCCACCACCTCCACCTCCTCTTCCAGGATGTAGACAAAACTATGCTGCTTATTCTTGCTCCTCCTGAAGTCAACAATCATCTCTTTAGTCTTGCTGGTATATAAGATCAGGTGATTGTTACCATTTCACAAACTGACCGACCAGTTCCCTGTACTCGGCTTCTTGTCCATCACTGATACACCCCACAACTGCAGAGTCATCAGAGTATTTCTGCAGATGACAGGACTCAGAGTTGTACTGGAAATCTGAGGTGTACAGTGTGAAGAGGAATGGTGAGAGTACAGTTCCTTGTGGTGCTCCAGTGCTGCTGATCACCATCTCGGACACACAACCTTTCAGTCTCACAAACTATAGTTATAAATCCAGGTGGTTGTGGAGGGATCCACCTGGAAGTTGTGGAGTTAAATAAGTTCATTCTGATTTTTAATCAATTTATTTTTTAAATTTTATTTATTTGATAAATAAATGCATATCTAGCTTCTTTCAAGTTATTTCTGCAAAGACCAACTCTGATTAAGTAAAGTAGAACAACAGAGAGTGGTTTTAGTACAGACAGTTTATGAGGGGTCTAGAATGACAATTTTGGCACAATTTAATCATAATTATGGATTAGATTTATATCGCACTTTTCAAAGCACTCAAAGTGGTCAAAGTAGATCCATTATTCTTTCACTCCTCATCCATACTTGGTGATGGTAAGCTACGTATGTAGCCACAGCTGCCCTGGGGCAGACTGACAGAAGCGTGGCACCCATTTCGTGCCTACGGCCCCTCCGACCACCACCGGAACATTTATGCACCAGTGGCGCCCCCACTGGACACGACGGATGGCTGGGGGATCGGGATTCAAACTGCAGATCTGCTCTACCACATGAGCCACGGCTGCCCCACAAATTTGTTCATCTTTTCTGAAACCTTTTCAAACCTTAACACTAACAGCAGCCATTCCTTTCCCACACTTATTCTATTTTTATCCTTTTGCTGTAATTCTCAGTACAAATTATTTTTATATTTCAACTAGTAGCACAAAAAAAGGCAAGCGAATTTGATATTTTAATTAACAAACATAACAAAAAGTGTATTAGGATGTCTGTCTGTGGATCCTGCTCACTTATTGTGTGATATGATCATGGATTGATTCTTTCAATGACAAACCATATACTTTGCACCACCTTCTCAACATGCCCACATTTAACTGGTTCATGAAGCGTTAACATCCTGCAGCTGCGTTAGCTGGATAGTTTGTTTGCTGTGCTGTACATGGAGGAAGTATTAAGATTGCAATCTCAAATTAGGATTAGTTTTTGCTGCATCTCTGCAGTGTTTAGTCATGAATTCACTGCATCAAGTCCGGTTAAATCTCCATTAGCTTTGTCAACAAATGGCGACTCACAAGAGAAGTCAAACTTCAAAGAGTGGAGATTTATTTTTTAAGTAAATGCAGAGGGATTGCTGTGATAAATGATTATTACGTGTTCATTTCTTGCTGCATGAACACAGTATGAATGGGTACAAATGCATTTCTTGTATTGTTTATCATGCTTCATGAATTAAATGTTCTGGGTAACGTACCCATCACATTGTCAGACAGACCTTATGTTAATGTTTTTAAGCTATTAGTGTGAAGCTAGGCATACTATAAATCATGCATTGGCCATGATTGTGTGGTTAATATAAAACATCTCATCCCAAACACCCAAGTTTATTAAATAATAATAATAATAATAACAAGAAAAAACCTCAGTCCAATATTGAAATTTCCCTTCGGGGATGAATAAAGTATATTTGATTTAATTTCATATCAACGAGGTAGCATCATGATAATCTCACAGTGGTTGCAGAGGCAGGCAGAAGAGAAGAGATGTCTCTGATAGTTTAACATCAAGGCACATGTAAACTCAAGATGAGCAAAAACGCCTCATTTAACATTAATAACTTGATAAAAAATTGAGAATTTAACATAATGCACATGACAGGAAGTTCACCAATGCTATCAGGAGTTGAAAACAACTTTTACTTTAGAGAAATTCACCAAAATATCTCGAAACAACTTGAAGTTTGTAAAACAAAAACAGCTGATATATGTGATGAACTGCAGTTGTTGACTGTTTTTAAAATGCAGGATTTCATTATTTGGCTGTTTAAACAGAAATGCACATTTTTTTTTGTTTTGTTATGGTAGAAATACTGCATTCTCATAATTTGATCATTAAATGAAAAAGGATTTGGCAAGTATCCAAGTATACAGTCGTCCTCAAAATTATTTATACACTCCAATTAAAGAAAAGGCTAAATTGATAATAGTAATTCAAATAACAAGAAACTAATAATAAATAAAAGTTTACAATATTTTAATCTTGTGAAATAAGGCTGGGACGATCCCCAATCAAATCGTATATTGGCAGTTGGAAGGTTGCCAGGCAATTTGCTGTTTATCAAGACAGTTTTGAAAAAAACTAAAAATAGTGCTCTACTGTGCATGTAGAGATGTTTCTGGAGGAAATACATGACTGTTAGAGAAGCCCCGTTTGCAAACAGACCTACAATCCACATTCTCTCTCCTCAGGACAGGTTCACCGTCAGCAGCCCTGTGACAGTGACAGGCCGCATCTCTTAGATTTGAACTGTCGTAGCCTGTTTACTTCGGAGTCGTTCAACAGAGTAGACTCACTGCAAATGCATAATGTTTTAATGTGTAACTACTGAAATGTTCATACAAGAGCTTTCATAGAGAGATTTCATGAACAAATCCTCCAGCAAAACTGATTTTAAGGTTGTAAGTGCAGTCTAGCCTGGATGGAAGTTAAAATATTGAATTATTACACAATTGCATAGTATTATATATATTATCAGTAATATATACATATACAGTACATGTAATAAGTAAAATAGTACTTATTACAAACCCACTTCACAGGAGTTTCAGCTCACACATGCAATCATATTCGGATTCTTCACGCAGCCAATGCTGACTGGTAGCGATCAACATAAGACCCCGCCCCCTTGCCAATTTAATCGTTTATTGGCAATCTTGAGCAATGACAATCTACAATTTGAAATTTAGAAGCATTTGCACAGCCCTATTGTGAAATAAGACATTGCTTTTGAATTGTGGTAGAAAATAAGAATAAAAAAGAGCTCCTTTCCCATGAACATTGGACCAAAATACCTGTTAACAGGTGTAGAAGTCTTATTAAGCATAAGAGAAAACGCCTGATTGCCTTAAATGCCCCATCATGCTTGTTTACTTGTTTTATTTTTTTGTTTTTAATATTTCTGTTGAACCACAATTCAAAATCAATGTCATCATGTTCCTAAAATTTGTTTTTATCAGTACTTTTCTCAATTTCAACTTATTTCACTGACAGCTGATTTTTTCCTTCTTTAATTGGAAGGTATGAATAATTTTGAAGAGGACTGTATATTATCATTCTGGTCTGGGAGAGGGAAACAAAAACATCCAAAATGCTCAATTGATATCAGCCGAGGGGGAATCGGGGGACACTGTGGTCTGTATTCGCTTCGAAATTTACTTGAAGGATTAATTCATTTTCAAGATGACAAGCAATCGATTATTTTGGCTTCGTGGAATGGTTTGCATGAGTTGTGTGGAAAGAAAAATGATCTCTGCAGCAATTAAAAAGCAGACCCAGACAAAATGAAATCCCTCTCCCATGCAGTGCATATACTTTCTCTAATTTCCCTGACATATCATCCATGTTGCCTTCAAGTACAGTTAACCTCACCTTTTGAGCTCCATGCTCCCTCAGCGGAACCTCTTTCTCTTTCTCTTCTGCTCCCAGTTCCCCGTCATCCTCCCTTTGTCCCCCTGCAGAGCGGATGCTTTTCGGCTTAGCTAGGTTCAGCAGCTGGCGCCCCAGGAGATCGCTGACCTGGGGTGAACATTGAAGAAAAGTTAAATTAATGTTTTATTTCATTACTCACTCTGAAACACCACCAGCAGCAGCAGCAGTAGCTCTCAATGTCATTCAGAGGTTAGATACCGCTCAAAGGAGGGGCAATGACAAAGACCTCAGCAGCACCATCAGAGCGCAGAGATGCTGGACATGTCATTTGTCCTGGAAGCAAAGCGGGTGTTTATTTGAAATTATTGGCTGTTAGTTATTTGTAATATCTCCAGCCGCTCTCTTTATCTGCAAAGCGACACTGT
This sequence comes from Atherinomorus stipes, assembly GCA_023101725.1. Taxonomy (NCBI): domain Eukaryota; kingdom Metazoa; phylum Chordata; class Actinopteri; order Atheriniformes; family Atherinidae; genus Atherinomorus; species Atherinomorus stipes. Next base: position 287,797 of record JALJCO010003224.1, read on the forward strand.
TATGTCATGCAGGCAGACTTGGCCGGCAGTAGCCCAGCGAGCAGCAGAGAACACCTCTGGGTGGTTGGATGTGTTTGTTAGGCATGGTAATTTACTCTGCAGAGAATGCGGGAGGGAAGAAAAAGAAATGACTGCCACCGCTTCAAAGATTCTCTGCTTCTGATGCTATGCAGCCTCTCTCCGTCTGCGCTTTTTCAGCCCTGTGGCTCAGATTATTGCGTATCTTATATAAGGGCAGATTAAGAATAAATAAATAAATGGGGGGAAAAAAAGAGAAGGGTCTTAACGAAACGGTTTGGAAGAGCCCAGCAGATAGGAGTCGAACATGCAGCTTGCACCGTTATCTCCCTCTGTCACTGCATCTAACTCAATTTGCTGACTGCTGTGACATTTTTGTGATCGTGGAAAAGTGCAGTGACTGAATTTATTGTTGCAGGGCCTCTTGCTTTTTTTGATGAATGCGCACTGACCTCATCCTTATCTGGCAGGAAGCATTAAAACATGAATATCATTTGTTTCTCTGCTTTTTCCAAAGCTGGCAGACCAACAATGAAATCCACAGTAAGCAGAGCAAAATAGTTTCATTCAAGCCAGATCATATTGGTGCAGATGGAGGACTTTGTGTTGGTGTTGTTGGATGGAGCAGAATCTAAATGAAACATGGATTCAGCTTCTTTGATGTGATTGGATGTTGAGTTTGTGTTGTTGGCCTTCATATGGAGTCGGATTTACAGACGTCTGTAAAGTATAAAGAATATAATCTTGGAGTGCTTTTAAAAAAACCTACAAGCCCCATGCTTTATTTTAATGGAGAGGCAACCCAGTCTGACAATGTTTTTGATTTATGACTTTACAACAGATGGTGCAGTAAATTTCCACTGTTATTTCTAAAGCTTATTCTAAAAACACCCCAGTTCTCCCCTCAGATTAAACTGCATGGAGTAGCTCTTGAACCTGAAATGGCAAAACAAGCCAGATGGGTTGAGAATGGAGTCGGTGAAGGCATTTATATTGAAACTGACTGGGCTTGTTGGCTGATTTTATTTGTAAAGGAATGAAGTGTCAAATTAGAAATGCTGTCCTGAAGGTCATAGAGACCACTACAGGTTAGGGCTGTGCAATTAATTGAAATTTGATCATGATTTCAATTTTTCATGTCAAACAATCTTTAAACTTGTATAATCGAATTGAAATAATTATTTTTCCTTTTTTTAAATTTATTTTTAATTTTTTTTTTTTTTTACACATTTTCCGAATGTTATTCTGAAGTTAAAGTTCATTTCAGTGGCTTCCAGCCATGTGATTTGTTGGGTGTCATTAATAAAAATGTTAAATTAGGAATGTTCTAGCATTGCACTAAGGCTTAAAGTTTACTTTGGGACAATTTTTTTTAATATAAATAAGTACATTTATTTTATTCTTCAAATATAGAGAAATTGCAGAACAGCTGGATACATAGTTTATTTTGGATACATTTATGGTTTTCTACATTTTTCATATTTATTAAATGTTCAAAGTATGTTTATTTTATTCATATGTTTTATACATTGCAAAACAGCTGTAAGATGCATATTTGAATTTGAACGTTTGCGCAAATTATCAAAGAAGTGTCTTTTAACAGAAAGAGAAATGCTGAATAAAGCAACATTTGTTAAAAAAATTGTTTAAATAATTTTGATTTCAATATCAACCAAAATAATCATGATGATTTTTTTTCCATAATTGAGCAGCCCTACTACAGGTGCATTATTCCTAAATGGAAAGCCACTCAGCCTCATGATTACAGGTTTTTCTGGTATTATTGTCAAAGAAATAATCACAATTTTATGATGATCATAATTATATCTTAATTCCCAAACACCATAAATGTATAAAATCACATGAACACTTCTCACAGGTCTTTAAATTTAAATTAGATTTGTCTAAATTGGTGCGTTAATGCAAAGAGATTTAACTCAATTTCTGTGGTTTGTTTTTACATATTAATGCATAAACAACAAGGTTCTTATGTGGTATTCAAAATCTGAATTTGGTATTATCTTGGTCAAAGGAGCATATTCTGGGCGTGTAAGTATCTTATCCCAGTGGTGAACAAAATGCACTAAAACTCACTTAATCCTCTTTATTTATGACCCATTTGATGCATCAAATAACTGGGTTTGCTGTCAGACATGACCTTTGATGTAAAGTGACAATATTGAGAAGTCTTCATGTTTAAATTATTGTGGCATTTATACCGCGATTAATTGTGAAAGTAAATAATTGCAACGTCTTAAGCCTCATGTTTGGATGTACTGTTGGTATGAAAGAGGAGCTTTAAAGAGTTTGGGAAAGTTTATGCAGGGCATTTAAATGTATTCAAGACGTGGAAGGTAGCGGAATGAAGAAGGTACGAGTACATGGTAGCAGAGTAAATATTTGGTGAGGATCAACCTTTTAGATGGAACCCCCTGCTCGCTTCACTGACTCCACGATGATAAAACAAATCTTTTTTTTTTTTAAACCTCTGTCCCCACCGGCCCTAATGTAGTGCAGCTAAAGTGGCCTGGAAGGAAGGCTTTCCACATAAAGTGCTCTGGTTGGGGTTTGCTTTTGAACAAAAACCATCTTTAATGGTTACGTTCAAAGCAACTGGTAGAAGGAAAGTTGTCGAAAGAAGTGGCTCTAAATTTTTAAATGAAAATATTTTAAGAGCTGATTGATAAGCAGGGCTTTAAATTAACACCCACCCTCCACCAGATGCAGGGTAAGATAAAATTTTGTGGATACACATGAGAATTTTCTAGCTTTTTAGCAAACAAGAAGAGCCAACTCACTTTTGGGAGAAGTAAATCTTCAGCCCCTCCTGCTTTACTGCAGGCAGAGCAGGGCTTTACTTTGGTTGCATTATGTGCCAATCACATGCAAGCACAAACTGGGATCGTATTATGAGGTGGGAGATGCTCTGAAGGTGGAAAATATAATGATACAGGCCAGGTACAAACTGTGACAATTAAGAGTATAGGGGGGGGGGGGGGGGCAAAAACTACCAAAAGTGGCAGCACTAGATCCAGACTTCCTATTATTATGATGGATGGTGCAAATCACCATGTTTCCCATTAACACGATTCCATGACATGATTTGGCTGCGTGCTTAGTTAAGTGTGTGCAGCGATGTTTATATGCCATCGCCTGAATTAAAGTGCAGATGAATGAGGATAGAAATAATCAAAATAAGTTACAGGTAGAGTGAAAAACAAAAATATGACTATGGCTGGATGGTGGCCAAGGCTGGTTAGTTACTGGTTGCTAAATTTGCTTTGTGTACTGGAAAGAAATATATATATATATATATATATATATATATATATATATATATGTGTGTGTGTGTGTGTGTGTGTGGGGGGTAGGTGGGTGTAAATACACTACTCACAAAAAGTTAAGGATATTTGGCTTTTTGTATGTCAGAATTAATCTAAAATCCACTACAACCTTTCCAGGTGAACTGAGTTAAACTTTCTCTAAATTTTTCAATGCACATGTACATTGTTCAATGGTCAAATATTTATTCTGCATCATTCTGTTCTCAAAAAAACAAAAGTTGAATATGCCTAACTTTTTGTGAGTATTGTATATACTGTATGTATGTATATGTATATATATGTGTGTGTGTGTGTGTGTGTGTGTGTGTGTAAGTATATATATGTATATGGCTCCATGGCTATATTGTTAGCAACACACCTTCAAAATGCGGGCAAGAAAACCATTTCACACAGACGTTAAATTTTCCAAATGAAGCTGCATTGCCGCCTCCAGGAGCACAGCAGCGGTAGGATACTCTGCTGTCAGACATCTGCTCTGCATGTGAACACAGCATGCAGAGATGCGCGCAAACTGAAACACTCGCGGAGGTCGAAACAAAATCGCAGCCAGAACATTGATATGTGAATCGGCCACAAGGCTTTGAAGATATCCAATTGAATAAATCAAACAGCCTTCGTGCCCCAAAAGCAGCTTCTTTCGACAAGATAGTGCTGATTTCTGAATTAGTTGTTTAACAGGTTAATCTGCCTGTATTAGCACATTCATTTTGACAGACCCAATTCATCATCTGTTTTATTTATTCTACAATGATCAAGCAACCCCCTGAAATGATTGTGAGACCCCCATTTTGGGACAGGCTGGTGTTGGCTAGCATACACATAGCCTATCCCCCTCCCATGTGGCCAGCTATTGGTACTACCACAGTTACAAAATTTTGTAGAGGGAACACTGTGAACAATTCTTTTAAGATTTTAGTTTAATCAAATGGCTCATGAATTATTCATAGACTGTTGGCTGTTTGAATAATATACAAACAGCTAATCAGAGACCAGCAATACAGAAGAAAAATAATAGCTTTTGCTGTTTGAGGCACCAAAATAGTGGAGCCTGATGTTTTAATTCCTCTGGTGCTTTGGGATGTATGCACTTTAGAAAAGCTGCATGGTTATAAAATATTTTTTTTCCCCTCAGAAAAAAAAAGGGGTACACACATACACACACATTCATGCATCTGCATATACTCATCCAGATATTTATTATTTGGAAGTTCCACTGGAGCGTCTCTAAATGATTTCTGACAAATTTACCCAGTGGTACAGATGCATCTTAAAATAACCTGCCCTTTTCCCTCCATTCCCTCCTGAGTGCTGCTGAATTCAAATCCCACTCTCTCCTTTCTCCTGAGCTCTGTTGCCTAAGGTTGGGCCTGTGACTCATCATAAATGAAGAAGAGTTAGATAATGCGGTGGTGCTTTCAGGGACTGTGCACATGCTATACACAGAGAGGAATGCTGTGTTGGTGTTTAGCAATAAAAAGTGATGTCAACAAGTTTTATATCTGAGTGGACTTAATGTGAATTCACATGAGTTAAGTCAGCTGTAGAGCAGAATCATCTTACTGAGGCCGTGTACTGGCAGGTTAGGAGTGTATTACAAGGAGGCACATCAAGATTGAAGGTAAGCTTATCCAATATGTCAGAAAATTAATATTTATCAGATTTTAGCTTGTGATTTCCTGTTCATATATTTTAAAGGTTAATAATCCAAATGTCAAGTTAATAAATCATAACTGTTAATTATTAATGACGTTATAAAAAATGAATGGTATCCAGTTAGTGTTGGATATAAAATCCTAAATGACATCATCTATTTGAAGTAAAACAAATCTTCCAATATTGTTGAATCTTTTTTGATTTTAACTTTTTAATATGAATGAAATACTATTTAGCCATTCCATTTGCAAATTTATTCATACCCTCCAATTAAAGAAAAGGCTAAATTGACAACAGTAATCCCAATAACAAACTAAAGAAACTAATAATAAATTAAATCTTACAAAATTAGTCTTGTGAAATAAAATTTTACTTTTGAATTGTGGTTGAAAATAATAATAATTAAAAAAAAAAACAAACATATAAACCTGTCCCAGACACATTAGAGCACCTTTCCTATAAACAGTGGACCAAAATACCTGTCAGATGTTTTTCTGAACATTGGAGAAAACACCTGATTGCAGTGATTGTCTCAGTGTTGCTTGACAAAATTTTAGCATCGGAGCCCCATCTTGCTTGTTTACTTGTTTTTTTGTTTTTTGTTTTTAAAATTTCTGTTGAACCACAATTCAAAATCATTGTCATGATTTTCATAGATGATTTATTACTTTAGTCAATTTCAACTTATTTAACTGAGAGCTGATTTTTTTTTTTCCTTCTTTAATTTGAGGGTATGTAAATACAAAACTGTTTTTCTGTTGGAATTTTGGTTCCTTGCATTTCAGATGTAAAATAGTGACTGTATCTTGTTAGATTGGTTTATGCAGTGCATTACGCATTCTGCACAGTAAACGTGATTTATGTTATAGAAGAGGTCCCTCTGCATTTCCCACCTGTCAAAATAGATCTCTAAATCGGCCCGCTGTCTCGCTGTAAAATTGAAGCTATTTGCAAGCATTGGCGGGTGTGTACTGTATGAGGGTGAGGAGCATTTGTCATTCATCGAACACGAGCTGGTTGTAAAATAGTTCTCAAGGCTCTGTGAATCACACAGCGCGCTCGGGTGCATTTTTTTCAAGATGTCGAAATCAAATTCGCCACAATGAGGCTTACAGCTTACTTTTCCAGTTTCAGAAATCCTGGCTTTGACCTCACACTGCAGCTGTGTCCACAGCAGGGTGTGTATATTTAATGAATGTATATAGTATCTGTATGTCTCTGTGTTTCAGATCCATACCCAAGCATACTTTTCTATCTCTGGCTGATCAAATATAAATTACATCTCTGACCTGTTGGCTGTGAGCTCTCTGCAGGCTGATTGCAGCCGGTGATGTATTTACAGTCAGAAGGTGCTGATTAACTGATGGAACGGTTGTTCCTCACCAGCCACGGTTGAATTAAAACTGGAGGTGAGATGAGGCCTGTCATCTCATGTGTGTGTTACCAAGTCAGCAGAAAATGCTTTCTCACCTGTTATGCATGTTGCAAATTGACACCACCTCTTCAGAAATGCTGAATAAAGGAAAATGTCCAGGGTTTTAACAGTAATTGCCAAAACCCCTCCTTCAATGGCAGCTGTCACTGGGTAGCAGCAATAGATGTGGTAAAAACTGCAGTACAGATATGTCGGGTGAAACGTTGGCCATGGCTTGTGGCAAGGTTTCAAAATATTGCGGTTTCATTTCTAAACAGATCAAAAGTACCCATAATGGACCTGTAATGGTTTAAGATGTTGAGCAAAGTCAGTGATTACAAAATGAAAAGCTTTTTCTTTCCGGATATGCCTTCATAACATGTCAGCTAAAACACCAACACATTTTGCTGCACTTCTGGTGTCAGATATTCTCCAACTATAGTATAGGGCATCTGAACATATCCCTGATCAGCAAGGTTATCAGAAAGACATGAGCAGTACAGTGCCATCGGCTTGTGAAATTGTGCATCCATATTTGATGCCTGGTTCATGTTTTTGTGGGAACCTTCTCCCTCTGAGAGCCATCCCTGCTGCCTTTCCATGCAAATCATCCACGATATTGTCTCTCTGTTGGGGCCCAACAGCCCTCCTCTGCAGATGTGACTGTGTAAAGCTCAGAAATACATGAATCCATTTAAAATGCATAAAAGGCAGCAGTTAGGTTAGAAGCACCAGTGAGGTTTGGAACTGAACAATCGTTGTAGCAACAAAACACAAGTAATTGCCTGATTGGTCTCACAAGCTGTGTTTCTATTACTTTTTCAAAAAATAAGTGATATTTCTTAAATTTAGAAAAAGTACCATTACGATATGCAGGTGTTTCCAATGAATGGTGTTTTGCACATAAGCCGTAGTTTTTTTTGTAAAATCCCATCCTGCGAGACTCCACTTTGATGAGGATGGAGATATAAAACAGTTTGTGTTTTAAAGCTACTGCTGCTCCTCATCAGGAGGTGAAAGCAGCAGAGGATGATTCAGAGGCTAAGGCCCAATCCCAATGTTCCCCCTTCTTTCAACCACTAGCCCTCGCCCACTACCACTACACCCTCGAATTCAAGCCACAAGGGGCTTTGTAATCTTCCCTAGGAATTGGGACACCACTTGCTGTATTTACGTTCAGGCATGTAAGCGACTGCGTAGTGATGTTTGCACATACGTCTCACCACAACAACACACCCAGCAACAACACAGAGTCAACAGTTGGGGTCGTTTTTCTTTAGTTACTCATCGCGCTTCAGTTGATTAATAAACAAAACAACCACACAGGGAAGAAGTTGCCATGACGACTGTTGTCTCTTGTAAACTGCCGAAAAGCCTTCGCAAGCTTTTCATCAGTATTTTAGCCTAGCTAGCGCGGCTAGTCTGGCTAACGTTATGAACAAATGTGTAATCTGTACATATGTACGTGTGAGTTTTCCTCTCCGTGTCCTGTCGCTCTCCGGAGGTTGCTATTGTTGTTTGATTCAGTATGTAATGACGTACAGCTCTTCAACCCTTTTCTCTGACTACCTCGCTCTGAAGGGCTAGATTCATACCCCCTACCCATCATTATGTCCACTACCCCTACATGCAAAGAGGAATTAAGACAGCACTACGCACGGGAAAATTTAGGGGTAGGGCTAAAAAGTAGGGCTAGTGGGTGTTTTGGGACGCACCCAAAGTTTAGATGCAGAAAGCCCTCTGATCACATCAGCAGGGAAAAATAAACAAATGACAAAATCAGGGCGATGCGTTACTAAGGCACGCCATAAGATGTTATTCCGTGGTCACACGTTATTAAATCGTGGCAACATATAATTCACATGTGATAACGAGATAACATTCTCACACGAGTCGTGGTTGTGTGTTACAAATGTGTGGAAACAACAAATAACTGGTGGCCAGTCGTTATTAATACATGTAGAACTTATCGAAAACCATGAAAACCATATCTGCACGTTGTCCAAAATGAACCCCATTTGCTGAATCACAGCGATTTATGGATTTTTCATATAGGCTTATGTGAGTGGTAAAACATCCCTCATCACCCCGATTCCAAAGTTAATGCTCTTAAATGATCATAAACATTTAACTAGTTTTTGCCCCTCCATGTCACGCCTGATGGGGTTTAACTGTTTTCATTACACTTTTGCAAAAAAACTGCCATGTCAAAACGTCTGAAAAACCACCTCATGAAGAACGTAAAAACTTTTTTGCAATATTTGAGAGCTTTCTTTTTTTTTCTTTTTTTTTTTCTAAATTTGGATGTTTCCATTACCAGTTTTCAAATGCGATTTTGGAGTTTTGTGAAATTCTTGGTGTATGGGAAATGCAGCTCGTGATATGCAGTCTAGATGCATAAATGGATGTTTGCTTTCTAATGTTAATTTTTCAAATTGTGACATTGAGTGAGAATTAGTGTTGTATAGACATAAAGTCAGTGATGGGCACAGACACACTATTTCTTACTACTTAAAATACTGACAGACCTCCAGCTGTAACCAGCTTTCTGTTAATCATCTGGAGGGATAAGTTGATCTCCAGAAGCAGATTGTATCCATCCAGGCAAAAGCTGACCTCAACTTTAATGATGCTGTGAAAATGGAGAGGTCAAGATGAGACTGCTCATTTTGCTAATCGTATATCCAAAACAAAGGAATGCTACACGGTACAAAGTGACACTAAAAAGTCTTTTTTTTTTTTTTTTTTTCTTATTCAATTTCAGGAACAATCCTGTTTTGTAGTATGTAATTTGCTAAAAGGGAAAAACACATCTTCAACTAGATGTAGCTTTCCTTAATGAGATTGTCATCTTTTACTCCTGTTTCTAGTAAAAGCCACAAACAAACTCCTCATGTTGTCATGTTGGGGGTCTTAAGTTGCTGCTAGCTAGTCAAACAGGAGACGTGTTGTCCTCAATGACTACTTATTCTGCCCAGAAATGAAGCAATCAAATTCTGGTCCTCTGTGTCTTTTTAGATCTTCCCTCGAAAACATGTCACCAATTCAACAAGCCAATTTCATTTCAATCATGTTTGTTGAAGCACCTAAAACATGCAGGGCAGTGTGACCAGAACCAAGAAACACTGGTTTACAGGATCAAGGACTGGGGCATCAACTTGCTCCATAGGTTGTTGGAAAAAAATGGCTTTATTTGTGAGCAATGTTGAAACAGCTTTGCCTGACCTGAAGAAGTGACATCTTTTAACCTCCCAAAACATTTTATATAAACCCTCTTTCCTCATGTATTCAGATGTAAAACGAACACGGGAATCGAGTCAGTCTGGCCTCAAATTAAGAGAATACATTGACCAACGGTCAGTAATTTAAAACTGACTAAATGAAAGGATATTTATTTACAACTGATGGGCTCAGATATTTGCTTTAAGTGTCTGACCACGATATGGAAAAGACTGCTGCAGAGACTTTCAGTCCTGGCTCTCAGGCCATCCCTTTGTTTGTGAGTATGTTCTGTGATGTTTACAAAAGGAGAAATCACAGCTTTTCCTGTCTGACCTGAACATTTATCTTATTTATTTTTAGAGGAGCGGCAAGTGATGATGCATTTCCATATATGACTGCCTGTTTTGACTTTCATCTGTTTGTGTGGTGCGTTTGAATTTAATGACCATCCTTGTTTATCTGAGCCACAGTGTTCAAAATGGAGCTCCTGGAAATTATAGGCAGAGTGTGAAGTGAAAGAACAGCTTCAGTCAGAAGAAGTTGAATGAAATAAAAGACATCCACTAAGCCCACAGAAGGTCTCTGCTCTTGGAGCTGCATTTTTCTTCAGGTAAAAGTGCTTTGATGTAAGATTTCTTCTTCTAGTTGACTGGTCTGTGGGTGAAAATGTTCACCACGGAGAAATAAGTCAAAGAATCAGGAACTGACAAAGGTTACTACCGGTTAAAAGTTTTAGAGCACCCTATACCTTTAATTTTGTATTGGCATTCAAGCATTTCAATACCAATAATAATGATAAAGGTAAATAATGAAGGATAAGGTCTCCTTGCACTGAAATTGTATAAAAAGCCTCAGATTCCTCCTTTTTTTCTTAGGAGACCTTAAGTAGCGATCCTTCAGTGTTTTCAGACACTTTCAACAGCAATGTAAGCTAAACCAATTACAAATACAAGCACTTTTGACTTTATGGGGAAGAACTGACCCATTTTATTACATTGAATCTTTAGTAGTGGTGTTTCATGGTGTCTCACTCATTATGAGAGATTTTTTTTTCCCCCCAGTTTTTACTTCTCCTGCTGCCAGTTGCACAGAAATGTCAGAAGTTGCCTACTGACCAGAGAAGTGCTTCCTGCATCCTTTGAGGACATCTCTTAATAATTACTGTCTCCAGTTACAGTTACATCATTGAAAAGTGACTCTTTCCTGTCTCATCACTGCACTCAACCCCTTGACCCCAGCACACATGCATGCATACACACATATTGTTGACAGAGACTTCAACAAGCCCAGATAAATGTTTCCTCTGGAGCCCGACCATAAAGGCAGCACAGTGAAAACCAACAAGACTTTAACGACTGTTGCTTGCTTGGAAGCATTTTACCTTGAAGTAAAGTTGATATCTTATACAATGAGCATGACAGGTGACCCCAGAATGATACTTAGCCCAGAGGACCTTAGGCCCAGATGTGTAATTAGAGCAAATAGATGCATTAATTGTGTCAAATAATAAAGAAGCTGCTAGCAGAATAGGAATCTAAGATGTAGCCAGGAAGCATATTTGTGAAAGCAATAGATACTCCTAAGAACCTCTAGCTTAAAAGTGACCTTCAGCTGCATATCTACAGGTTACATCTCTGTTTTCCCCCTACAGTACATGATACTGCAACCCCTAAACGTAATAGATAGGCTACCTGTTGACTGATAAGTCAAAACACACTAATAATTATGATGTAGGAAATGCAATTTTACTGTTCCTTGCCAGTCCTTTGCATGAGGAAATGAACACCTCCCCAACCTCAGCTGGATCTCTTTCATATGAGTGATAGAAATAATTTGCATTAGAAAACTCGCCTGTCATCAGTATTTAACCTTACAGTCATATCAGTTATTTAATGCAAATCATAATCTTGTTCTGAAAAGTACCAACCCTAGAAGTGGAATGATGGACCAGTGTTTTTACATTAGAGATGAAATATAGTGTTTAACAAGCCCCAACATCCATGTAAGGAGGAAAGAAAGAGGGGGGGGGGTGAGTCAAATGGAGCAGTGGTGTGTTTTTAACTATGAGCTTCCCTTGGTTGGGTTTAGACAAAAACAAAAAAAAGAAAAATAATCTTGGTTTAATCTAAAATACATTCTTATTTCAATGCCATGGTCACTAGAGATGTATGATATTATCGGCCTGATATCGGTATTGGCTGATATTGGCTTTAAAATTGAATATCTATATCGTTAACCAAAGAATAACAGGTGCTGTTTGGTGACAAACCTGCGGAATACCATGAGGTACGGAAACAACATAAGGCCACGACCAACATGCACCATTATGGCATCTCTGGCAGCTACTGGATCTGCTGCAGATGCGGCAGAAGTATTTTTCTAATTTTGCACGAGGAAAAAAAAAAGGAAGGGAAGAAAAAAAGAAAAAGGAGAGAAAAAAAAAGAGAAAGACACAAAGGGGGGAGGGGGGGGGCGGGAAAAAAAAAAAAAAAAAAAAAAAAAAAAAAAAAAAAAGAACAAAACGAAGAAGGGAACAGGACACAAGAGAAAAGGGGCCCGGCCGAGGATAAATATTGTGCCATTTTAGGGTTTAATATCTGTATCAGTATCGGCCATCAGAAGCAGATAATTATTGGTTATTGGTTGACATTTTTCATATCATTCATCACTGTTGGCCACAGTTATAGATGCCATTAACAGGTTGCCATGGTTTAATCTATACGTAAGATATTACAAAAGAATACTATAATTCTTGGCTGGCTTAGACTGTAACATTAGCTTGCTATGGTTGGCAATAAAAATATAAGGGTTGGCATTGGATCTGCAATGCAACAAATTTTTTCCCCTCACAAAAGGTGAAGTTTTAATAATAATAATACATTTTATTTGACAACGCCTTTCAAGACACCCAAGGACACTTAACAATAAAAGCAGAAAACACAATAAAAAGTTAAGATACACTCAGGAGTCTTTTTTTTTTTTTTTCAAAACAGAACTAAAACGTATTTACACGGCAAGTACGTCTTAAATAATCTGCATGCACAAAAGCCATACTGGCATGGTTTTGGAAGGAAAACTGTCACCATTAACTTGTTGCCACCCAGTGTTCACGGGTTCAGGTTGATGGCAGGTGCTTATTTTCTGGTGGTTTTATCATGTCACAACAAAGATGGCCCTAACAAAGAAATTCCATTGAGAAATAGGCAAATTCACCTTTCCATTGGGATGGGATATTTATTACAGAAAGGATCTCTCGTGTTAAATTTAATCTGTATCATGAGCAATTACACACAACACCAGAAGAGCCAGACTGAAAATGGAAGTTTTGACCAAAAAAACAAAAAAAAACATTTTTCAGATAAGAAAGACTTCATTGAGGTTGGCTGGTATATTCTCATGTGATCTGACAAGAATTCATGTCTTGCAAGTGATATGCTGCCCTTCTCAAGAAAAAGAGATTAAGTTTCTGTTGTTGGAGAATGCTCTTTGCTTCCCCCATACCATCTGATCATGTCATAACTCCTGCTGGCAGCTGAGATTGTGTTGTTGTTCTGGGAGGCAGATTTGTGATTGCATGCCCTTGTGTTATTGTGGGATGATGGTGCGCTTCTCGCTGTCCAGCTCAAGGTTGTTTTGAGTTCAATGTCATGTGGAAGCACTGTAAACATTCAGGACCCAAGCGGTCATCATGACCCATATCTGTCAGGCTGTTACAAAGAGAAACACTTTGAGGTATCAGAGAGAAATAAAAATGCTTGCAGCATATGAGTCTCAAAGTACTTTGTTTCATCAGGGTTTATGCTTGTGTGTAGTACATGTGGGCTGTGCGTTAAGTTGCGCCAGAACTTGTGACAATGAGTTATGACAATGTTGTAAATGTGACAAATGTTGTCAAAGGTAGACTGTGGTTTGATGTGTTCTTTGTCAACAACTTTGCAGAATTTAATCATCAGAAATGTTGGCCTGTACTGATATGATTAAAACACACTGCTGAAGGTTTGACATCAGAGTAGGAATACTGAAGGAATGAACTTAAATCTGCTGTAATATTTAGGCTGCACCTTTTAAACAGAGTAAGTTGGTTGTAAGATATTCAAGATGATCCCTCAAACCATCACACCATCAACAAAAGCTAGAGTTAATGATGAAAAGAATCATTGTCTTCTTGCTGGATACATCAAACTCTGATCATTGTAATATTGCAAAAAAGAATCTGGAATCATCAGAGCAAAGCATGTCTCTTCAATGCTGGCGAGTCTGCGGCAAAGGAAACTTCAGTTGCTTGTTCTTTACTTGAGGTAGAGACACACTGGGGCGTATTACTGGCCATCTGGTGTCATCGTGGAGTCTTTTGGAGTCGGGGGCATGAGTCATTTTGGTGTGTTCTCTTTTGTCGGCCGCCTGCAGCCGTTGCCAACACCGTCGGTGTTCTTTTTAGCCAATTGAACATGTATAATCAGTGTTGGCCAGTCATTCCGTCGTTAAGTCAATGACGAGCTGACCAATCAGATTGGAGGAGAGCTAGCTGTTGTTAACAAATCAGCAAACGAGAAGACCGGCAGTGAAGGCAAAAAAAAAAAAAATGCGATAAAGAGCAGAAATAATACAAACTCTCCCACATGGCTTGGTATCATATTGGGACCTTGGCTAGCAGTCCTCGCTCTCTGCAACCAACAAAAGCAGCATTTTGGTCTTGAGAAATGGTCCGTTTTCGTTTTTTGGGGCCACAATAGTGCCGTCTGCTGTTGTGGTGACATATTTTGCGCACACGCATAAGGTTCACCCAAGTGTGGAGTCGGTTCAGTGTATTCTGAAGTACTTTTCTCACCATGTCTGTGAGACTGAGGCCAATTGATCAGGTCCACCCTATTATCTAGTAACGACCACAACGGTCGGCAGTCTGTCCGGTTATGTCTTCGCCTTTAGCAGACTGAAGTTCAATCCAATATGCGATTGTGTATATGTGATGGTAAAGAGTAAATATAAGCATTACTGCTGCTTGTCTTTCAGCCTAAAAAAGTCTTAACTAGATATGTAACAATATGAAAATTTCATATCATGGTTATTGTGACCAAAATGATCACGGTTATTATTATAATCGCGGTGTTATTGAAACACCCTACCAGCATCTTTAAAAATATCCAATGGGTCTAGACATCTACTTTGTCCTCTTTAAAGGGGGAAACATCTCAAGAGTACTGTCCATGTGGGTGCCTTTGTTGCTTTCCACCATGTTTTCACGGATTAAATAATGCAAACTGGGACTGCTGCTGCTTTTCCAGGCAATAAGCAACTTAACATTGAGTTTTTCAAAATGCAGTAATCAATCACGGTTTTAACGATAATTAAAATTTTAAACAGTATTGCGAATTGTTGGGAATTTTATCACGGTTAATCGTTTTATCGGTTATTGTTACATACCTCGTCTTAACTTTACTGTCTGACCTCTCTGGCAGCTCAAAACATTTAGTCATGCAGATCCAGTAACCGTATAATCCGTATTATGCCAATATGGAGCAAAATCTCTGAGCTATGTTTCCAATACTTTGTTGAATCTATGACACCAAGGCCCAATCTCATTTCTCTTTTTTACCCCTACCCCTTGGCTATTGCCACTTAAAACGGAGCTACAAGGGGTAGGGTTAAAAGTCTTACCCCTACAAATTGAGACACCCCTTCAATGATTGCATATGTCATCAGGGATCCCTGCTGGCTTGTATGTAAGCAGATGCACACTGAACTGTCGGGGGAAATCTCTAGAAATCAAGCAATCTACAGCTGTTGGTTAACATTACCAGACTAATGTTAGCATTCAGTCTGATTTGTGCATGATATTCCCACTTGTATTGTATCCCATGTAATGGAAGACCAGCAACAATGTTGCTGTTATCACTGTAGATTATCAGGGCTGCCTGCAGAGGGAGAGGTTTTCAGCCTGGTAGCATTTATGTTACTGAAGCTGCAGCGTAGTACTAGCAATTTTTTGTGCATCTAAAAAACGCTTTGTTTGAAGGGGTATATAGCCCTACCACTTACCCCTACCCCTCTGTCCTAACAGGATTGAGACACCCCCTCCCTCCTACACATGAACACACAAAACAGAGGCAAATGGCTTAGGGGGAGAATTGTGAATTGGCCTAAGAATTAAGACACTTCGTATGGAAAAGTTGGTCCAATCTGGTAATAATAAGGTTTGACATATTATAATAATTAAGTGGTCAGTGAGTGTATGTTTTGGACATGAAAATGTAAATTTCGATGAACTGGATAAAAGATATCACAGTGGTAAAATTGGAAAGTAAAGATAACAAGAATTGTTTAGAAAATGAAGCAGAATGATACCCATGAGTACGCTTAGTAAAATAACAGTCAGCATCTTTTAATTAGACGCAGCAACATCCTCAAAGTCTCCTTAGTGGTTCAGTCATGTTGGAATTTCATTTAGCAAGCTTCATAAAGATGCAACAAAAGGGACACTCTTCTCCCTGCCTCGTTATGCTTGACATGACAGTTGAAACCAACATACAGCCCAGTATCGCCATCCCAGTTGCATAATATCCTCTCCCATGCTGAAAAGCCCAAGGACACTGGGCCACAATTATCGTGAAAGGTCATTTAGTGTAGCAGAATACGGTGCATCCTCTCAGTTGCATGCATAATTCAGGAGAATGAGCTCAGAGGTAGAATGTAATCTCTCTGTTTGCTGGCCAGTCGTTGTGCATCTCATTCAAGCTCGTTTCTAACTTTTATTAAAATGCACTAGAATGAATTAAATTACCCTCTAGTTAAGTGATAGAGTAATGTTCATATCGGATTCATCAGAATCAAATGGGTGAAGGGCAAAGTTAGAGGCATGCTGGAAAACTGCTTCATTTATCGAATGCCAGGCTTTTTTAGCCAGCAATGAGCTCTGCCACTGGATGATGCTTCATTCAGAGTGGAGGTAAACACATGGCTGTTGAGTAATCGTATAAAGCATTGCTAAAGCCATTACCTGCTCGTAGCTGGAAATAATGTACTCAGTCTTTAAAAATGTCCTCTTTCCAGAGCCACTTCAAAGGATAAGATAAATTGGAATTATTCCTCAAAGAAATTGGAGAAATTAATGCTTCATGTCTTCGTTACAATTAATAGCAACGCAAAAATGTATCAAGACTCTGAAGCTCAGCTGGAAACAAAGCAAATGTGATGTTAACGTGTCGGTGTGTGTGTGTGTACTTGTAAAGGCAATTCTGTGAGGACTCTTATGCGTTTTTTGAAAGTAAGGACATTGTAAAAGAAATGGAAGTACTATTTGGTCACGCCTGAAGAACTAAAAGTGAAGCCAGCTGGGCGTGTCCCACTGTCGCCATCTTGCCATGTCCAAAGTTTACCAAGCTAATCCGAAGTAAACAGGAACAGACAAAGGTAGGTGGTTAAAGTAAAGCCCACTCAAACTTGCTGTTAACCAGCTAATAACCGCCGTTGTGCCACTCTGCTACAGGCCAAGGCCTTCCTGTGAGCAAGCAGGGAGCTAACTATTAGCCTCCATGGCTAAAATTGGCACCTGGTCTGCTGCCTGTCAGTCAGAAGGCCACGCCCCTAATTGTTTAATTTTAAGATCAAGTAACATCTAAGTGGACGAGTTCTAAAAAAAATCACCCCCTCACAGTTGACATGACGGTAAACTTGACCTCTGGTTAACAGGTTAACGGCAAGTTTGAGCATGCTTTACCTTAAGACTGCCTATCTTCATTTGTTCCTGTTCTCTTCGGGTTAGCCTGATTAATATTAGCTTGGCTGTCAATCATTTTCCCTGCAGCTCAGAGTGGCCTTGCCTTTGCCTATTTTAGTATTTTCAGGGAGTGACGAAACATGCGACACGACAAGATGGCGACGGTGGGGAACACCCAATTGGCTTCACTTTCAGCTCTTCAGATGTAACCGGATACTTTGTCCTTTTTTTTTTTTTTTAACACTCTTTGATGAAACCGAAAATTATTTTTTGAACCAGGCTGTGAAAATGTTTATTTCTGCTTTGAAGTTGGCCATTTTAACATGGAGTCAATGTGTAATTGCTATGTTTTGGAGCCAGACCCTAGCGGATGAAGAAAAAAATTACAGTTTTTGGGCAAACAGGAAGTAGCTTCACTTTTCTCCAGGGGAACTTGCCCCTCGATTACAGTCAGGTTTGTGTTAGGGTTGGGGCAAGGGTTAAGTTTAGGCGATCAGTTGTGATGGTTAGAGTAAGGGGCTGGGGAATGCATTATCTCAATTACTGTCCTCACAAAGATACAAATGTGTATTTTTGTCTGAGCTTGATTAGTTAGAAATGATAAAAGGATTTCTGCTTCTAATGTAGTTTTTTCTCCTTTTTTCTCCTTTTTTTTTTTCTGGTGTACCTGCGAGTACTTCCTTGAAAAAGATGCGTGATCACCGGAAAATCGCACCCGGAGTTCCTCTCAGCTCCCTCCTGAGGTGCAAGTGAGAGGAAATCCGAGGAAAAAAGCAGACAGGCTGTCAAAGAATCTCCTCACTTTGATTATACAGTTTAAGTTTTTATCAAGTTAGATAGCAGAACTGTTGTTACTGTCTCAATTTCTCACATTGGCCAGGATCACAATGCAAGACAAACAGGCGCTGCTTGCTTCATTGGTTTAAAATTAAATATGTGCGGTTGCAATCTCTTTAGCAGCTCAACACAGAGGAGATACAGTCATATGCAAGCTGAACATAAGTAAACACAGCCTGATATCTGTATCGACTACACTATGGAGAGCCTTTAAGATAAATATTTATACAGAGATTAACATACCGATTCAAGCCTTGCTGCTGTGATCTGTTGTGAACATGGTGTACAAAAGTTAAACTGCAATACAAGCTTTGTGTCATTCACATACAGAATATTCCAGTTGCTTTTGACAACTTTAACTGCCTCAAAAGAATCTGCATAAATTCACCTCCAGTGAGGATCTAGACGAGAGAAAAAGTCATGACTCGTGAGATCTTTATATCCTCCTACATTCAGCTCATTTAAATGTCAAATCAGTTCAGTTTTTCCCCGGTTAGTCCAGGGACGCATGCAGTACTGTCCCCAGTGTGTGATCTTTATGACAAGCAGAGCCGTGTTGTCACTGGGCGTCTTCATCCCAGGCTGTCAAATAGCTGCAGGGCAGGAAACGTTTTTTCCAAATGTGTGTGTGTGTGTGTGTTTCATTGTCTAAAGGTGCCGTCCAGCATAAATATGTTTGGATGACTGTGCTTGTTGCATTTTAGACACGCTTTGGAAAGAGGAGGAAGGAGTTTGAGCAGTTTGCAGGCAGAGGTTTGATCCAGGTTAGAGGGGTAGATCAGAACTCGTCTACAAATGTCGCTGCCCTCATCAGGTCTGGAAAAACAGGATGCCTCTTTATATTGTGAATTTTTTGCTGCTGTTGCTTACATAAACTGTTTATTACTTTTTTTTTTTTAAAGGAATTAATCTGCTTTGCCGCCATGATGTAAGCCCTTTCTAAATATAAATCAGACTAGACGATTTTCTGTCCTGATGATGAATTTAGATGCTCCGTAAAACTATTTATATAATGCTTCCTTCACTGTCCGGCCCCCGGCTTACTCCACTGCAGGCCTCGGCCTTTTCTGATTAAAAAGCCCACTCTCCACTGCTCCCCTGTGACAGGATTTACTCGATGCATCACAGACAGGAGCATGATGAGATAGGGATAAAGCCCTTTGTTCCTATTTGCCAACACAGGATTTATTATAATGTTCATACTGGATGTTACTGGGTTCTAATTGGTTAACTGTTTCCTATGAAATGTGGCTGCTGTAAAACAAGCTATGAATATTAAATATCTACCTAACACTGGAAGATGTCGTTCAAGGCGAGAGAATGTGATGCTGGTTTAGCTGCCATGAGGAAAATGTCACGATCATGGTGGTTTATTGTAGCAATGTCTCCATGGAGATTTTTCTCTTCCCTGTTACTGATTCAAGCCATTTAAGAATAGAGGGTGGGCTCATTTCATCCATCAATCCTACACTTGCATTTTATGACTAAAACATAACATTAAAGTAATTAAAACATTTTTTCCCCTTTTATTCTTAAAAACATACAGTATGTAAATTGATATAAATGAAAAATGTATGTGCAGGCAGCTCAATAACTCAACCAACTTCATTCTTTTTAAATTGCATCAAAAATGTTTTAAACAATCCCAACTAATCTTAATACAGTTAGTGTAACTCTGCATAGGAAAAAATGGCCAGTCTCTAGCTTTTGCACTTAATTTAGCCCCAACTCCCCACTTTTTTGCCAATGCACTAATTTGCTTCATAACTTCAGAACTAGATTTCAAAAAGCCAAACTGCGTCATTTCATCAGAACCTTGTGCAAATCTAAAGTGGCTCACATCAGTCATGCAACTACCCAGTTTGAGGCCCTGTCACTACGAAATGAAGTCCAACAATTTCTTTAAGCTTTGGGGAAATGCTCCCAAATGTGAACTCAGAATGAGTAAACTGCCATGTTTACCATAGTTTAGCCGTGTAAACAGTCACCCTCAGGTTTGTCTTTAATTATTTTTGTCAGATTACACGTAACAACTCTAGTTTGATAGATACAGACTCATCGGATCATTTTCTCACTTGTTTATGTAGAGCTGTTTATTTCCTCATCATTGCTTAAATAAACCAACTTCATCTGTGTTCATTAATTCATTTCATTTTGCTCTTTTTAAGTCACCTTTAGCAACCATGTAAATGAGGTTATGACAAATTCCGTTCTTAAAGGAGCTGTATCAGCTTTTCAAACGTTCCAAAAGTCAAATACAGGCATTTATAAGCTAAATATGTTCCCATCGCTACTATAGAAACTAATTTGGAGTTAAATATTAGTTTTTCTATGCGTCTAATTTCCAACACGGAAGTAAGATGGCTGACTGTCCTGAACCACGGAGCTCTCGACCAATTGCAACATGTTTTACTCCCATTTCATGACGTCGCCCAGGAAGAGACACTGATTCTGAAGGGTCACAGAAGTGTTCCTAAGACCAGCACTGGCAGTACTCACATGGATGTTATTAGTAAACATTGATGGATAATCAGACTCCGATCGACGGGATAAAACAGACCAGCCTTTTATGGAGCTGTATGCGCTCTACCCAGAGTCTGATATGGAGTTTGAAGTACATGCAGTACCACAGAAGTACCACAGAGACCCCTGACAAGTAAGTAAATTAGCGAACAAATCATAGCCTAACAGTTAGCATTGAGCTGAGAGATGTGTTTCACTCACCGGTGCTGTTGTCTGTCCATGCGTGTTTTATAGTAGGAACTGCGTAAGTTTTCAGAAGTTTTCCCCGAGAAAAAAAACACCTTACAGCCCGAGATTCATGAAGTTGTCAGGAGTGAAGTTCACACACAAAGTTGAGGTTTTTTTTCTGCTCCTGAAGTTATAATCCAACCACTTCTGGCAAGTCGATTCATCTAGTACAACAAACAAACTCCCACACTGAGCGCAACCACATTTTTCCCAACTTGCCGTCCTCTAGAGCTTAAAAAAAAAGGAAAAAAAATTTCCTGAACTCTGGATCAAATGTCTGTTAGCTGATGGCTGCTTGTCTCTGAGGAAATCTTCCTGCAGGCTGTTAGTTTCTTCCTCAGAGAGTGTGTATAGGATTCTCTTGGAGTTTCTGTTCAACAAAGAGGGCGTCTTGCTACGATGCTGCGCATGCGTATTTGTCGCTTCGCGATTGGTGCCACGTTCATACGTAACGCGGTGGGTAGTCAGTCGTTTGCAGGGAGGTAGCGCTTGGTTTAAATATTCATGTAGATTACTCAAATATGCATGTATGAAGAAAAATAACGATTTAAATCATTTCTTGATGAGGGAATAACACACATACA
This sequence comes from Atherinomorus stipes, assembly GCA_023101725.1. NCBI lineage: Eukaryota > Metazoa > Chordata > Actinopteri > Atheriniformes > Atherinidae > Atherinomorus > Atherinomorus stipes. Next base: position 309,334 of record JALJCO010003224.1, read on the forward strand.
TGCTTAAAAGCTCTTAAAAGTCAATTTTTCATGATAGGGCTCCTTTAATGCTTCAGTTTGAAAACGGCCCCTAAAAAAGAAATGAATCACATTACAAATAATCAAGCCATTGGTAATCGGCCACATCACAGCACTGAGACAGCTCTAGTTATGGTCTTTAATGACATCCACTTGAGCACAGAGAACAAAAACATGTCGGTCTTGGTACAACTGGATCTCAGTGTTGCATTACACGCAATTGACAAACATCTCACTCAGCCGGCTGATAAACTGGGTCGGACTTTTTGGCACTTCAATTTGAGTCCTATACTGTATACAAGACCGGGACTACTTAGAGCACTTTAAGCACTTTTGTATGAAAAGTGCTTCATACATAAAATTTTATTCATTCATACTTTGTGTCAATAGGGAGCTATAAATCTGAATGAACAAAAATGACCTGTGGAGTTCTCCAAGGCTCCATCTTGGAGCCTCTGCTGTTCAACATCTACATGCTCCCACTTGCTCAAATTTCAAAGCCAGAAATCTGGGAGTAGTCCTGGACTCGGACCTGATTTTCTGCAGCCACATTTGGACAGTTGTGGAGTCAGCCTTTATCACTTAAAGAACATATAGATGATGAAAGGACTGATGTCTCAGCAGGATTCAGAAAAACTTGTCCATGCATTTATCTTAAGTAGACTAGAATGCTGTAACGCTGTCCTCATAGGTCTCCTAAAAAGTCCATCAGACAGCTGCAGTTAGTCTAGAACGCTGCTGATCCAGTCCTCACTAAGACCAAGAAAGCGAATCACATGACCACAGTCTGCAGATCTTTACTCTGGCTTCCTGTTTGTCAAATAATTTACTTCAAAATCCTGCTGTTACTGTAGTGCACAAAGCCTGAATGACTTGGGGCAAAAATACATTCAAAATCTTCCAGCTTGTTACGTTTTTACCTTTTTTTATTTTGTATTTTAGTTTATCCTGTGTTAATGTGTATAGGACCCCAGGAAGAATAGCTGCAGCATGGATGGAGCTAATGGAGATCCTTTCAGTAAACTAAACTAAACTAAAACCAACCAGAGCCCTCAGGTCATTCAGGTCAAGTCTACTCTCTGTTCCCAGAGTCAGAACTAAATCTGGAGAGGCAGCATTCAGTTTTTATTCCCCTCACATATGGAACAAACCCCCAGAAAACTGCAGGTCTGCTGAAACTCTCAGCAGTTTTAAATCAGGGTTAAAAACTTTTCTGTCCAGTCTTTTATCAAGACAGCTTAATTATTTTGTTTCTTGCATTTTATATTTTATTTTTTCATGTACAGCACCTTGAATTTTCCTGTGCTTGAAATGTGCTATACAACTAAACTCGTCTTGTGTGCTGCTTCATTATGCAGAACTACACAGGACGTAACTATTTCAAAAGTAAAATGTGGGGAATTCAGCACCATGAGTCATCACTTAAAAAAGATGCCTGTTTTTAATTGTGTTCTTGTTTATTCCTGTCAACACAGAAAGCAATGCAAGAGTATATCCTTTCCTTATCTTATTTCCTTTCCTTGCATTGTTTTTGCTGCAGCTCACCCCAGCCACCAAGCTTTTCACCTGTGGCCAGGCAGGCAGATTCAGCTCTGCATCCAGCGTTCGCCTGTCAGGAAAGCATTGCAGAGCTCCGTCATTTCTCACCCTCTGCTGCGAAACCTAATCATGCACTGCCCAACTCAAATCAGGCCATGAAACAGATGGGCTGGGTGGAGTTTCATTGCCCTGAAATATTTCAGCAGAAGAGTGGCATTTCTCACAAAAATGGAGACCTGAGACGGTCCCAACCTCTTCATTCTGCTCTTTGGCAGAGTTTCGCAGTGACAGAGAGCCCTGCGGTTTAGCAGCCATGCAGACTGCTGACTTTATCACTGAGCTGGTGACGGCAAATAAAGACCACTGAGGTGATTTGTAAGGAGGTATGATTTTTAACAGCCAAGCAGAGCTTCACTGACTGGTGTTTGCCCTTTTTCCAGTGGAGAAAGCATGACGAGCGTAAATCATTTAGTTCAGATTTGGAATGTAGGTATTTGCAGTTTTTATTTCCGATAACTAGTCATAGCTTTAGTTTATGAATGAACATGTTGCAAATGAATTAGAAAAATGAAAAGACAGCTGTAAAATAAATTCATTGGTCCTACCCTGTATGACTTGTAGCTGTAAAATCCCTTTTCGTCCTCGTTGTAATGTTCAGTTTGACCTTCAAGTCATTGTGACCATGTCTGCATGACTAAATGCATAGAGCTGCCGCCATGTGATTGGCTGATTAGGTATTTATGTTAAAGGTGATAGCTACAAGTTTAATTCCTCCTCACCAGTAGGTGGCACACTCACACTCGCTTACTCAGTGATCAAATACAATTTGAGAAATTGAAGTTTTGTCACACATAAAAAAAACAAAAGAATTGACAAATTTGCATATCAAATCATATCCATGAGAAGAAAATTATACATAATGGAAAATAAAATCAGTTAAACAAAGCACATTGGGCTGCTATACATTAAAGGTAGACTCTGAAGTGTTCCCCCTTTTTGTTTGTAAACACTATTCAAACTGAGAGCCCCTCCCCCCGGCCCCCCGGTCCCCCGCTCCCCCCCAAGCATTTACTTCAAAGCTCGGAAGTGGATGAAAACCAAACCAATATCTACCCATGGTTTTCGAGCGTGCACAGTCTAAAGCTCTTTTCAACGCAAAATACTTCTTTTTCTTCGCTGCATCCGCCATTTTTATCGAGTTCGGCTCCATTCAACGTTTAAAAAAACATTTCAAGTTTCCTCCAATCGACGCGTTTATCCCAACACAATGCTGCACCCTTAGCTCTGTCATTGGCTGGAGACAACACACTAATCGCTACCCAGAAACATCCCGAACATACCAAAACAAAGGGAAAATGCGAAATACAGTCATGGGAGAGGGACTTGCAAACGAAACTCGCTGCCACATGAAAGTAGGGGCCCAAAGGTGTGGATGAAACCGGATTTCAGTTACACAAGTCTAGCAGTTATTTGCAGGGGGGAAAACTCCAGACTCTTCCTTTAAAGTAAAAAAGAAGTAATTTGATTGTTTTGGTTAATTTGTTTTTCTTTTCAAGTTTTCAGTGCTGTTCCAATATGTTTTAAAGTCTGTAATTTTGGAATTGTAAAAGGAGGGTAAGTTTTCCTGCCAAATAATTTTATGTTGGATTGAAGGGAGATGCTATTTCTACACAGTAATTGAGCTAGCAACTCCTGAGCTCATGCTAGTGCTTCAGAATTCTTCAGTGTAGACGTAGGCATGGTAATTAGATACAAATAAATATTTATATATTTTGGACCCGTTGAAATAGTTAAAGAAGGCATTTATATGCTATAGAAATTTTTTTAGGAAAATATATTCTTCACCCCTCTAGACGTTCTGTGGATGCATTATTTTTGAAAAATCATTCTTTTTTTTTTATGAAAAAGTTATAGCTATCGCCTCTAGAAAGCAATTGAAGTGTACCTAATAAAGTGGCCAATAGCTGTATATTAATATATTTGTTGTTTTTTACATCTTAGGAGTTGCCAACGAAAGCAACAGGTGTGAGATTACAGTTGCTTTCATATACATGACATGACTCTTTAATTCAAATAAAAGCAAGATCTGTTGTGATTGGTGAACGCGCCAGAGGTGGTGTTGAGTGTCTGGGGCAATACTGGATGTATGCAAGCGAAACAAGCGAGCAATATCACACTGCAGCTTTTTCTGCAACACTTTAAGTCAGCAAAAGCTCCTGGTTTGAATCCCGGCACGGTGGCATGTCGTCGTTTCTCTCTGCACTGGAAATCTAACAGGACAGCTCGCTCACGGCCAGCCTTCAGCTCAACACCCATACTTTATTAAGTGTCACAATAATAACCCCGATCGAGGATCACTAGTCGCATCGTGTTATTGTAATGTTTAGTTTTCTTTTTTTTTTAAAACAATTGACAAAAGGAGGACTTTTTGTATAAAATAATGAATTTACTGTAAGCCTGCTGCAATGGAGTCAGTTCAAATGAATCCTTATTAGAGCCTTTTCTTTTTTTTTATATAATATGGATAAGTTAAGCTTAACGGTTGATTCATATTTGGGTTGCAGCCAGTTTTCATGAACCGTCTGACCTGCTGGAAAACAAGGAGAAATTGATGACTTATTCTGTTTAGCAGCGCAGCTTCAGGGTGATATGTTTATGGACTCTGGCTCACCATTACTATAACCTTATAAAATGCATCTGCTGTCTGCTGAAATGCATTGTGATAATCTGCCTGTAGGATGCTAATTCTAAGGTATTTAATCTTTAGAACTGTTATTTTTTCTTAATTGTATATATTTGAGATATTGAAGTTCTTTTTTACAGCAAGCTAAAGATCAATAACTACTGTAGGTCCACCTATTTTCTAAAAACAAGTTTCAGTTGTCTCGATTAACCCATCAACCCTTTAAATCCTAATTCTTGCACCCTTATGATTGGTCAAAGATGAGTTAAAATTCAAAATGTGGAAGTGCTACAGCTATAAGGAGCTTACGGATGTAATTGCAGATGGAAATGACTTGGCAGGGATTCCGAATTACTCAGTGATTCTTTTGTATCGTCATAAATCCTTCATGCTTCTTCAAAGCTGCACTGTCATTTCCTGCACATGAAGTAAGGCTGCATGTTGGCAGATAGGGGGCAGTAGAAGTATGACTTATAAAACCAGTCCCCCCAGCATGATAACTGAGTGAGGAATGATACTGGGATTTGAGAAGAGACTGAAGTGCTGGAGTGTCAGTCGGGGTGGGGAAAAAAAAGGGATTTGGGTCAGCTGTGGCCTGAAGGAAAGGAGCTGTCACAGAGGAGCAGAGCTGTTTAGTTGGTTGCATCTATCTAGGAGGCAGCATGCATCCCGCCATCAGGCATGCACAATACCGAGCAGATTACAGCGTTCGTCGCCTGCAGCCCATCTCCATTATTTTCATGTATTTCATTTGCAGCACACAGATGCATTTCAAGTCCCGTCGCTTAGTGGATTCTTGCCAGAATGCACGATTTGCTCCCTTCAATTTATTTTGACTATATTTGCTTCCTCCATTTTTAGGGGTAATACACAAAACTGTTTAATTCTGATACTGTTTGGTCGACAGGACTTTTGATTTAGAGGGTCAAACCTTGCTAAATTAAATGAGTTGTCGGAGCCTCTCTCATTGCTTTATCTTAGATGGAATCCAGATACTTTCAGCGTCTATTGATTTTTGTCTCCACTGAGTTGCCATCTCATAAAACAGGGTGCTAATGCTCTGAAGGCACACACACACACACACACACACGCATCAATAACCTGCAATCTCATGCCCAGTCAGAGCAAACGAGAACAGAGACACGGTGACTCATCACCAGATGGCCGAGTGTGAGTGTGGCACATCTCTGCCACCAGGAGCCCCTTATGCTTTTACCACCTGGAGCAGGCCCAAGTGGCGCGCCCCTGGAGCCTGGCCACCCAGGATACGTCGCAAAAACCAGGCAAAATGGGGGCACATAGCACCTCCCCCTCCCATCTCACACCTAATCTAGATTTGTTTCACTCTCCTGGAGCCTTTCCAGCCTTCACTCTCTCTGTCCGCGATATTTTACATCCTCTGTCCGCCTCAGATTGTTTCCTTGTACCCACACTTCTTAGGTCCCGACTCAGACATCTTGGCTGGTTTGAGCCTTCTGCACCTTATTCTGTATTTGCACAATTCTCAGAGTTGTATGCACAATAAGGGGGTAAATAAATTTGCACAGTGCTCTACTTTTCTAATGAGGACGAGGTCATGTGACCGTGCTTAAGTTAAGTAGTTTGAGGGATCGATTCCATTATCTTCTCAGCACAACAGTCAATGGAGGCTGTTCTAGAACCTGCTGGGTATGTACCAACTCATTTTCCTTTTTACTCAAAAGTGATTTCTTCCAATCAGTGAAAAAAAAGCCCTCAATTTTATGTAGTGGCTTGTTTTTGAAGGTAAAAGAGCTCCAAGCTTAAATGTGCATGTAAATTTGTTGAGGAGAAATGGTGGAGAAGTCTTTTTGTTGTGTTTAAGACTCTTTTTTTTTATATTCAAATCAAGTAAATAAAAAAAGCAATCACGGTAAGGCCTTTTAACCACTTTATTATTAATTCCTTCTGTGCTATGATGAATTCTTGGTTCTCCAGGAAGTTTTGGTCTTCAGACGAGACTAAAACCCTTTCAGATTCTAAGTGCTTCGAGAACCGTACTCAATTGATTTTGCCGTGTGAGGGGGTGGTTGTTGAAAAGAAAGAAAGTAGTTTATTCTTTTCATGAGTCGACAGCCAACAACACTGACATTTCCTCCTCTCTGAGCCCCACAGAGAAATTTAAAAAGCTCTGCAGGTTATTTTCAGGGAATAATTAGTTTGTCAGAAATGTGTTTTAAAGCATTCATCAAAGAGACCAGGTAGTTTTTCTACCAGTAGCTATAACGTCTTTGTGCCTTTCTGATTTTTGACACCAGATGGTGGAGTCATCATCAGGCCACTGTGACGGGCCTTCTGTAGCAGAACAAACCATGCGTCATTTTACACGCAAGCTTTTCACAGACACATCATCCTTTTACCCGATCTCCTCTCTCTGTTATGTGATCACACAAAATCAGGGCTGTCTGGCTGAATAATCGTAAAGCTTCATCGTGGCCTCACCAGCAGCTGAGGGCAATAATGGGCATGCTGAAATAAAGACTTTTTTTTTTAAATAGCACTGTGCAGAAAAATGTGAGAAACAGATGATTGTTGTAGACTAATTATGGTTAATGTGAGCGCTTAATTATTATTTATATATATCAGTCGCTATAAAGTCTGATCTGTAACCTCTTCACTGTATTCACCAAGGGAGGATTTGGAAGTAAGATTTCTCTGTAATTTGCTGTACGGTTTTCCCCCTTTTACAAATTAGGACTAGTCTATGCCTGTCGCACACGAGAACTTTCTGCTGAGCTAAAAGTCATTGAAGGCTGTTTGCTCAGCAGATAGTCGCCGTGTGCACCTGATTTTTGGTGAGTTTTCTGCCTCACGAGGCTTTGAGGTGAAAATTGAACACGTTTGACGTTTTTTGCCTCACGAGGTGAAAAACTCACGTTGTGCGCTCAACTTGAACTGTCTGCTGAGGGCAGAATATCTAGCGACCAATCAAAACCCATCAACAGATCACATGATTTTAAGATGGCGTCTCGTGGCGACGTAGTCCGTTATTTTTTAGAGAATAAATTAGTGGAAATATGGCCAGAATATACCTGCTTATATGATGTTTCGTCGGACTTCAAAAACATCCATCCAAATGTCCACCTCTAAGTTTCTTTAATTTTTCTTACATGACTTCTTTCGAGTTTAATGGCGGCTGGCGAATTCAAAGGTGCACCACCGCCACCAACTGGTACAATTATATTATGGTACAGTATGTTGAATACGATTTACTTAATAAAACAACAAAATAAATTAAAATTGAATACAAAAACACAATTCAGTCTCTAACAAGATCCTCAAAACTTTTCTGCCTTCAGTCTTTGGATCTTTTTGCAAAATATCAATCAACTCTTCTAACGAGATGACAGAGGGCTGCCATCTTGAAATCATGTGATCTGCGGACGTGTTTTGATTGGTCGCTAGATCTTCTGCCCTCAGCAGAGCTTAAAGGAATAGTTCACCCACAGAATGATGTAACTTTATTTTCCACTTACCCTCAAGGTGAGCAAGACTCTGGAGCACTTTTTTAATATCTCAAATGCAGCCGGCGATCAGGAAGGCTTCTCGTTTTTCCCCCAACTTTCATATAACGGAGTTTACCAGGGTCCGAGCCAAAAAGGTCCATAAAAGTCCACAAAAACTTGTCAACATTCCTCCATACGGCTCGTTCAATGTAATCCCAGTGTCCTGAGTGGGTAGCGTCCAGAATTTACTCAAAACAACGTCATTTAGTATATTTTTAGAGCCTAAACAATACTACATCACATCTCCTGCAAGCACACCAATGCGCTTTCATGAAACTACGGAAGCCACAGCAGACGAGATCGCGCGTCCTCTTTTTCTTTCTTTGTTTTAAATCAATATCCAACCCCTCTTGGACCCTCTTGTGTTTGTTCCGGTTTGTCTGCAGCTCCGGCGCTCTTTCAACCATGTAAACAGCGAATTTCTTCTTCTAAGCTTGTTTTAACGGCAGAGTAGGCTCTGAACGGCAAGGCTTCCGTAGTTTCGTGAACGCGCATTTGCGTGCTTCGTGAAAGTAAGCTGTACTACTGTTTAGGCTCTAAAAATACACTAAATGTTGTTTAGAGTAAATAATGGACGCTACCCACTCAGGACACTTGGATTACATTGGACGAGCAGTATGGAGGAATATTGACAAGTTTTTGTGGACTTTTTATGGACCTTTTTGGCTCAGGCCGCGGCAAACTCCATTATAAGAAAGTTGGAGGAAAACCAGAAGCCTTCCTGATCGCCGGCTGCATTTTAGATATGAAAAAAGTGCTCCAGAGTCTTGCTCACCATGAGGGTAAGTGGAAAATAAAGTTACATCTTTCTGTGGGTGTACTCTTCCTTTAAGTTGAGCGCACACGGTGTGCTTTTCGCCTCGAGGCCACGTGAGGCAGAAAGCTCACCAAAAATCTGGCGCACACGGCGACTATCTGCTGAGCAAACAGCCTCGAATGACTTTTAGCTCAGCCGAAAGCTCTCGTGTGCGGCAGGCCTCGGAGGATCAACTTTAGTCTAAATTGGTTGTGACCAAAAAGTTGATGGGGACATTAGTCCAGGATGAGATGATGTGAAGAAGCATCTGCACAAATTTCAGATGGATTTCACCGGAGCAGCCACAACTGTCTGTTTTATAAATCCTCAAAACAAAGAAAAAAGAAGACAGACAGACTGGAGCTCATAAACAAAGAGATGAGGCTTCTGGTGGATTCTAAGGTCAGTGAGAGGTTATCAAAAACTCTTTGTGTATGTTGTTAATATGCTTCCAGCTATCTCATGCACAGATGGTGTAGTCTACCGGCTGTTTGGGGTAAACACAGTCTAATGGTTCATGCACAAAACACAAGACAGAAACAGGATTTATTTTCTGTTTGAGCTCGTCTTCGCAACACATTGAAGCCTCTTCTCGGTGGGCCAGGGGAGCGGGTCATATCTGACTAATTTTTCAAAAATTAGGCAAATATTAAAAGGGTTTTAATCTTTTGTGAATTGCATACACTGCCAAAAGTATTAAGACACCCTTCCAAGCCATTGAAGTTTTAATAAAAACAGAGATGAGTTGAGTTTGGTGTGGGTGAGCTTGACTGTCCTGGACCTCAGCTTGATGGAAGACCTTTGGGATTAATTATTGGCAACTGCAAGCTTGGTGTTCTCATTACACATCAGCACCTTACAATTGGACAATTGGAATGATGAATTCCTATAAACGCACTCCCAAACTTTATGGAAAGCCTTCCGACAAAAGTTGGAAGCAGTTTACCTGTAAAGGGTGGGGTGACTCCATTTTTAACCCTACAGACCAAGACTGGGATGTCATTAAAGGCAGATGTCCCAATACTTTTTTGCAATGCAGTGTACTTGGATTCCCTTCCTGTGGTCAGCTGAATGCAACAGTTACAAAACTCATAGTTAAAATCCGTTCAGCTTTATTTGTGTAACATGTTAAGGTACTTTTGACACACACAGTCCAATCGATTGTGGTCCAGTTACAATTCAATTAAAGGGACACTGTGTAACTTTTGGCCACAAGGGCCACTAAACCTGTAGCTTCCCACAGGCCACACAACTGCCACAAGATTTAACTGTCTCTGTCTGAGTTTTGGAATCATGTTTGCAGACCACTGATCAGCTAATAGCAAAGCCGTTAAGCCATAAAGCAAAGCACTCCAGGTCACATGATCCAATGAGAGACGGATCCACTCCTGCAAAGTTACAGTGTCTGTTTTTTGAGGAGGGCAGCCCCCATGGAGCACTGACATGCGTCAAGTTCTGTTTATTTACCCCAGAAATCATCTTTTCTTACTGACATTAGGCTAATCTTTGGGTCAAAAGTTACATGGTATACCTTTAAGACAAATCCACTGTATCATTCACATTAATTGGATTTATAATATTGTGTTTGTATAAGCCAATTAGTGAAAAGCAATTAAGTGAACCAGTGGATTGCATCGGATCTTGTCTTCGACTCATTTCAATAGCAGGAAGGAAAACCTCCGGTAGCCAGACTCTGTTAGTGTGACTGTCCAGCTCATCTGGTAGAGGGAAGCGAGGGTTCAACAAGCACCATGAATCTAAGGCCATGTCTACAGTAAGCAGCTAATGTCGTACGGGGGTGTTTAACTTCCGCACTTCACTCTTTTTAAGCTCTGCCCCTTGGTTGTACCACTGCTTGTAATACATGCTATGGTCTTTTCAAAGTATCATGTGAAAGGATTCATGTAAGTGTCCCAACATTTCTACAAGCTTGCAGTTTGTCCCCTTTCAGATCAGCGAATGTCGTTGACATTTTACTTTGTACAGTATCTGACTGGAAGCCGCCACTCCGTTTTCCTGATAACCTGTACCATGCTAAGTCAAACTGGTCATCTCCCGTTAATCCTAATCTTTTTGCCTTGTTACCAAATCTGGGTCTTGATGTTATAGTAAGACTCAGGTGTCCTTGTGGTATTAAGAAGTCCTATATTCACACAGACGCACCTTGGTTTACGCAGACTTTGTGGAGCAAGGGAAAAGGGAACTCTGGGACATGTTTCTAATCTTCACCACTGTAAGTTTAATCCAATTGAACCAGGGAGAAGTGAGTCTGTAAGCAGGTCTGGTGACCTGATTGCACTGACTGAAGCATGAAGATGTCCCCATCAGTTGACAGATTGAGATTCAGGATTCATGTTTGCACATGCAGGGTGAACACGGTATGTGAAAGGAATCTGCAAACACTCAGGCTTCTGACGATATCTTGGTGATGGTCATCCACAGCTGCTTGGCAACAGCTTCAGCCTCGCTCATGCCGTACATTTTATTTCAACATCAGTGTTGGAGGAAGTCGTAAATACTCAACAATGCCTGAGATAACCAAGGTGAACGTGTTGAGATGAACGTGTCCTTTAGCCTGACATATGCTTCAGTAAACACGGCATGCTCACACAGCACAAGCATCACCTCACTCCACACCTGTGCAAAAATTAACCTGACTGCACCATCTGTTCCTGATGAGGAGGATAATTGATGAAAATAAGACTTCATACACGTTTTTAGTCACATTTGTGCATTCATAATCTTTATTTATCCAGTTAAAACGAAGATCTTTTTTCCATGAGACTTTTATTAAATCATTATAACATTAATTATACTGAAGTTCTCATGATAATGAGAACTTAATGAGTCTTTAAGATGTAAAAGGGAACTTAAGGATGTCTGAGAATATCTAAAATATTCCAAATTTAGAATATTATTCCTAGATATTTGGAAAATGATCAAATGTTCAGCCTTTAATACTCACATCAGCATCATGTTGATTTTAAAATGGTGAAAGTCAAGAAGTTGGATAAGTAAAGAAGAAGTTTTGTTTTTATAATGGACACATTTACATAATTAAGAGCAGTTTTTTTTTTGGGGGGGGGGGGGTTGTTCTTGTAATCTGTACTACAGTTGGGCACCAAATGATAAATGCACAGCTGATTATTGAATTTATTGCATGTTTAATTGAGCAGAATGGAAGCTGAAAATGGTCAATTATGCAGCAGCTGGGTTCTGTATGTAAATTTTTTTACATGAATTAATCAGAACTGATTCACACGTCAATGTGTGTTGCTCATAGAAGTGTGTGTGTGACAGGGGATCACACCTTTTTAAAAGGGATGCTTGCGTTGTTTTCTGACTGTTCTGATTAACATTGAGCCTGAGGGCAACAACGTGCAGTGTGCACGTCTTTGTCACAATTGGTTTTATAAAAAATATCCAGCTGTTTAGATTATATAAACCACTGAAAAGTCCCGTTTTAACCTTGCCTATTAAACTTGGATCGTTAGCATCCGTTATGTTTGACTCTCTCAGGTTAACAGTTTGATGTTCTCCAGGTTGCCTTCATTAAACATGTCCAGTCATGAGTGGCCTTCGGGGAAAAGGTGCGGTTTGTTGTTGTTGGTATTGCTGGTGAGTTGTTTGGAGTAGACGGGAAATTCTTCAACCTTGCTCAATCAGAGCAATTACTTGCATGCATTAAAGATATAAATTTGCTTTCATGTAATCCATATGCCAGTTAACTCTGCCAGTGTTAGTTGTCAAAGTTTATTAATTCAGCCAGAATTTGTACAACTAGTAAAGAAGCACTGTATATGGAAGCTGCCATGTATGTGAACCCACAATAAGTAGATATAAACATCTAGGGCTGCACCTATCAATAAATTTTTCTTTATTAATCTAGCCATTATTTTTTCAATTAATCGATTAGTCTATTGATTATCTCCGACAAAATGTAAATGCAGTACACTAAAAAGGGACTCATTCAATATCATTCTTTTTTTTAAAATGAAAGACAAAAAAGCAGCATTATGGGCTTTCTTATGTAAAAAAAAAAAAAAAAAAAAAACTTAGTGTTTTTTAAAGAACAGTGCAAATATTGTGAAATAATGCGTAAAAGTCATGTGGCGGCATCAATCTCCAAGAATGATACCTTAATGCAAAATAAGAAATATCTGTATAAATAATTAATGTAATGTACCTTCAGCATAAAATATAATCAAGTTTTGTTTGTCTCTTTCTTCAAGCATAATATAAAAATTACTTTAATGCACTAACCACAAAATGAATCATGATGAAGCCAAAAACAAAATACAAGGCGAATTCTGAATGATAAACCATAACTATTGCAATCTGAGAAGCACTTCAAATATGAACAGTCACTGTCAAACACATGTGAGACTATTAATCTGTGAAATTGATCCTTTTCAAACAACTAAGAATATATTAAAAATCTGAATTTAGCATTTTCTCCTTGAAAGAAGTGGGTTTTTATATTTATTAATGGTCATTTTGTCTTTGATTTAGTAGATTAGGATAATTTTCTTTTCATGTAAAGAATATTATCCTAATACAATAGATTACTTCTTAGAATAGAATGCTTCTTATTTATGAAGTTTATGGTATTTATACAACCCTTACGGCTGATTCACATTCACAACAGTTCCGTTTGCACCACGTTTGACTAGGTAGCCCATTTAGACAGTACACAGGCCGCGCTGCAGTTTCGTTCCAACCGCAGCGCATGAATTCGCAGCGGTAGCCGGCACCATTCTGCCAGGAGCGTGTCAGACATCCGCTCTGCACGTGTTCACATGAAGAGCTGTTAGCCAGCCACTGCTCGGAGCCCCTGCTTCTAGGGGCGCGGTAACTTCCCTGAAAGGACGCCATCAGTATGACATGCATGACACGTGGATGCACAAAAGTTCTCGATGTATTTGCATAATCGATAACGTTGACGCGTCATCCAGGCGAATAAATATCTCATTTTAAGAGAATGAAATCCCACAATTATTTAATTTATCAATAGAAACAGTTTTTAATGGTATGTTTAATGTTTTTTCACTCACCTTTGGTTTTCTTCACACTTCATCTTAAATGCATTATTTTATCTGGCTTGTATTTACTTCATGTTGGTTTTTATTGGTCTGAAGTAAAAACGCTGCAGTTTAAAGCCCGTTTTATAAAATGCTGTAGATTTATTTGAATTCACTTCAAAATGTGTTTTCCTTTATTTCTAATTCCCCTCTTTCTTTTTGCTTCACATTAATCTGCTACTGTAAATTTGTAGAACACACAAAAGCATGAACTGTATTTACTCAGAGCGTTTGAGTTAAGGTGCATCTTCCCTGAGGGGCTTCACCAGCTACAAGTGGGGTAGATGAAACAGATGTGAACCAGTGTGGATAAACTCATTAGTAACTTATCATTTAACAGGTTCACATATGCACCCCCAGTTTCTGAAGGGTGTTGGACTGGAAAGCATGCTCTTATGTCAGCAACTGTAAGGTCAAATGCAAACAGAGCCTCAGTCTGTCCGCTTCTATTCTGATCATGGAGCAGATGTCGATACAGGGATGTTCAGAGTGTCGGACAGTGTGTGTGTTGTGTCTGAGGAGTGTGCTCTTGTGCGACCTCTGTGTGCGAGTGCATGTTGAGGAGCAGAAGCTGGAGCACTTGTTTGTTCAGGAAGTTTGTGGGAGATTTGTGCTGATGAATTAATGGTGGCAGAGCAGTGATGCAGAAGATTCTCAGGGTGGGGGTGAGAAAGAAGGGAAGGAACGGAGGGGAGTTACTGCTCCATCCCACCAAGCTAGGTTTTTTTTTTTTTTTTTTTTTTTTTTTTCAAACAGTGAGACCCAGTTGGGTCAGAGTGATGGCACCACAGTAGGGTGGGGTTCTGGGGGAAGGAGGGAGATTCAACACATCAAGGACAAAGTCAAAATAGGCCACAAGCTTCCTTTTTTATGTTTTAGTCTTTTTTTTTTTTTTTTTGTAAGTGTGAGGCTCTCCTGTGGCTGAAAGGCTGTACGTCACCTCCCTGCTGCTGTGACCATTGAAAGAGGAAGAGTATACGTGCTGTTTAATTCATGGGGCCTCATAGAGTTGTGCGTCAGCAGGCCTCATGACGACATTTGCAGTGTTATACGTTCTGAAATTGTGCCTCAGCAGCCAGAGGCAGAGCACACGCACATCTTATTCATATATATCTCAAAAACTCATAATTTAATCCATCACCTTTAACCAAAGCCTGCTCTACTGCATGCTTTACCTTTAAACTTCACCTGTTAGAATTCAAAGTCTAATAGCTGAAATCAAACTTTGTTTATAAATTCCGAAACAGTGTGTCAGACAGGGCTTGAAATTCACTTCTCAAAATGGGGGGAATTCCCCCCTTACATGCTTCACCAAGGGGGGATTTGAATACTTTGGGGGGGATATTTACAGGGCGCTTTACCACGGGTCTTACAGCGTCCTATCCGTACCTCAGATTAATAAGGAGCATTTATTTGTCTTTTTCGTCCTCCTTAGTTTTCATTTTAACCAGCTCTCTTGTCCCGTCTCCGTTCTCTCTTTATCAGCCATCATCAGTTTTTACCAACTTAATACAAAAAGTACATATTGCAGTAATCTGTTGCATCTTTCAACTGCATAATTCTAATAAGTGGTTCTGGTGGTTCTTTCTTCCAGCTCGGTTCTGTTCTCTCTCCTCTATGTAATCTCCTGCATTTGATAAAAGTTCTGTTAAAATCAAACTGGTCTATGGGAGGACAGAGCATCTTCTACATGCAAGGCTAGAAAACTGTCAGAAACTTAATGAATATAATAACACATTTCAGAACACCTTTAAGAACACCCAAAGATACTTAATAGGAAAGAAAATGGAAACACAGAGAAAACGATAAAGAAGCTGAGATAAACAAGAACAAGTGAAGAGTAGTGAGAATGTGAGAAAATGATGAGGAAACATCCCCAAAATCAGCTTCTTTCTCCAAAATAATACAAAATTTTGATTTTTAATATGACATATTTAATGCTCTTTAGCCTTTACGTCAAAATATAAAATATATTTCTAATATCAAACTATTATTTATCAATACTATCTTTATCTATGAATCGATCTCACATTCAGCTGCCATGTGAGAAACGGTGACGCAGCGCTGATGTTGGTCTCATCACACCAACATAGGGGATTATCACATTTCCGCGTTCCGGTTTCCGGAAGTTGAAACATTTGGCACTTCCGCTTCCGGGCCATGTTAACGACAGCCGTTTCTGCTCTGTTATACTGTTTAAATCCGATAAACTCCAAACATATTTAAGTTTTCATTCTAGACTGAAGTGATACTGGATCAAAAGCTGGATCAAAGCGATCGATTTGCCGCGGTGAAGGGCCGAACTTTATAATAAAACACACGTTTGTTTGTCCCCGGTGGGGCACAACACCGGCACTTCACAGCATGCTAGCATTAGCCAGCTAACGTTTACTGACGTGCTTAACATTGTGCGTCTTAAAACACACAAACATCTGAAAATCGGGTCTGTACCTCCCCGTTTCCAGTGGAACAACTGGGGACTGCCAAGAAAGGAGACGCTTTCAGATGCTTGTGTGTTTTCAGCCGCACAAAGTTAGGCACGTCATCAAGCTGGCTAATGCTAACCTGCTAACAAAAGTCCGCCAGCTACTACGCTGTTAAACTTTGTAAATCGGATAAACGCCAATGCCAAGTTTTCATTCCAGACTGAAGTGATGCTGAGGAAGAAGTGGATTAAAACGACCGATTCGCCGCGGTGAAGGACCGAACTTTATAATAAGACGACACACGTTTGTTTGTGGCCGGCAGACTGCGCAGTCGTGTTAGCAGGTTAGCATTAGCCAGCTCTATAACGTGCCTAACTTTGTGCGGCTGAAAACACACAATCATCTGAAAGCGTCTCCTTTCTTGGCAGTCCCCAGTTGTTCCACTGGAAACGGGGAGGTACAGACCCGATTTTCAGATGTTTGTGTGTTTTAAGACGCACAATGTTAAGCACGTCAGTAAACGTTAGCTGGCTAATGCTAGCATGCTGTGAAGTGCCGGTGTTGTGCCCCACCGGGGACAAACAAACGTGTGTTTTATTATAAAAAGTTCGGCCCTTCACCGCGGCAAATCGATCGCTTTGATCCAGCTTTTGATCCAGTATCACTTTAGTCTAGAATGAAAACTTAAATATGTTTGGAGTTTATACGATTTAAACAGTATAACAGAGCAGGAACGGCTGTCGTTAACATGGCCCGGAAGAGGAAGTGTCAAAAGCCGGCAACTTCCGGTAAGCGTGATAATCCCCTATTAAACTGAGCAGCTCGTGTCTCCATCATTATGATCAAACGCGGATATTCTGAGCAAGTTCGGCTAAAACTTTTCTTTGGGCTGCTTGGTACCGTGATCAGCACCGGCGCTACCTGAGGATCTGGAGGATTTGGCTCGTAAACGTGACCGACACCTGCGCCGCCACAGCGACTGGTGTTGGTCCAGACCAGCTTCCCTTCAGGTGACCCGAAGTTACATTTACGTTATCAGACTCCGTGAAAGTATCGTCATACCGGCGGGAAATCCGCCAACAATGGCTGGTTTATCAACACGAGGGAAGTTGCGACATCTGACGGGTCAGAGAGAGAGAGAGAAAGGGAGCGCGCGCTTTATTAAAGGGCCGACGCGGGAGGCGACGTCACTCCTTCTGAATGAAAGGAGAGGGAGTGATGTCGCCTCAAGTGTGTCGAGCCTTTTATTCTACGTCATTTTATGGCTCCGATGCAAACGTTCACTACACATTACGTCGCTGCAATTGCAAGCGGGAATTTCCCGCATTATAAGAACGAAGTGTGCGGGAATTGATGGTATTATGCGCGATTCCCGCAATCCCGCAGCGAATTTCAGGCCCTGGTGTCAGACATTTAAATGAAAAATAGATACCAAAGAATATTTTAGTATGTAACAGTGTTTAGTGTTTTATTTTCACAAGTTGATTAAAAGTTTTGAAAAAAAGCTGCTACTATGTTAAGGCTAATGTAGATTTTGATAAACGATTTAAAAAGGAGGTTGGATTCTGCATTCTGAAACTCTTACAAAATTAAAACTGTTGCTCATATCTGTTGATAGGGATATCAAAATCTACAGCGTAAACGGGTACACTGATAACAAATAACCATTTAAAAAATCAATAACTGAGTACACGTCATCTTTTCCCTTCTCCTCCTCGTTCATTTCTCACAAATATAGTATTTTTAGAGTGACAATGTTGCCTGAAAGCTTCAAATAATAACATTTTACTTCAATATTTCGTGCACGATAGCTGCGCTGAAGTCTGATTCACTGTTGAGCCTTAAAGGTTGAATATGGAATACGGACAGAACAGCGACATCACGTGTGTCTAAGTTGTAGTTGCAACGGCAGAAAAACAACTCCAGCCGCTGGGATGCCAGGCTCGCTGCGATACGCAAGTGACCAACAGTCTCCAGCATGTCCAACAAGTAATGCAGAGGAGTTTATAACTGACAACTAACGTTAGCCATGTTAGCAAACAAGCTAGCTTACCGATCCAGGAGGAAAGTTGCCATTTCTGTGTTTTGACTCCGTGGAAAATGTTTATGTGGGTCCATTTAGTGAAGTCTTCTCCTAAATTTACTCCAGGTTTTGCTCTTCTCAGGTCCCCCCCCCCCCCCCCCCCCCCCCCCCCCCCTTTAGAAACAGATAACAACATCTCCAGGGCTCTGAAGCAGCTGCTTCACTCGTCATTTCCACGGTTTTCCCCTGTAGCAGCCTGACTATGACCAAAATATTGTTTCCACACAGAGATCGTATTTGGCAACCTGCAATGGCAGTTTGTATTGGCTAATAGACGTAAATAAAATGCCATTATCGAACCTGTAAAAATTTAATTTATAATTATTTTTAGGCTAAATATAATTTTTCCAGGAAATGTTGTACTTTCATTCTGTACACCCCCAAACGACCTGTGGAGGTATTATTTTTTTAAAAATATAGCTTTTAATAAAAATGTTCCACATTCAACCTTTAAAACTGCTTCCCTGTGAGCCTCAGGAGATACAGACAAAATGTCTTTCAGATAAATTGATTTTTTTTTATTCAGATTTTGTGCACAAGGCCCAAAAAGATAAGTTGCATGTATGACGTAAAAAGAGATTCAAGCTGCAGCTTTCTGATCAAATCAGTTTCAGCCCTTTGCACTAATCTTAAGTACAAAATACTTTTTGTTCACTTTTAAATATCCTGACTAATACAGTTATCCACACACAGATGCATGGGGTGCAATGTTGCACTGTTTTTTTTTTATTTATTTACTTTACAAAAAAAAAAAAAATCCTTGCATCACTTCAAGTTGACTCGGACGCGATTGTGGTGAACACCAACGGAGCACTGTGTGCCAATTTTTCAGACAAACTCCCAGTGGGAAGTTCCATAAGCCACCAAGATCCATAAGCCACCTGCCATGGAAACACCCGAACACTTTGGAGGGGAGAGGCTGCTTCTAGTGGATATACTGTATAGCGCAACTGCGATAGAAAAAGATCATACATCTCCCACGTGTAACCGGGTACACGTCTGTCAGTAGTCCCATTTACTGTATATACGTGCAGAAATAATTGAAAATGTTGACACCCTTTCTGTCGATATTGGTTGGTTTGCTTTGTGCAACAGTTTCTGCCAGTAAAAGTCTCCTGCGTCCATCAGATAGGACCATTCATACCAATGCAGTCAGACAAAACAAAAAAGAGGTTTCCAAGTAACCATGGTAGCAGCATAAATGGCAGGTAAGGGAGGACTGTTCTTATAACACGGCACAAAATAGTGTTGCAGAAAAAAACAGTGTAGTTTAAGGTGTTCTTTAATCTTTCTTTAATTCTTCTTATTCATACAGTAGAAGTGGAATTCAAATTTTTAAAAAATGAGCAAAGCCTTTGTATGACCTCTCTCTGGTTGACTGTCTGCATGTGTTGGAGACCTGCCTGATATCTAACTGATGCTGCTGCAAAAAATACACATGCCCACTGATGACAGCAAAATGTTTTTCTGTTTAACATTTTTTTCTAGTTGTTAAACTTAGGAAAATTTTCATGCATGTAAACACAAGATGCAACCTCTGGTCTCCTGAAGGTATTGTGGAGTATACCAGCTATATAGAAACACCCACAAGCAGATACACAGCCACAGAGCTGGTGTTTACCCGCAGCATCCTGCAGCATGTTTCTGTTTCACAGGGACATATTAGGGGCTAAAAATACACATCAGTTCTCATCAGTCTTGGTTGATGGCTCGGTACAGTCTTAGTGAAGATAATGCAGTGCAGATTATGAATATTTGTCAGCCATATTTAGAGACTCAATCCTATGGATCTGTGTTGCACGTGTAAAATAGATTCCCATGTGTGCGCAAAAGGGAGGTCGGTAATCTGTCTAGCTGACTGCACGCTGGGATTCAGTGTTTGCAGTTGGCTCATAGAGCCGAAAAGCCTTAGCCTCTGCGCTGCCCAGTGGGAATGGCATGTTGCTATAAAGTACTGGAAGATTTGATTTTCTTACCTGCCAGAAAGGTGCAAGATGAGCACATTTTGTGTTCACATGGTGCTCTTGACAGCTGCAGTTTTGGTTCTTGTTTTGATCCATTTTTTTAAGGAACTTTATTTTGAATTGTCTGATACCAAGCATATAAATCCTTTCATGCCTTTTGATGTAAAAGACATTTGTGTCATTTTTAATCTTGTTTGAATGCATCTAGCTGATGTGGAGAGCACTTACTAGAGAATCGAGCTATAAAGACAGAGGTTGACACCTTTTGCCATTCACTCCAGCAAGATTAGTTTGAACAACTAGTCCTTTGATAAAAGAAATGTTGTGTTTGAATGCCCCGCCGTGGTCATATCTGCTCTTTTGATTGACTGACATTTCTTGTTTGGAGTTCAGCTTCCAAATGAAAATCTTTTATTGAGCTGAGAGCAGAAGAATTGAAGGACGGCATCTAGTCGAATGAGTGATTTAAACATTTTTCAGAAGCAGACAAGTAGATTAGAGGGAGTTGAGGTGGATCAACCTGTCGGCAGCATCCACTCCAGACCTCCTCAAGCACCTGATGTAAAGCCTGCTGCAGCCTCAGGGCAGCCAGCTCACAAATTCAAAGAATCATGCAGTATAGGACTCGGATCGATTTGCAGCTCTTTGCCCTTCAATCCCCCTGCAGCTGCACGTTTCTGTTTTCCACAAGAAGTGTAAAATTAATAAAGAAAGCAGTCTGTCTGCACAGCACACACTTTAGCTCGTGCAGCTTAATTCACCTTCGGGCTGCTTTCTCACAGCATACTCAGGAGTTACCATAATATTAACTTGAACTGATTTTCATCAGTTTGTCTTGCCTATTGATGCTTAAGCAGATGGGCAGCCCATCCATATTCCTCTGGTGATACATTTCTACAAGATAGGTGCTTCACAGAGGCCTTACTGCAGGAAGCTAACAGATGTCCCATTTGAGCCGAGCTGTGCTGGGAATATCAAGTGTAGCTGCCTGCATGGTGCTTAGTTGGCTGCTATAGCAAGAAGATGCTGTTCACTAAGTGCTGTCTGGTGGGAGAGCTCAGCCTTCTCTTACACTCATCCTACCCTGACACCATACACTAAGTCACATGAGCCAAGTACACCAATTCATAATGAGTCATGAACTTCCTTTGGCCATTTTCTCCGTATTCATGCATCAAACAGAGGGCTTGGGCTGTCACATTACTTTAAGGATGGCCTTGTCAGAAGAGACTGACCACTGGATTTGCAAACTGTCATCTAGTCCAACAGTTTTAATGACAACAAATGGCAAATCTTTTCACAAAATTCAATTTTCTAAAAGAGTAATAGCTTTTTTTCTGTCCCAGTGTTGGACAACTTTCCCAAATTCTTAATGTAGCAGCAGCATAAAATGGTGCAGATCGTCACATTTAGTTGGTGTGACACATGGACAGGTTTACCATTAGAGTTCCAGCTTAGTGTCTTGACCTTTTTCTTTCCAAAAACACTGTCAAGTTCATGAAAGATGGTTGATGACTAAGCTACAGCTTCTTGTGTGATTTGGCCTCACCAAAGCAAGAATTTGGACAGTGTAAATCTAGTCCGACAATTTCATGCAGCACTATAAATATTATGCAATTTGAATGCAGTATCATAAGAATACAAACATAAGAAGCCTTTGCAACACCCATGTGGGTTTTAATTTACATTCTGTATATCTTCTGTGTATTTTAATAATATCCATATATTGACTTGGCTACATAGTGAAATGGCCCGCACTTTACAGACTATTTATGTATATACATATCCTGTTTGATTTTATTTTGTTTTTATCCCTTTTCTTTTATATGGTAGATGGTTGTGCACTATTATGACATGCTTTTAATCTCATTGTACCTGTATAATGACAATAAATGGCATTCTGATTCTTCTGAAGAAACTTTAAAAAGAACCAGGCTACCTTCCAGTCTTGGTGCCTAGCTAAGCTAAACATACAACATGCAAACAGTAACTTTAAGGACAGAAATGACAAAGATATAGACAGTTTCATGTATTTATAAGCAAGAAGAGTCTAAAAGACAGTAAAGGCATTTTCCAACTGAATTCGGACAAAACTTAGAGAAACAAATTGGATTTTAAGGACAACAATTAGTTCCAATGATTTGTTTTTACTCAGTTTCCATGTTAAGCTAACAAGGACTCTTTAACTTGTTAGCAAAGCTAACAACCATAAAGCTACGGTGGGCAGCTCTTTTTTCTTCTGCATATTATTTTATATCATTTTTACAAGAACAGGTTTTTTAATGATGATTCTTTTTGTGAATACCCACCGAGAATTTTGAGCCTTTAAGTTTTTGGTTGACCACAAACATTTATTAGAGTTGTAGTATTATTTCTAATCGGTATTCCTCTCTAGTATACTTTAAAACTACAAACAAAAAAGTAACCAATTTTGCTAAGTGATTTACAAAATGTGACCAAAAATGAAAGTTGCTGCCAATGTAATTTCATAACATGCTGTCAAATCATGTAGATTTATTAATGGTTTATTTGGGGAAAAAAGTGAGCATGAGCTAAAGCCATTACTTTGCACATTTATTCTTCCAATTTCCCCCAAATTAAATAACTGAAATACTCAGGATAAGGTATGAGAATAATGAAAGAGAAACTAATATATCTGAGCGCTTCATCATTTGCTAAAATCTGAAATTACTGTGACCTTTTAACCAACTTTCTATATCAGAACTTCAGAATAACAGATCTTCTACAGCTGCCAGTGTAGTGATGAAAGTCGCGTTAGTCAGTGTTCAGTCAGGCGGCGGTTGTTCATCATCAGTGCATTAATGAATGTCCATGTGATTGCGACACACTTTAACTTTCTGTTGATCACATTTTGGGGGCAGCAGCCGATTCATTTTCCATGTGCATCTTCAGACTACAGTAAAGACCTGAGTAGTCTTATTGCTGGTTTTCTTACACCTCCACAGAGATGAGGCTCGTTACCATGATTAAAACAAAAGGCCATAGAATACGTGAGCACTATTCATCTAAATTAATTAACTGAAAAATTTCAAAGCTAATTTACTGGTTCATTGATTCCTCCCACATTTCAGCCATTTGTTCCCACAAATATAAAATGTGTTGCTAAATAGCTGATGAATTACCTGTAAACCCTTAAATCATATTAGACATGACTGCTCTTTACTGTCTCAAAGATGAAATGACATCTTTTAAATCTGCAGTTACTCTGCTGTTTATATCCTCTTGATGCTTTTGCAGCTTTTTTCTACAAGCGTGGGACTTTTAAGGATATTTAAAAGGAATTCACTGATGAGCCGTAATTGTTCTTCATCTTGGCATATTCACATGCTGAGAGAAATCGGTCTCCTTTGATTAACATATGACGACTTGCATCACTAACACTTGTTTTAATTTGGCTGGGAAGCATATCTTACAGCAGTGGAACAGGCTTCAGCTTGTCTCCTGTGATTTGGGGGAAGACTTTGTTTGATGTGATTGACAACTGCCCAGAGACCTCCATGGAGGTTCAGTCTCCATTTGCCATGTCTGTCTCAGCTGTCACTCTCCATTTAGGAGCTGTTCTTTCTCTTAGCAGGATGGCTAACCCCTCTTGTCTTGCACTTGTTAAAGACGAGTAAATCGGTCCTGAACTAATAACTTTTCCCCCCAAACGAGGCGACTCCCATTTCCTGTGCATCTCGGCATGCAAGTCAGTCTGATTGCATCTCACTAGAGTAAGCTAATGTGTGTGTTGGGTGTGTTGCACTGAGCTGCGCAGTGTGCCAAGCTCTGCCACTGTTGCCTGCTGCAGACGGCATCAGGTTGACCAGCTTGAGCCGACAGGCTTGCCAACTGTAGCGGGGTGGGGAGTGTGGGAGGATAATGAGTGACTGGATGAACTTGAGGAGAGTCTCATATTTCCGTACTTATAACCTTTTGCGGTTTTCAAGGAGCCTTTGCTTTAATGAGCTCATGTGCAGCTGAGGGAGTTCATACCTAAGAACATCAATGCGCAGGTTGAGATTAAGTTGACCCACAAATGAGGACGTCACAACTTCAGGATTGGCTGGTGCCAGCAGCATCAGTGGTGACAGATGCTGATGCCTCCAGTCAGGCAGTTAGTGCTTCCTGCTCAGTAACGAACAGATGTGTGAGCGAGAGATCACAATGAAGAGAGAGGATCTCATATATCAGTGGAAGGGTTTGCCTTCAGACAGATGAGGGGAGGCTTGTACTGTATTTCGGAGTTTGATACTGAAAGAAGCCTCCTCCTGCCTGCATGCTCACATCATGCATCACTTCTCCTCTTGGCTGCTGTCTTAATGCAATTTTAGTGTAGGAGTCAAAATCTGTCACCATCTGCAGAGCAGCAAAGGGAGAGGAGTGTCTGTTTTCAAAAGATGTGGCCCAGTAGAGCCACCATATCAAACTGTTTCTACTGACTGACTCTTATTACGAGTCCCTCGGGGCTCTGCAGGGTTAGGAAAACCTGCTTTTGGCACCTCTGCTCCAGTCTTGTGGATCCTCTTACAAAGCACATTGAAAATCAGTTCCTGGTAAACCCTTAGTCATTGAAATGTGTGGTGGCAGATAATCTGATGATGACATGAACCTTTTTGTATTTGTTTGTTAGACCTGTCACTCTCTGCAATAATGGACCATTTCATTTGGCATCATCCTTGAGATTTGCAACATGCCATTTTTATTCTTATTGAATGTTAAGTTTGCTTTGTGCTGTAATATTTTCATTTGTAATTTATTCATTACTTGGCATCATTGAATTGCGGCTATGCTAAGATTTTTTTTATTTATTTATTTTTAGATATATTTATTAACCTTGTCCTTGTCCAGCATCATGGTGAGCAGAATGATGATCTGGCTGAATGCTGTGCTGAACAAATCTGCTTTGCCAAGGGGAGCTTGATGGATTTAAAGGAAATAAAGTTCTGTGGATGCAAGGCTCAATCAGAACTGTTTTTTATTTTGCTTATGGCTGTGATACATGTTAATGCTGGGCCTGACTAGGAGGAGGAGAGTGAAGAAAATGGCAAAAAACTGTAGAATCAAACCTATAACCAGCGAAACAGAAAGGGTCTTTGGTTCATTACTCATGCCATGTTAATAATTACAGTCGTCCTCAACATTAGTCATACTGTCCGGTTAAAGAAAAGGCTAAATTGACAATAGTAATTCAAATAACAAGAAACTGCAGAAGCTACAGTCATAATAAATAGAAATGTACCAAATCATAATTTAGTGAAATAAATGATTGTTTTTGAGTTGTGGCTGGAAATGATAATTAAAAAAACCAAACAAAACTGTCCCAGACACATTAGAGCACCTTTCCCATGAACAATGGACCAAAATACCTGTCATCAGGTGTAGAAGTCTTTCTGAACATTCGAGAAAACACCTGATTGCAGTGATTGCTTCAAGGTGTTGCTCAACAAAATTTTAGCTTCGAAGCCCCATCATGCTTGTTTACTTTTATTTTTCATGTGTTTGTTTTTAATATGTCTTTCAAAGTACAATTCAAAATCAGTGTCATGATTTTCATAGAATTTTTATTTATTATTCTTTTGTCAATTTCAACTTATTTTACTGACAGATGATTTTTTTTCCTTCTTTAATTAGAGAGCATGAATAATTTTGAGGACCACCTGATTTCAATTTGGCATTGGTTTCGTGGGAGACTGATTTTGGGCATATACTAAATGCCTTGTCACAGCTGTGCAGATAATCCACCCAAAACCACATTGTCAGCTTAATTTCTTAAGTTTTCCAGCCTTACGTGTATAAATCACATCATCAGATGTCCAGAAATGAAAAAAATGTAAATTCGGCATCACCTTGGCGAGAGAAGCTGATTTTGAACAGGAGCGATGCAGCTTTATTGCATATGTACAGATATCGAAAGACAAATGTACGGCTCTATATGCCCGTAGACATCAGAGTATTTGGAAGAAATCTTTTAATCAGATTTTTCATCATTCAGTAATCTGATAAATGATAACAGATTTTGCTGTTTACAGGACCATTTGCATTATCTGATACTGTAACTCCAGAAATTGGGTAATGATCAGATTTTTATGTGCATGTAAACAGGCTCACTGTTAACTATGAATAAGGGGATATTTCCTTGGATTAATGCACTGAATAACTGGATTTTTTTTTATTATTATTTATTTCTTGAGGGTTTCCAGAAGTCTCTGAGCTCCCTCAGAACTCTGAGACCTGAGCAGTTCAGGAAATAAGAGTGCATCACTCAAAACTGACCAGAATTTTTATGTCCCTGGATGCATTATTTACAGAGATGGGAGCATCCAGAAAAATGGTGGTCAAACAAGGCTGTCTTTTCATTTGAGAATGTTAGTATAATAGATTTCACTCTAGTTAAAAAACTGTTTCCTTGAGACAAGGCTCAGCTAAAATTAAAGGTGTCATAACCTGGTATTTTACAGACACAATCCTCCTTAAATTATCTTTAAATGAATGTTTAACCACAGTTTTGTGGGAGGAAAATTTGATAGTTTGACCTCTTTTTATCCCCCACTTTTTTTCTTTCGAGTTTATGAACAAGAAGTAGACTTGTTTGTAATGTTTGTGAGGCAAACCAAAACAAAGATTTCTGAACTCAGGATGGACCTAGTGAAGGAAAATGATGTCCCAACGGAGAAAAACATAAGAACCTAACGGTATGGTTGATTGAGAGAAAACGCGGAGTAAAATGGCTGGACTCTAATGAAAATAAGGAGCGGACATCCGATGTGAACAAGAACTGTGTAGCTTGTTTAGCTATCTCAGCAGCTTGTCACTGTTCGTCTACCATTGTTTCCTGGTCTCTTACGCAAAAGATAAGTTACACAAGCAGCAACACTTGCCAACTGCACATCTTTACTGAATAAATAAAATACACTGGTCCCCGGTAGATTAGTCCACTGCTGAAGCACTGAGTGGCTAAAAACATCGTTGCAGCTCTGCGGCTCACTCTTTTTAAAATTTTTTCTCCCCACAGCGGGGGATGGGGGTGTCATCGTCCTCTTTGACAACACCCATCATTAATCGCCACTTCGCGACAGGTAATCAGCTGATTTCAGGTGGGGTTAAAGAGAGCTTATGTTAGCAGCTACCGGCTATGACGTCAATGCCAGCGACAAATCCATATCGCTTACAGTGGAGAGCATGATCTTGTGGCTGATTCTGGTGTGACGAGAGAGCCTGCACTCAAAAAACAAAGCCACTTTCACTCTTTGGAGTTTCTGACATGTTTTAACTGAGGTTCTATTCCAATACACGTTTTAACATGAAAAAGTGGGAATGATGACTCATTTTAAAGAAATGTCAAAGATAAGACCGGGTATAAGATCCTCACGATTCAATTCGATTTTGATTCAGTATTGATTTAAATGCTTCGATATAGATTCAGTAAGAAGTAGAAACTCTATTGAAGATTTTTGAATATAGAGTATATTATAGGGATGCACGATAACCATTTTTCAAAACCGACACCAATAACTGATAAATTTCAGCTCCTAAAGGCCGACACCGATAACCGATACCGATAATACATATCTAATTATACCAAATCAAAAATTCCAACTGTATGAGGTGGTTCGTGTCTAAAAAAAAGATGGAAAGAGTGGTTTGGAAGCAGTTTTGGGTCTCCCCTGTGAAGCAGCAACTTTCTTTCCCCAATCGCAATATCTCAGCGAGAAAAGCTTAAAACTGGGATTTTCAATTTCTGCATGTCGGATCTTAAAAATTCCAACTTTATTGGACATAAGTTATCGGGGTAAGTCGCCATGATATTGGACTTATCGGAATGATGTAATAATTTCCTGTTATCAGCCCTAATATATTATCATGCCCATGTGAACATATAGTATGTGACCTTATATTTTGGGGTCATAAAACATCTGAAAATAGAAAATTTGGATTTGTTGCCATTAGGGATGTAACGATATGAAAATTTCATTTCACGGTTATTGTGACCAAAAAGATCACGGTTATCATTTTAATCGCAGTATTATTGAAATACCCCATCAGCATCTTTAAAAATATCCAAAATGGGTCTAGATGTCTACCTTGTCCTTTTTAAAGGGGGAAAAATCTCCACAGCACTGTCCATGTGGGTGCCTTTGTTGCTTTCCACAGTGTTTTCATAAATTAAATACTACAAATTGGGACTGCTGCGGCTTTTTTCAGCCAATGAGCAGCATCATAGGGAGTTTTTCAAAGTGCAGTAATCAGTCACAGTTTTCACGATAATCAAAATTTGAAACGGTGGTACTAATCGTTGGTAATTTTATCACGGTTAACCATTTTATCGGTAATCGTTACATTCCTAGTTGACATTTTGGTGTTGTATGATCTAACCTGGCCTTCATCCATGAAATGTAAATAACGCACACAGCTTCCCCCATTGGTCAGGAGGGGAATAGAGTCCGAGGATTTGTCATTTCAAAATTGAATTGCGCAGGGAAGTATTGTGATGAATCGATTAATCAATATTTTTACCCACCCCTAGTCAAAAAGTTGCTTTATACATGAAAATAATGTAGAGAATCATGACAGCAGCACAACAGACTGTCTTGCAGGAAAGGAGGGAAAAATGTGAGAATCCAGTCAGTCCAAGGCCATTTTGCCAGTGGTGACATGCAGCGTCCTTCATGATCAGAGTCCAAGCCTGTCTACTGTGAGACAGCGGGGCTGCTCGGTGCTGTTTGAAGGACATGGGGGGATTTTTTTTTTTTTACCCTCTAATTACAGTGGACAGCCAATCAAAGGTTTATGGCTCATAGCTGCCTCTGTTGCCTCCTCTCTGGGTCAAACCGGATGATTTTAACATTGTTTCTCCTTCAAATATGGCTGTAAGAGGTTAACAGTGTTTTACTCTTTTAAGACTTGATCCCACCAGTAAAAATGTCTGTAAATAAAGACAAATCACCACAAAAAAAGCCACTTCATGCTGCTTCGAGCTCACTGGGCGGGGGTGGGGGTCCAACTAATGTTTTGAACAAAAAATTAGTGAAATGAAGGAGTTTGTGCCAGATAATGCCTTATTTATAGGTTGCGCGAGGTTGCCCCATCACTTCCATTATATTGGACATACGCTGATCTCGAGTAGATCTAAATATCTCCCGAAGGAGATATTTGAGTCATTGCAAGGGGTTCTGTAAAATTTTTTTATCTGTTTTTACATAAATGACACGCTCAAAAATAGACGTACGAGACAGGAACATTTCTGTACCTGTAGGTAAATTTTTTACAAATGTTCTCTCAAAAGTACAATATTGGTCTTTATGAGGCCAGAAGTACCTATATACTATGAAAAAGGGTCCAAAGTAATATAAAGTACACATTTGTATCATTTCAACCCTAATGGTACCTGCAGCATTGAAAAATGTGCGTAGCTTGGACAATAACTATAAATAGCAGTCCTTCTTAACAGTAGTTTAATTATAGTTATGATTTTCATGATAATCATCGTAATAATTATATTTATAATTATTAGGGCTGTCAAATTAATCCTTATTAATTACACTGCTTTTTTCACTTCTAGAACACATTTAGGGTTAAAGGTGTCTCACCAGGAATTCTGCATTTATCTTTAGTAGACTAAACTACTGAAACCGTGTCCTTATGTCTCCCTATAGTCCTTCAGACAACTGCAGTTTAGTCCAGAATGTTGCTGATACGTCCACACACGCTGACTTCACAACTGTCCTAATGTAAAGCTGAAATTCAGGTCTGAGTCCTGGACTACTCCCGGATGTGTAGCTTGGTTTTAGCCTTTAAGTTGTAAAACAAAAGTTAATGTATTTTCTGCATATAGCAGTAGTAATTAAAAAGGACATCTCTTGTTTGACAATAGGATTCATTTAGGATTAATTTTTTGACCTAATAATTATATATGTGTTTGGCCTAATATTTATATAATAATTATTCTTTATTATTAGCATCTTTGATTGTTGTCATAATCTCTATTTTATTGACTTTTATTCATCATTTTTAATTGGTTTAATTGTATTATATTAACTCATGCAGTTTGATAAGGTACAAAAATGGACCAGGACCGAAGGTACAGAGATGTCTTTCAAAAAGAAACACCCCCAGCGACAAGCTTTGTACATTTTTAAGTGCAAATTGGTACCTCTATTTTTGAGTGTGGATAAAACAACCTTCAATAAAATGTATCTAATATTTCAGTAAATGTAGCTGCACATGTAATTTCACTCTATTTCATTAAAAACCATTGAAAACCCATCCTGTTATGGGCTGAATCAAAAGTCACTAACCTTGAAAACGCAAACAATGGAGTAGCAGTTGAAGTGTAGTAGAAATCTGGCAAAAAAGAAAGAGGGCTAAGGGTCAAAGGAGGCAAAATTACCTTTTTTTCCACGATTCTAGTTTAATAAAACAGACACAAATGACAAAGTGCAGTATTTCTTTTTTCTTTTCATATGCTTTTTCCAACCAAAAATACTTTGTGTTTCCAACTTTCCAACCTCCAAAATTCCTGGTGGTACTGTTCTGAGTGGTCCATTTTGTATGCATCTGCAAGCTCCTTTTAAAAAAATTTTTTTAAAAAAGACTGAAAAATGGACAATATGAAAACAGAAAGAAGGCTTCATCTGTACACGTATTTCATGTTGAACATAAACAAGCCTTAAAGCAACATTACATGTATTTCCAGCCCTAAAGTCTGTGCATCTGACTCGCTTTGATGGCACACTGACATTCGTTATACACATTCCTGGAGCCATCATTGCTCTGCAGCATCCCGAGGCTGAGGAACTGCTCTTCATAACTTGTTTTTATCCAGGCTGGAGCATCGCGTAGAAGCTGTGTTCATGGCTGATTCAACAAATAAATCCAGCAGGACTAGGAGAAGCAAGAAAATGAAAGGAAGAAAGTAACGGAGCAAGAGTCAACCTTGCTCTGACTTTTACTGGCTGGAGGGAGCTCAGAGAGGAGACGGGTGCAGAATTAGCTGTCATTGGAGGGGCTTGATAGTTCTGTAGTCTATATACTCCTCCAATAACTTCAAGTATTGTTACATAAAAAAGTATTGTGAATAGATTCGGGTGTTCATGAAAATATAAACTATTTAGACCAAAATATGTTAAATTGATTGAGATACTTTCAGTGAAAACCTCTTATTTCACATCTATAATTTTTGTGAAGTTGTTTTTACTATTAAAGGCACACAACATAACTTTTAGACCTTAAATATATGCATTTCTGACTCGTTTTCACGGCACACCAACATTCATTATGCACATTTTTTAAACTGTCCCTGTCCAGAGGCGTCCTGCGGCTCAGAAACTGCACTATGTAAGTTCTGCATCTGGGACGCGGCCGTGACGTTGCAGCTGACTATTGGTTGCACACTGCGTCACTTACTAGCAAACGGATATGAACCAGATATGAACACAGCGGGTGTTTTGAACGCACATCATGTCGGATTCTGCAAAGAAACACAAGGAAACATTACCAGAAGAAGGGAGGAAAAGAAAGAGAGGAAGGGACAGAACAACAGTCAAGATAAGACTGTCATTTACTGGCTGGAGGGAGCTCACTGTACAGGTAGGATAAAGATGGATGCTAGTTTAGCCGTCGATAGGGGACGCGTTGCTGAGAAAACTGCTAAAAGTTCTGTTGTGGGCCTTTAAAGTGAGGGCAGAAATAAATATAGGCAAGAAAACGTCTGTAGTTTGTTCTGACTGGGCTATTTGCTCCCATGTTTCTGTACTCTGTGCTTTTTTAAAGCAGATTCATGAAGCCCTGATGGGGTTTTTTCTTCTGAATTTGAAGCTTAACAGAGAAATTCATATTCAATCTTTTTGCATGTTTTTAAATATGCAGAATGTCTGATCATTTAGACTCAGCCGTTCCTTACAATAAATACCAAACTACAGTCAGACTTATGAATGTCCCAAACCATCCGTTTAAAAACAACAAAGCCAAACCAGCCACAGATGTCAGATTTCCATCATCTTAAACCATTTGCTTTAACTACTCTGTTTTATTGTTCTCTTCTGCAGCCAAATATCTTCCCTTGCTTTTGCATAGTGGAAAGCCTGTAATTAAAACTTCTTTTCATCCCCATCCCCTCACCTCCTCTCTCCAGCTGTAATGATGCATTGTGATACGCCGCATGCTGCTGAAAACTGCCAATCACTCGGAGCCCATCTCTGGTTCCTGCACTACCACAAGACAGGGCGGCATGACGTTGCATCCAGCGCGTGTGCTTGACCAATCGTGTCGGCGCTTGTCACCAGCGCTCTGCAAATGAAATCAGGCTAGCAACAAGGAGGCGGAGGACAGGGTGGAGGAGGACAGTGGAAGACTGCAGTAATGGTCCCAAGGCCCCGTGGAAAGTCGCTGAATCAAACCCTGCTGGCTGTGTATGATTGAGGGGCTGAGTCTGACGGAGTGTGTTTGTGTTTGTCACTGAGACGTGAACAAAGAGACCAAGGCTGTTTTCCCTTGTATGTGTCTGTATTTGCTCTGTGAGTGATACACAGAGGCAGAAAAACACGCCCTCCAGCCAGAGCCATGCACATAATGAGGCAGGGATATTTCTGTTCCCCCCTTTCTTTTCCTTTCTGTATCGTCGGTAAGCCCTCCGTTGGTCAAGTGAAAGGCCATAGCTGGGGGATGTAATGGTGGGATATTGATAGGTTTAAAAAAATGGCAGCTTTTCCTATAGCTGTGTGCTTACAGGCCAAAATGTTGATTTTATGGACTGGTGTTGGATAAAAATGGAGCTGTTGGACTTTGACAGATGCTGCTGCTGAGTGACGGAGAAATCATTAGATGCACCTTCAGGGCTGGTCAGATGGTGAGGCACTGGCTGTGGTATTTCAATTTTCAATACTCTTTGATCAGTTGAGGGCTGATTTAGGTGTGCAAATGGATGTCTGGAGGATTTAGCTTTCCACCCTCAGAGGTTGAATTTTAAACTGACAGCACAGGTTTAGGTGGCTGAGTTTATGTTGCTGAGTGTTGTTGTGAAAGAGGCATTCAGTCTTTGCTGTCTTCGGTTAGGTATAGATACTAGCAACTACTTTGTTTGGTTAAAAATACAAATGCATTTTTCAAAATCTAAGCATGATCACTGAAGCGGATTAGAAAAGACGCAATAATGAGCCAGTTTCAGGAGCCGTTGAAGGGAACACCAAGCCTGTCATCTTAGATCACCGCCTGCTTTCACTGCACCAGACTTTTACGCTGCATCTTGCTGCTTTTGTCCCATTTAAATCATGCAGGCTGTGGTCTGTCGGATCCCAAAGGGATCAGACCACCAGGCGATTCCTGACAAGCCTTTCCCCCTGTCCCGGCTTCAGGGTGAGGTCCTGATTTCCTTAGCCTGGGAAGAATATCTTCATACCTCAAAATCTCCATAAGGGTTATGTAAGTCTACTTTTTTTGACAACTCACCCAGGACCAGTTTGCCTTCAGAAGACTCTACAGGAAGCAAATTACCCCTGACAGTGTAGCTCCAGGGATCCTTGGGTACTCGGACCCCTTCATTGCAACAACATGTTGATTCTTGGTCATCTCAGAGGAGGTGCAAGGAGAGTCTCTGCTCCTCAGCATTGAACCAGATGAGGTGGGTTGGACATCCTGTCAGGATGTCTTCCGGCGTGTTCTTGCATGTTTTACCAGGTCAACGCCTAAGAGCAGACCCAGGACTTGCTTGAGGTCTGCCTGTGTCCTGGCTTGCATGGGAATGCCTCAGCCCACCCCAGAGGAGTTTGAGGAGTTGGCAGGGAAGAGGAAAGTTTTGGATTTCATGGGTGGATGGGTGGATTTTGCTGTATCTATAAAAATGAGGAAAGTAAGAAATGCATGCAAAAGTCACGTCTATACAAAACAGCAACACCTCTAGCAAGTTGCAGGTAACATGATACATTACTGCAAAGTGATGCACTTGCTTTACTCATCAAAAAAATAATGGACTACAGAATTTTTTTTCTTTTTTTTTATAGAAAAAAAATCTCCATGAAAATATTTACCAAAGTTAAGTTAATCCTGACTAGAAAGCCTTTCTCTCAACCATTTTTCTACAAAGTGCGCCGTGTGAAATTTTTCAGCCTAGTACCCCGAATCTACCGCAAAGTATTTTTGGTCGGAAAAATAGATTAAGAGAAAAAAAACTACTCTTTGTCATTTGTATTTGGTTTATTAAACTAGAACCATGTAAGAAAAAAAAAAATTTTGCCTTCTTTGGCCCTCAGCCCTCTTTCTTTTCAGTCAGATTTCTACTACGCTTCAACCACAGCTCAATTGTTTGCATTATCAAGGTTACCGTGATTGATGTTTGATGCCATTTGGCTCATGTAACAGGTTGGGTTTGTAATGTTTTTTTAATTAAATCGCGTGAAATTAAATTTAAACTCAGTTTATGATCGTGCAATTACATTTATTGAAATCTTTATTAGATTAATTTTATTGAAGGATGTTTTTTCATTTCATTAAAAAAATATAGATGTTGAAAAATTTGACATACCCCCTGGAATGCTTCAAAGTACTCCCAGGGGTACACATACCCCCATTTGAGAAACTATGGTCTAGGCAACATCAGCACTGTATTGTACAGAAATTTGTTTCTTTGGGGGGGGGGGTTTTGGGACACATCAAACTTTGGAGACATGTATTGTTTTAAAATAAAGCAAATTCGTTTTTTTTTTTATGTCACTGTAGACTTATTTACCCTTTCAGACCTGATGAGCCTTGCATCTGTTTCAGAAATGTCTTTTAATGCTAATAAACCCATGATTTTATGAGTTATGTATTATATCCTGATGATTCATGTATTAAATATTTTTATCTCATATTTCTTCTTTTTTTTAGAATCTGAGATGTAACGTTTTTTGTTTTTTTTAAACTAGGGTAGTTTGTGTTTTCCAGAAAATACAATTTAAAGGAATACCATATAACTTTTGGCCACCAGGGGCGCTAAACCTGTAATTTCCCGCAGGCCACACAACTGTCACATGATCAAACAGTCTTATCCGTGTTTTGGAATCATGTTTGCAGACCACTTCAGCTGATAGCGAAGTCATAGAGCCATAAAGCAAAGCGCTCCAGGTTGCATGATCCAATAAGAGACGGATCCTTCAAAGTTACAATCTCTGGTTTTTGAGGAGGGCAGCCCCCTTGGAGCAACGACATGTGTCAAGTGCTGTATGTTGACCCCAGAAATTATCTGTTATTATTTACATTAGGCCGATGTTTAGGTCAAAAGTTACATGGTGTCCCTTTAAAAGGCTTTTGTCATCCAGTCTGGAGGTTGGCAGTTTGATCTCAAAGTATATCTTCTGATTGTTCAGTAAAACACAATATGAATGCAGCAGAAAAAGCAAGGATATGTGTATTTGGTGGATTATTTGTAACAGTGCTTCTTGACAGTAAATCTGACAACTTTGCAAAGCCTGTTTCCCTCTTAAATGGAGACACATTTGTGAGGAAAATAAGTTGTTTGGCATTGGCAGAGAAGTTATACTTACACAAGTGGCTCCATTTAAAAGGGAAACGCACAAGTTTTCCAATAGTATAAGATTTATTACCAAGGAGCATTGTTGAAGGAAGAAGTCAAGAAATTGTGTTTGGTGGCTCGTTTCTTTGTTGTAAGATTATTTATTATTTTATGGCAAATTATTAGCAGATAATGCTGGAAAATCTCATTTTCCAGAGATGAGGAGCACATCGCAAACAGCCAAGAGGTCGTGGTGAGGTTCTTCCTGCACGGCTGTCAGGTCTCAGCAGCATTTCTCACCTCCTTATGACTGAAACTCTCACAGCCAGACAGCTTCTTCTCTTTTTATCCTCTCATCCACCCGCTGCTTCTGATGTTGGCCTCCGTCTGCCTTTGCTAGAGGCAAACCGAAAAAGGAGACGAAGAAAAAAAACACAGAAACAAGATATTTAAGGTCTCAAAGAATCCAAAGAAAAAAGAAGGGGAAAAAAAAACAACCATTTGCTGAACAGGAGATGAGTCAGGAATGAAAAATCACATCAAACGAGATAATAAGCTGGGGAGGGAAGGGGAGAGGAGGGGATGCAAATTGGACACCCACTCAGCCAGGAAACTGTCTCCCCCTCGTCGGTAATGCCTCTAATATTTAATATGTTACATAACAAGTAAAAGAGATGGGAAGGCGGGCTTCACTTCTTGATTACATTGTTGAAGTCTGGCTCTTGGGCCAACAGTTTATAAACGCTTTCAAATGGAAAATACTCTGTTGTTCTTTCCTGTAACATTCCCAGAGTCACACCCAGCCCCGTTATTAATTAACAATGCCGTGCGGCTGATTGCTTTTCACTCATTCAACTTTTTATGTGCGTTGTTTGGCCTTTAGCTGCTGTCCACAGCGCTTTGTTACAGAGGCAGCCGGAGTTTAAAGCCTCATTGGTCAAAACCTCCACATAACCCCGTGACACCGAATTGCCGCTCTGGCATTTAGCAAGGGCAAGATGAGCGTGATGCGGCGTAGAGCTCCATACATCATTATGTGGAGGTGTCGGACAGCAGAGCAGCGAGTGCCGAGGTCCGGCCCATATTTCATTAGGCCTCCGGATGCACCAGAAGGCCTCATTAACATGCATGACCACGGGTCATCGTTGCCCTCCTCCTCTCTGTCTCCCCGTGTGTGTCAGGAGCACAGACTCGGCGGCGAGTGACTCATTCTTATTAGGCTTAAGCTCGGCCACAGTTGTCCAATTGTTTTGTTATGATTGCCTGCTTGGCAAACGGCAGGAAGTGGAATCACTTCAGGCCTTTACAAATATAGTCATTTGCAGCAAGTTTGGTGGATGAAGTGGAAATGAGAGGATGTTGAAAAAGATTAGTAGATACTCAGGAGATGAATCCTAAAAGATTAGAATACACTCCTCTATGCTGATAAATGGTAAATGTCAGCTTATTAAGAAAACGTGTTTATACAATGCCTGGCCAAAAAAAAAGTAGCCACCTGGATTTAACTACAGTAAGCAAATGGGTAGGAGCCTCCTGTTGGATAATTACTGCATTGACGATGATCTTTCAGCTGGCAACATTAACACCAACTGGTGCAAAGAGTTGCTTCTCATTTCCTAAACAACCATGTGGAAAGACGCATCCCGTGGTCGTGGAAAAGATGTTAGTCTGTCTGAGAAGGGTCAAATCATTGGCATGCAGCAAGCAGAGAAAACATCTAAGGAGATGCAGAAACTACTAAAACTGGGTTCAGAACTGTCCAACACATTTTTAAGAACTGGAAGGACAGTGGGGACCCATCGTCTTCGAGGAGGAAATATGTCTGGAAAGGCAGATGAAGTGACGCTTAGTGCCTACTGCACAAGCCTGTGGGGGCAGTGTTATGACCTGGGGTTGCTGCAGTTGGTCAGGTCTAGGTTCAGCAAAGAATGAGGTCAGCTGATACCTGAATATACTGAGTGACCAGGTTATTACTGTACATCAATGGATTTTTCTTCCCTGATGGCACGGCCATATTCCAAGATGACAATGCCAGAATTCATCAAACTCAAATTGTGAAAGACTGGTTCAGAGAGCATGAGACATCATTTTCACACATGGATTGGCCACCACAGAGTCCAGACCTTAATTCCATTGAGAATCTTTGGGATGTGCTGGAGATGGCTGTGCACAGCGGTCAGACTCTACCATCATCAATGCAACATCTTAGTTTCTGAGGTTGGGCCTTAGTATTGAATCTTAAATGAATGCAAACTAGATGGAAATAAATCTTGTGACATTGCAGCCCTAGTGGATACAATCCAGTTCTGCCATGTTAATTTTGTCGATACTTTATAATCAGTCATTTACTGCCGGTCGGTTAAATTGTGGTGTCTAACTATAAATTCAAACAAAAACCTTTTTCTAAAAAAAACCCTTTTGGTTGGCAGTACAGTATGAATGAATCTTTGTTAATAATTGGATGTATCTCCAATCCTCTTCTCTCGTTCTTATGAGTCCATCTCTTATGAGTCAATAAAATCCAAAGTGTGCCCAGAAGTCCATTTTCCATAATCTTTTATCTTAATCAATAGCTGCTGAGCTGTGTTCCTTCTGCCATATCGTCCATCACCATAACGCTGGCACCGCTTTAGAGCTACTTAGTGTTACTTCTGGCATGTGTGAGGCATTTAATAGCAGCTTAATGCAACATAAAGACATAACTGCAGCTGTATTGTTCTGCCGAGACCACGACCCGTGGTATGGGAACTTCATTGTTCATGTGCAGGATTTAATATGATCTGAACGCTGACCTACAATAATGTTACAAGACATGTTTTTTTCTAGCTTTGAATTACTCTAAAATAACAATTCTTTTGCTCTGTGACTTTAGAGCCTTTTGTATCGACAGACAGGAACTCCTCACCTTACTTCTTCATGATGACCCTTAATGTTTCTTCCAGTTTGGACAAATCAAACACTGGTTTCACTGGAACTTTGGCATTGTTCCTGTTTTTAAGTCTTATAACTACCAGCCTTTTTGCAATTTGTGGTCCACCTTTTTTTTTTTTTTTATACATGTAGAACATCATTCCTTTTTAATCAGACAAAATGCATGCAATGTATATTCAGTTGTCAGGTTATGAGGCTAAAATGTCGTAAGATTAATGTATCAATAGATATAGCATCATAAAAGCCAACCAGAACAAGAAAACAGAATTTATTACTAACAGTACTTTTAGAAATCACACGCAGATCAACAGTGACCAAACCTTTTCTCATCTGTATAACATTCTCTCAAGTCTTGGCTTTCTGGAGAAAAAATATTGGCATTGAAACAAACACACAACATAATCTATTTACATGTTTACCCTTTTTCCTTCAGCTGTGTTTTTTTTTTTTTTTTTGTGCTATTTACAGACATTTATGCAACTATTCACCTACTATCCTCACAAAACTACCTCCGACTCGGCTGGTTTTTGGCGCCACATGCATCAAAAACATCATCTTAGCTTTATTCCAGCAATAGAGGACAATTGTTTACGTTCTTTTTAGACAGCTAGCCTTCTGTTTATTAGTTGATCTTTGGCTGCTTTTGATTGGACATTACTAGGGATCAAATGATACAGATTTTTTAAGGCTGATACCGATATTTTCTCATCAGCAGATAGCCAATACAACCTGCAAATACTGCATTTGACCCCAAAATTAATATGATGGAGAAACTAATTTAAAAAAACTGTGAAGATAAACAAATTAAACAAAGCACTTTTAATAGATATATGAAAAGGAAATAGGGCACTTGTAGCAATATCTAAAGGAAACATTAAACATGTGTTTATACATACACTCACCAGCCACTTTATTAGGTGAACATTGCTCATACCAGGTTGGACCCCTTCTTTGCTTTCAGAACTGCCTTAATCCTTCGTGACATTGGCCAACACCAACATACCCGCCGATGCCAATACCAGCAAAAACCGCAAATGTTTGCTTAAAGTACCAGCTGGCCGATGTATCGATCTATCCTTTAGCTGGATTTATACTCGCGTGTACGAGTCTGCATCACCGTCGTAAGCACTGCGTTGGCTCTGCGTAGGTGTGCTGAGGCCTGACGCGCACCTCTTCAGACCCGACGTGCATCTCGGCTACGCAAACGCAGAGACGCGGAAGTACTCCCTTGTGATTGGTCAGTGTGGTTACGTGCCTGTTTAGGTTTTGTAGCTGAATGAATGAATGAACACATATCAGCAGATACTGTTGCTCTAAAAGAGGAAATACTTGCCGGAGCTGAAGCGAACCATTGGGGTGAAAAACAAAACTTCACCCTGTGGTATTTCTCGGTCGATAAAAGCCCTGCAGTCGCCTGCAGATCTGCACAAGAAACTGCAGCATGATCTCGTAACCCTACGCTCGAGTAAAGCCCACACTGCCTCTGCGTCAGCTACGCAGACCCGACTGAACGCAGACACCGTGCGAGTTTAAATCCAGCTTTAAATTTACCTTCAATTTAAGCTATATATTTGTTTGAAAGTGTGACATGATTTATCATCATTTCCAGGTCAGAATAGAGGCCTAATAGCAACATACTTATTCTGATCTAGTTTGTGGCTAAAACATGATAATCATGTTATCATGGATCACTCATTGAGGATTTAGAAAAAAAAACACTACATTTACAGGATTGTAAACCTCGTGAACAAAATAGAAATGCCTGGAAAATTTCCACAGATCACCTATAGGTTAAGCTATCAAGCCAGCAAACTCTGCCAGCAATCTAGCAGAGTTTTAAGGGTTAATTCCTTTTTTTTTTTTTTTTTTTTTCAAATTCTTGAAAAACACGGTGAGTACAGGAGTATTTAATTCTTTGCAAATTGCACCATCACAACGGTACAAACCTGCTCACCCCTGGAAAGTTTCAAAATGATATTTTTGAATTTCAGTCCCAGATTCCTTCTGTAAGGAGACTGAATGCTGCTGCCGCAGATCTTTTAGGATTTTTTTTTCCCCTTGTTGTCTGTTACATAAGCAGTGTTTGGAGGCCCCATTATTGTCAGACAGGTCATGCTGCCAGCACTATAGCTGAATATGACATCACTTTGTTTTACCCAGATTCCCATTTCTCACTCTGCTCTAAAAAAAGTCTTTGTTGCAAAAGAAGAAAGAGAAAGTGAAGCAAAGAGAAGGAATGACAGCCAATGCAGATGCAGCCCCCTTTTTCCCGGGTCTAATCCCTCTTAGTAGGGGAGCGATAAGCGTGTTTTGACTTAGCACCAAATTTCCTGTTGTTTACGCGTTCCTTTGCCAAACCCTGTGGATCCCTGTAGAGTCAGATAATCTTTGTGATGCCAGTTTGGCAGAACTGCAAATGTAGCACTGCCTCCTGTCCCAGGTCATATCACAACAGCAGAGGGGAACGACGAAATGTCTCTGCTTCCCTTCGCTTGCTTCTCTCTCTCCCTTTTTTGGTCTTTGTTCAAGCATTTGCTTATAGATAAGAATCTGTCACAGCTGGTGGCTTTGTTGACTTTCCCCCTCTCATTCTTGAGCTTATGAGGTCTTTGCCTGCAGGGGAGATGGGGACTGTGCAATCACAGCTCAGGACGGAGCCCATTTACCACCTCTTGTTCTCAAAAAAGAAAACAGTACCCCCAGTTGCCAGTTTCTTCTTGCAGTAAAAGGAAATCTATCTTTGTGCTGCAGTTTCCCACCAGGACCATTTTAGACTCTTTTAAAGTTTTCACAGTTGAGGGAGGTGTTTGTGGTCGGTCAGTTAAGTTGTGAATTT
Source organism: Atherinomorus stipes (assembly GCA_023101725.1). Taxonomy (NCBI): domain Eukaryota; kingdom Metazoa; phylum Chordata; class Actinopteri; order Atheriniformes; family Atherinidae; genus Atherinomorus; species Atherinomorus stipes. Next base: position 350,702 of record JALJCO010003224.1, read on the forward strand.
TCTCCACGTAAAGTGGCCATGCGGCTGCCAGCGAAGCATCATTACATCATTTTGCACCGTACCATCTGTCAGTTTGACCTTTGATCTCCTGCATTCATCGTCTCACTTTCTGATATCACACTCTCACAGGGCAACAGGGACCTTTTTGCATACAGTACATATTAACACCTTGTGCTGCAAATTTGTGGCACCAAATATGGAGTTATTTTTAACATTTCTAGAGTCTTTTTGTGTAAAAAATCTTCTAAAGAAAATACAGAAAGATGTGTCTACCCTAGACAAAATAGCTGCATACAGTTAAAAACCTTTGAATAATTTCCAATGTAGCAATTATTAAACACATGACTGATCAGCTATTTCTGCTCATAGTAGATAAGCTCTAGCTGGCATGATGTATGAATTAAAGCAACACTACATATATTTTCTACCCTAAAACTCTGTGTTTCTGACTGGTGCTGATGGCACACTGACATTTATTATGTACATTCCTTGAGCTGTTATTGCCTTGCTGTGTGGAGCGGCTGAGAAAATTCACCTTAACAACTTTTTGTTCCAGCCTGGGTCATCACCTTACAGCTATGTTTAAAAATAATAATGATAATAATAATAATACATTTTATTTCTTGGTACCTTTCATGACACTCAAGGTCACCTAACAATAAAAGATACAATAAGATACAATGACCATACATTAAAATGATAAAATACAGTAAGTTAAAAGAATAAGAGACTCATAATTAAAAAGAATCAAACCTTATGGAACAATGTCTCACGCCAGCAACTGGATATCAACAGAAGTCAGCATCTGACTGACTTTAAGTGGCTGGAGAAAAGAGACAGGAAGGGGACTTCAGTCCTGGGGGGGAACCACAGAGTTCAGTTGTGTTGCTTTAAAACGGACAGAATTTAAAAAAAAAAATCCTCAAAATTTACCTGCATTTTTTTAAAAATATATAATTATTATTTTATTGTATCACTAGCATGACAATTTTCCTTCAGGATTAGTTCTGGCTTCTAGCATCTTTGAAATGTTTGTTGCACATTCATGCTGCTGTTGCCTGGCAACATGTATCTGGCCTATTTCAGCTGTGACCAACACCTCTAAACTTAAAAACTGATTGAAAAAGCTCTTCAACCATACATGTTAATAAAACCCAAAAGAAAAAAACGATTAAAACACAAACAGAAAAGAGAGCTGACATCAAAGGATGGATAAAAGGAATATCTAAAACCCCGTTTCCACCAACCGGTCCAGGTCTGTGTGGGACGGTTTGGTGCTGCTTGGGTGATTAAATCTTGATCTCTGTTGTTTCCACACTGCTTACCCTTGTCCCCCAGACACTGTCAGCCAGATAGCGATAGATGCATCAGCTATGTAATACTGTGACATCATAGCAGTGTGACATGATCCCTCAACAAAGAAGAAAACTTACTGTACATGTACAGTTACATTGTTTACATTGACTATTTGCACTGTAAAATTTGCACTACTCCCTACATTAGGATTGCAATACCATTCACATTGTCTACTGTCAACCCATTTGTAAATTTGTAATCTTCTTTAATATTTAAACTTAGATTTCATGTTTAGATTTCTGGGCTATCCAAGCGGATTCCTATATTTTTATGTTTTTATCTTATAGTTTATTATATTTTATTATATGCACCGTGGGTTTGAGAGGACTGTAATTTCCTCTGTGTTTTATGGCCAACATGTGGCAAATTCGAGAAGTTGACTTTGACTTTGAAAGAACACGACAGAGAAACGGGAAGAGAAAGGAGGACATACAGGAGTCTTT